>WBMZ01005327.1:0-180458 GCA_013400975.1 Atrichornis clamosus
CGGCGGCGCCAACCCCGGGCACGGGCGGAACCGCCGAGGCCGCGCCGCAGCGGGCGCGGTTCCTGCCGCCGCCTCGGGAGGGCGCTGCGTGCGCGGGAGACCCGCGGAGCGTGAGGAGGGAGGCGGAGACAGCCAAAATCTGAGGGCAGGGAGGGGAGAAGTGAGGGAGAACGCGCTGCTGCGCTTGTCTCAGCGCGTCTGGTGCGTGGATATGTCCATGGAAATGCCTGCGTTAGTCACTGAGCAGGGATCTGTGCTCTGGCAAATGAAGTAAATCACAGTCATGGCATAGTTTGGGTTGGAAGGGACCATAAGGACCATCTAGTTACAATCACAGAATCATCAGGGTTGGAAGAGACCTTCAAGATCACCCAGTCCCACTGTCCACTCAGCTACCACTGTAACCCGCAGACCACCAAACCACATCACCCAGCTCCAGGGATGGTGTCTCCATCACCTCCCCGGGCAGCCCCTTCCTATGCCTGAGCATCCAAATAGTGAAACATTTTTAATGATATCAAATCAATGTCCCGTCTCATCTCAAAGCCTTTTCCCCAGGTCCCCTCACTGCAGGCACAGCACAGACCGGCCCCATCTCACCACACTCCTGCCAGGGAGTTGTGGAGAGCAATGAGGTTCCCCCTCATCCTCCTCCAGGCTGAACAAGCTCAGCTCCCTCAGCCCTTCCTTATCAGACATGTTTTCTAGGTCCTTCACAACCCTTCTTGCCCTTCTCTGGAAACTCTCCAGCACCTCCATGTCGTTTTTGTAGTGAAGGGCTTAAAACTGAACGCAGCACTCAAAGTGTGGATTCATCAATCCTGAGTAAAGCGGGACAATCACTTTCATGGTCCTGCTGGCCACACCACTCTGATTACAGACGATTCAAGTGAAATCTGCAAAATATAAATCATAACATTTAGCCCTAGTGATTAGTACTATTGTGTTGTTCTAATTATTGTGGTAGATTTTTTAAGGTATTTTTGGCAGTATTTTCTACAGCATCTTCAAAGGTCAGCTTGATTCAATATACAGGCATGGATCTACTTTGTCTTCCCCAAACCAGTACTTCAGCTGGACTACAGACGGCAACTATGCATAAGCTATCTTTCAAAATATATGTTTAAAATACGTAATTCTTCAGTAGAACATTAATGAATTTTATTTGAACTCTTGAACAATTTTCTATTCTTTGTATGACTAGTAGAGTGCTGTCAAATTTGCATTGCAAATTCAATATGAGCAATTCGCTTTTGGATGTTGGCACAGAAAGGCTCAAGAGAGGATCCAAACAAGACTGGGGCCCATTGTAGAATGCAGTACACAAACACATGGTAAAAAATATTCCCTGCTCCAAAGACTTTGCAATGCAGTGCAAAATGTAAAATGCTGAGCTGGGTGGGAGGCAAAGTAGCAAAAGGTTCGATATGAGGTGAAAAATTCAGGACCTTGCTGAGGAAATCCTGTTATATCCAGTCTCACGCAGACACTAATCTTGCATTTTTGGAGGTGATGCCTGCTTCCTTAAAATCTCTATTTGACCTTTCTTGGTGCTTAGGCAAGCAGGGCCCTTTACTCAATAGGTTCAAGAGCAAAATATCTCACAGACTGCTCTTTGTCTGGAATATACAATATAGCAGTAAAAAGTTTCCTAAAGAAGCAAGCCACAAGGACTAAAAATTAAACACTAAAAAGCACAACAGTACAACAAACCCCATGCAGCAAACCCCATTCACTTTTGATGAGGGCGTTGTGCACTGTAAAAGGATTTCAACAATTCCTGTCACGTTCCTACAGTAGCTTGTATTTGTATGGAAATAAGATCACATAGATAAGTAGAGTTTAATCTGGTTTCAGTTTTCAGTTTCATTACAAAACCCTCTTTTCACTGAAGCTATACACTTGGAAGTGGTAGGAATGACAGGAAAAGCCTGCTCCTGCTCTTCATGAGGAAGGGCCTAAACCATGCAGTATCTAGGTCCTGCTTTTCCACCTCTTGCTGTAACAGCTGTCCATAAACTATCTTATCAAGTGAATGATTTTTGACTTGTGCTATAGCAGTGTGGTGAGCAGCGAGTTCCTGATACAAACAGTGAAAAGCATGGAAGAGCACAAGGATGAGGGCTAAAAAAAGTGTTTCTTACCTGTCGCAGCTATAGCAAGGGCATATTGTGCATTATTCGAGAATTCCCATGATATGGCATCCTACTGATCATTATTTTCTTAGGAAAACATGAGCAGATGGTGCAGTAAGCTGATTTTCAAATAGTTAAACAGCTGGAAGCCAGAAGTAGCATCATGCAAACAGAAGATTCTGTCTTCTATGCCACTAACTCTATTTAAGAACTACATTATATATCTTAAAATTAATTTACGACCTATGCAATATCACCTCTCATGCAGCAGACCTCACCTTCCAAAGTAAAGCCGTTGCCTGTTCTAAGCTGACTCACAACACACGGCTTCAGAAAAAGAGAAAATACAGGGCAGTATTGTTAAGAAACTACCCTATATGTCATTAATGTATATGGACTTTCTCCTCCCAGTGAGTCCAGATGTCAGGATGCAAATATAGGCTTAATGAATGTGAGTTACAATTTTTTACTGTCATCTCACTATGCTTAATATGAACTTAACATTCTGCAATATTGCCAGGCATTCCCCTCTATTTTTATTCCGAGAGTTCTGCATGTACAGATGATCAGATCTCTGCTTTCCTGGCTATTATTGTGTATCTTATGTCAATTGTTAATGTCAACAGTGAAAATGGTAAGTGAGGAAAATGGCCCATGTTCAGTTGGTTGGAAGATTTTCCAGTTGTCTTTACTCACCAGGACTATTTTTTGTCTTATCCATGGATATACATAAAACCTAATTCTCACTGAAATTAGATGACTCACATAGAGGAATCTTAAATATTTCAGATTTATTAGCAGAGGTTCACTGTGTGCAGATTTCATCATTCCCTCTGTTGCTCCTCTCAGCATGCAGACATGAATGTAGAGTTTCTGGCATTTAGCAGAGGATCTCCAACTGAATTCTAATTCCTAACGTTGTACATTTTGTATATACCACGACCGTACAGGTACTGTATTTCAGCAAGCAAAAGACAGTCTCTATTGTCATCAAATACAGGCAATAATGTGGGGTTTTTTATTGTGCTGAGAAGTGGTGCTCTCATCTAGAGCCCTTAAAATGTGACTCATTTGTCCAGTTCTGGAAATTGTTCTCCTGATGTGAATATCCCTGATTTCCTAGCAGATGTTCCTAGGCATTGGTGGGAAAAGACATGTCTTTAAACGAGGCAGTTTAGTCACTGCCCAGGAGTGTTACTTACAATTGTAAAGCATAAACATTTTGCATTTCCCTTCAATATGCCAAAATGAATCACACTGTTCAGGATGAAGAGATAAAGCAAGAAATTCATTGTCTAAAAACATGGCAACAGAGGACTTGTTGCCCAGTGATGGCTGTTCCTGATACAAAGTTAATCCTGGTGATCCAAAAGGGGGCCTGGACTAATTGAAAACATCAGAAACAAAACATCTGAGATACTTGGCATTCAGCTGCCAGCTCTGCAAGCAAACACAGATTTTAATGACTGTAACAAACTTTAAAAATTTGTTTTAGCAATGTAGAAGTGTCAGTTCATATACTTGGTTCTTGCAGAAGCTTTTATGTTTGTATTTACAGATAATCCTGTGGGAGGTGAAAATCTGGCACCAGATATTCCCTCAGCAGCATGGATTAGGTTACAGCTCATCACATCACAGTGATGAGCCAGTCTAGGAAGGTATTTTCAGAGGAATATGAAAGAACAATTATTAATAGAAGTATGAAAAAAGCTGAGGCCCAATTTGGTGGGATGTCAAGGAAAAAATCCTGGTAGGATCAAACCCCCATTGGCACCAGAAACTCTTTCTTTTTAAGGTCTTGGAAGGTTTCATTAAGTGAAAGACCAACACCAGGTTGCTACAACAACAACGTGTGGAAGTCATGCTGCTGGAGACCAAAATGCTGAAAACCTTCCACTTTTACCTACAATCAAACAGCAATTTAGAAAAATAAAATAAAATAAAATAAAATAAAGTAAAATAAAAAAATTTAAAATAAATCTTTGCAAGAAGGAGCAGAAAACATATACGTATATCAATGATGCCTCAGAGTGGAGAATAGCCAGAGAGCTGCAGCCTTGGTGGTCCATCCAGTACATTGTGAATGGAGGAACAAACAAATTAAAAGCAAATGCAGAACAATGTCAGATTTTTGCAAAAGCAAAAAGCCAATTAGTGTTCTAAAGATTTGTGGCCATATTTTGCATAACTGAATGGCAATTTTTTGGACATTGCAATTTTATTATGCTAATGATTTCTGTTCTCACAGAAAATTCATAAATTCACTATTTTTTATAGCAACCTCTAGAAATTATCACCTCAACACCACGCAAACAACTAACTTAAGCCTAAGCACTTCTGTGCTATGTTTAATCCTGTCCTAGCAATCACTTCTTCATATCTTGTGCTGATGTGGATATATTTTTATTACATGTGTTTAAAGGCCTGTAATGCACAACCTATTATGAAAGAAATATCTTTTTCCTCTCTGAAACAGTGTATTCCAAGGGAGGATTTTCCAAAAGTACCATATAACTGAAAACATGCTCTACTTAAAAGACATTTCCATGAGCGGTGTGGGTTTCCCATTCCAGTGGCATGTGCTTTGGGGGTTTAGAGTTGAGACAGCTCTAGACTGAAGTGGCATGGGTTTTTCCTGAAAGGCTCACACAAGTCACACTCGAACTTCAACCACTGCATTCAAACAAGTGGGCTGAAAGCTCCATCTTATCCAACGTGGGAAGAGACAAGCTGCATTCCCTCCTTTCTGTCCGTGTGGGCACGAGAAAAGTGAACACGGGCAAAGGGATGAAGAATGGAACGGAGGCAGAAGACTTCTTTTTCCTTCTCTCCATCCTGACAGGTAATTTACCAGCATTCCTAGACTTTGTTTTTTCTGAACTCCAGCAAAACATTCCTTATGGAATATGCAGAGCAGTTCTGACTGGCAGTGGTTTTCTTAAGGCAGCTGTCACTTTCAGCCGTGCTGTTGTTATATACATTTGTCACGTGCTAAATTGATTCATTTTCCCAACCTTTGCTTGCTAAGCCAGGTGACAGGGACAGCCTGATACTTGGTAGTCCTGGAGTGAAAAGCCAGAGGGTAAAATTCCACTTGCTTGGTAGAACATGGAACTTGTCTCCCTGCCTTAAGCAAACCACGTACCCACAACAACGACGACAGTGACAACGTGCTGCACCCAGTGCACAGGACCTGTCCCCTGTTATTCCCATCCAGCAACTGAGAATTCCTGGGAAGAACTGATGTGTCACAGCCCCACAGCTCCCTGGGTCAGATTCCTTGCACTTCATAGCTCTCCAGCATAGTGTTCTCCAACATCAGCCAATTCACATTAATAGAACACTTTCATGTGATCCAGGGAGAAAGGGGATCCACACACCAGCTAGGAGTGAAGGAGTGCAGAAGGTTATAAAAATCAGGGACAGAGTGGTGCATTCTCATTTTCAGTCTAGAGGAAAATTGGGTAAGTAATTTTTTAGTTCTTTAAACTGAGAAATGTCTAGACTCAATTTAACAGTTTACTAATTATGTTTTAGACATTACAGAACGACAAAGGGAGTGCCTTAAAAGTAAAAGAATTTTTTCTCTGTACCAGAAAAAAAGAGTGTCTCCTTTGAGGTTCTATAGTTTCATGATCTCTTGTATAACTTGTTTTACAATCCACATGCCCTATATAGTGTGTCTAGAGGATGATGTCTTGTTTAGTCAGTATCTCTCTAAGACCAAGGGACTGATCATTAAATAAGCACGTCCTAAAATGGCTGTTTTAAAAACATGTTACAACATTACAGACTGTAGTAACTATTTGCAAATGCTGGAGTTTTTAAATGTGGCTCTATTTCAACGTTGTTCTTTTTTTTCAGCGACAGTTCTAAGGGTTTGTTTCAGAAAGGATTGCTTGTTTTTAAGTTGCCATGTAACAACAAGAATGTGTGTTTCTCATGCAGAATTTCAGGGATGAAATGAGCTGGCTGGTCACTAGACAGATATGCAGATGTTTGGTGATGTTCTTAAGTGAGAACTGTCTACGATGTTTTGTCCTTTCATGCATAGGAAAGTTTGCTTCAGGCTGTAAACCACAACCCTGAGCAGCTGTAGGTACAATATTGCCTCTGGTGACCCAAAACTTACAGAGCTTCAGGTAGTAGAAATCACTTCTAGTCTTATCCACTAGGGAAATTAATTAGGTCAAAATAATGCACCACTAGTTTGAGATTAGCCAGAATTTGATTGTGTTAATGTTCTGAACACTGATGACATTTTATTTAAGTCAGTTGTGAACGTGTAACTCCACGGCCACTTCAGTTATTTCTGGATTTTATTACTGAACAGGATTTATATTACCACAATGTTTTGGAAACTGTTTTCCAAGTTCAAAAAAAATAGGTTTCTCTTCAGGCAGAAACTAACAACCTTATTGACAGGCATAGGATGACAATGGCAGGCATTCTTCTATCTGTTTTATAAAGCAGATATTTCCTACAAAATCTGATCTTATCTAAAAATAGAGTGTTTATAGCTTGAATTTTCTACTCGTGATTCAGCTATTCAGGATCAAACTGTTAATTACCTAGGAGTATACTTTTTTCCATTTACACAGCCCAAGAGATGGTTAGAAACCTGCTATGCATGTAGGATTTTTTTTTTAAATTCCATCCCTTCATGTCAAACTTTTTGAATTACAGATTCAAAGATTAATTAAACGCTAATACATAAATCCATAAATCTTACTTTAAAGGGATTTTGGAAAGCAAAAAGTGCTGGTAGTTGACCAGGAAAGTCAGATGGGCCTATGGGTAGAAGATCTAATCCTCACTGGCTTAGTTTTAAGTATCCTGCCACCTGCATCTACATCTGCATCTGCATTGCATCCAGTCATTTTTCCATCTTTGAGGCAGAGCCCGGTGACGGTGACAGGCTTGGATATCCCGGCCTAAGGAGATCAGTGGTCACTTTGCATGTGCTCCAGAATTACCTAGTTAGTACTTTTCATCAAGTATTTTGACAATCCCCAGAAACCTAGTCTGGGGAAAAGCCACTTCAGCTGATCTCAGTTGTATTATAGTTGGTTATTTTATCAGTAAAGCAGGTTGGCAGTGACTGGATGTGTTTGGATTGTCACATGGACACGGGTTTGTGGAGAGGATTAGAAAGGACACCTGTTCCAATAAAAGAAACACCCCCCAGTTCCAGTGTTACCCTTCATACCCACAGGTGTGGCTACAGAACATTCCCCCTTATACAAAAAACTAATTTACACTGTAAATTGCTCACTAGTTATTTTGTGGGGCTCGATACAAACCAAGCGGAATAGAAACAGAAGCATTAATTTGGAGAGTTTCCAGAGTAGGGAGCAGAGAGGAGCCAACAGGGAGACACCTCTGTGCACGTTCAGGTTGTGAAATCTGCAGGCTGCAGTAGGATCCCTGTCTTCAGTGGCAGCTTTCATTCAGCTGGATGGAAGAGTTGTAGAATATTGAGTATATTCCTTTCGTATCACTTGAAGCTTTCTTTAAAATTCTCTTATGACAGTGTAAGAAAATGATTTTATGGCAGAATTGGAGAATGATTGACCTGTAACACTGGGCAGCCTGTAACCAGTGCTTTCCTCCCTGCTGCTTCCTGCAGTGAGGAAAGCAAAATTAAACTTTCATATGGACCTTTTCTCTGTAAAGATGGGCCTTAATTCAGGGGGAGGTTGGAGCCACTACAAAGGCTGCAGAAAACTCAGATCAGCTTTTGTGTTTTCTGGTGCTGCTGGAACAACATTTATAGAAGCCTCTTAAGTCCGTAACAAGTCTGAAAAGAGTAAAATTTCACCCTACATCTATGATCTAGGCTTAAAGCTAAATGAACGGCTTAAATTCAGTTAATTGATTCCACATTCAATTACAGAAACTAATGGTTTGAAGAGCTGCACTGCTGACAACCAGGATAAGGGCAGAGCCATCACTGATTATAGTTTTTATTTTTCTTGACATAATCCTTTTGAAGTACTGTGTTCTAAAAATCACATGGTGAAACAAAGTTTGATTTGAGTTTTGTGTGTTTTCATTAGAAGCTTTCTAATGCAGGATACTATGAAAATATAGCAGTTGGTCAAGATCCACATACAGAATATACAAGCCTCAGCAAGCTTGACAAAATACTGAACTATATATTCTTGCCAAATTAAATTTGTCATTAAAGGCTCGTTAGGACTTGACAGACTCATTTACTTCCCTGGTTTCCCAGCAAGCATATGATCCAGCCAGCACTCCTTATTCTTGCTCAGACCCAAGCTTCAGCCAGCTCTGAGTCCTTGCAAATGGGTTCAGGTATTTATATTTATTTGCTTCATGTGTAAACAGTAGTGTGCCGTGGGGAGTTTTGTAAGAGTTTAATGGGTCTGTACATAAACAAAAGGTAAGAATGATTTATTTTATCACCTAGATGGAATCTGCTTTTCTGAATATAAGTAATCTGAAAAGGTTTGCTGGTTCATGGCAGCCTGACTGGGTGAAAACAGTTTTTCTTGCTACCAAAACAGAATGTGATAGATACAGTGCTAATACTTTTGTTTTGATATGAACAGCTGCCATGTTTTCAACAGGAATATTTTAGAAGGGAACAAGCCCAGCATAATTTTAAGAAAGCAGGATGATGAGATAATCTCCCTAGAAACAATGAAATAAACCAGAAAACTTTATCAGTGGAGCAACACTACAGATATTTCTGCAGAACAGATCCAACTGAAGAATTGACCAAATTAGACAAAATACCAAATATTTTCAATGGCATTCTTTGTTAAATATGATTTCAGAACATTTTGTCCCACTCCCAAAATGTGTTTCCTCCAGCAGACCTGTAAAAAATATAACTATTTTGGGGAGATACTGAAATAGAGAAAGATTTGTCCCTCAGCCCTGTTTTCTGTGACTCTGTGAAGTGTCAGCCAAAGAGCCCCATTTCTGTGTGCTGAAGGTTCAGTGTCAGATTTTCACAAACCCTCCAAAAGAGGCAGAGAGGATGTTTCTGTATCTTCTGAAGCACAAACAGTTTTTGATGCTGACAAACTGACATCGTGAGCAACTCCTGGTTGTAGCCAGAAAACACAAAGATTGCTGCAGTAAGGGAAGGGGGGAAAAAAATACATGAAAGCCATTCATGAGTATCAAAATCCTGGTTTTTACAGCACAGTTTAATAAATTGGCAGGTTTTGACCTTTTCTGGCCAGATTTTAATGTGCTCTGTTTTGGTTTTAGACTGGTATAGACTGAATTCTCCAGCACTTCAGGGCGATGTGTGTGCTTTATTACACGGAGCTGTCAGTTCTAATAGCAGTGTGATGGGAGCTATTGCCTGTATTTCTGTATGTGTCTGTGTTTTATAAAGACAGCACATTGATACCACTGAAACTACAGTAATTATTAGTATCTGTTGGAATAAGTTGCATGCCTACTTTTTACACTGCCTGTTACTCACAGTTTCCATGCAACTTCCAACTGTAAACTGAAAATTATACTTAACCACTTTCTTGATGAGAAAGACCTGATTTCACCCACAAATTTGGAGCATTGCACAGTTTTATTGAACCCATATGAAAATCTCAGCATGATACAAGGGGCAGGAGGTTTAAATTCATGGTCTAGATAAAGTGGGGGCTTTTTTCAGTTTCTTTGGTAGACCCTTAGATCATTGCAATGCTCACATCAAGAGGTGAAGTGTGTCAGGAGCACTGACCATGGAAATATTCTTACGTTCTAATAAACAAACTCTAACATTTCTTAATTGTCACACGTGCAATATTTAGTTCCTGCATGAAGACTTACCAGCCCAAACCCAATATTTCATAGATGGAGCTATTAAACCATTTCTACTGGTAAAATGATTTGAAAAGCTTTGGAAATTATGCTTCAGCCTTTTGCATCAATATATCCTACAGTCTCATAATATCCTTCTGTGGCAAGTTCTGTTCTTACATCTGAAGTTTAAAGAGGTTTGAGTCAACCTAAAGGATATCACACTTCAGAAAAGAATACTGCTCCTTTCTAGATGCACAGGAGTTCACCAAGTAATCCTTAAGAGTTTGCTCATACAGGAAAAAAAGATTCATATTTGGGTGCAAGAAGAAATCAATCTTTATTCACATGAACTTTAATCTGGACAAACAACTGTAGGCCTTATTTTGTGCTCATTCCATTGACTTGAAATATTGTTAATATCCACCTTTTGCATCCTAGTGACTGGTACTTAGTTCCCCACATTCTGTCATGGTTTCCTGTTTAAAGTAGAAGTTTTATATCTTTTCTTTTACTGAAGTGTATTGTGATGCGTTAAAAACAATTGATGTAACTGGGAGACAAAAATTCCATCAGTGAACTTGCAGGCAGCATCAGCCTAGGCCTTATTTTCAAAATTAGCTCCTGCTCTAACAAGAAAAGGCATTTTTTGCCCACAAGTTAAGGACATGCAGTACAAAAAGGCCCTTGGATCTTTAATATCCAAAAGAAACAGGCATGAGGCTTGCATAAACATGTAGCATTTCTACCTGAAAGATGAAATCTTGAGAAAAATCTGTCTACTTGGATCCTACTTTTCACATTGCTCTGCTCTTCTGCCATAATTTAAGAGATCTCTGCTGACTCTTGGGATTCTGTGCCTAAATGAACTATCACTTGAACTTCTGAGTCTACACCCAGCTACCAGTCCAGTCCCTGGATCACAGTGATAGCTCTGTGTGCTAAGGTTATGGACATCGTGGGTGCAGCTGGGAAGAACTAAGGCACTGCTGCTTATTTCCATTCACTTTTATTACTTTTTGTTAATTTCTTAGGGATGAAAAAACATCTCAATGACACTAGACATATAGCTAAATAGTAGATAAATGGAGACCAAGTGCAAAACCAGATTTAATCTGTTCTTCTGTTAAGTTCCATCTATGTAATGACCCAAACAAAAACAACTGTAGCTGATGCTCTAAAAACATTATTTGATTTTGATGTTAAAATCTTACTGAGATGGAAAGGGAAATTCACATCTTTAAGAACCTGCCTGTTTGCAGACTCAGGGAACCAATATAGCAGCCATTTCCAGATGATTTCTGAAGGTTTTCTTCCCAAATTTCCATTCAGTGTTACAATCTATGCTTAAAAGTGTCAGTGTAGTACGTAATTATATCTAATAATGATTTTGTGAGCCTGGTCTCCACAGAACCTGCCCCAAATGAAAACTGAGATTGAGTTAAAGTACTGCAAAGCCTGCAACTAACATATTCCTTAATGATGATGAAATGCCAATGAAAAAATACACCTGAAAATGAAGCGTGAACTTCTGAAACTGGATATTGTTCATATTAGTGGAAAATGAGAACATGAATATAAATAGTGCAGACCCAGCTGGACAAGGCAATAAGTTATAAGAGTTTAAATCTGTCATTAGGTGAAGCTGATTAGGTTTATGTCTGTCAAAAGGATGAAGAGTTGTGCCATCTGTAACAACAGTGAGCAGCTTAGGTAACTTTATCTCCACCAACCACCAGGGATCACTAGGACCACTTCCCACCAGCACAGCATTAGGTCACCTTCTAAAAAAGCCAGTGCCACAAAGGCAAACACCAGGAGCTCCAGGTTAGAGGAGGATGATGCAGTTCAGGCACCATTCGTTGTCACCAGATTGCCATCGATACCTGGAGGACTGGCTTTAACTGCCTCCTCTCAGTCTTGTTTTGCAGTCCTGCTTAGTTGAATCAAAGGAGTCAAGGGGAAAATAGGTTTATAATTTACATTCAGCTTAAACACGCATTCATCGCATTAGTTTTAAACATTGTAACATGTATGAAAGTACGGTAATGTCAGTAAGGAAGCATTCTCATTAGTATGCAATTATCCTTTGGAAAAAAGCACATAAAATTATTTTAGCCTTACTGGTTTTCTCTTTTTTAATTTATGGTGTCTTTGAGGATACCTCTGTGATGTTACTCTGCACACAATGTTCTTGGCTGACCTTACAAATAAATCTGAGGGAGAATTTTAGTCCTGATTAGCCTTGAAATAAGATGGAGTCTTTTTGTGAAGGGCTAGATCAGTGTAACCTGCTTAGGGGAGTGCATTATCCAGTACATTTTCCATGTAAAATATAACCTATTCTTTGAGAACAGCAATGCCAAATCAAACTAGTAATCATTTTCCTTCTCTCTGTTATTCTGCAGGCTGAACACTAGCCCTAGTTTTCTGCCTAGCCCAGGATTACACAACATATTAATGGCCTGATCACTCAACTCCCCCGTGCCTCAATTTCTGCTCTTTTAAAATGTCAGCAGCGTTCTCCTGCTTTGTGAATCAGTGAAGAACTTGTAATGCACCTAAATGCTTACAATACATGCAAGTGTTGTGCTATTTCCAAGGTGCAGAAGACTGAAGAAACTCAACAAATTTAATTTCAAAGTAAATATTTTTTCAGCCAGCCTCGCGAATCTTTGTAAACAAGGATTCATTGCCTTTAGGAACACTATCTTGACTACAGTTTCAGGGGTCAGTGACTCAGTTCCCAGAGTTAGTCCTGCAAAAAACCTAATACACTTGCTTGGACTAGAATCTGAAATCTAATCTAGTCTGGCTATTAACAAGTTGTCTTGGTGTGCAGGTCTCCTGAGAGATTTATTTTCACAGCCTGCTCTCAGTGCTGATAAACCACAGCATTTCTGGAGTGAGAATATCGATCACTGCTAAATATTCATTAGCTGAGGTTATAATTAATTTATTCTCACCCAGTGATCAAACAATTATAATGAAATTATGAAAAACAGCCTCAGGCTAAACAGCCTCTTACTGAGGATGAAGGATATAATCTCTATAGGATATCTGCATTTTTATATATGTGATATGTAATATATGCATGTGTATATATATATACGTGTGTGTGACTGTACCTGTGTTGGGTCAGCAGTAAAAAACAATAAACATCCTCCCCTCAGCCCAAGGAAATTCTCTGAGTGTCGGAGGCTTTCCAGAAGCCCCAGGACGAGTCCTCCTCTCCCGAGATATTTGTGTGGGCATGGAGGGTGTGTTAGCACAAAGCCCAGAAAGCAGCTGCAGCTTGCCAACTCTGACATGTCAACACACACCTCGGGCCGGGAAAGTGGGAGATTGAATGCTGCTGCCATCCACAATTAGGGAGAGACAGTTGCTGACAGCTGGTTCAGACCCCACAGCTAAAGGAGAGCAGGAAGGAATCCCTTCCCCCGTGGGCAGCTTTACACCTCCCTCTTCCCTGCCATTCCCATCAGCTCCCAGAAAACCAGACCTTGTGGCAACTCTGTGCTCTCCCTTGTATTTCCACTGAGTCTCTTGGATAAAGGGAGGAGAAAACAGGGAATGCATGAAGAGAAGGAACAGGTAAAGTCAGAGGGGAAAGCAAGAGTTTGAAGGAGGAACGAGCTGAAAAGGGGCAAGAAATAATTCATCTTGTGATGCATTCTTCCCAAGCCTTATATGTGCCTCTAGACACATTAAGCCAACTGATCCCCACCTCGCTCATGTTTCCTTCTCTGCCTCACATAACATGGAATTTTGTCTTTCTGAGCCGTGTCCCACCATTCCCGGTGCTGAGACTGGACACCACAGCAGGCAGGCCAGCTCGAGCAGCAGAGAGCAGGTTCTCAAAATCCACCCCTCACATCAGATGTCCCACCACTGCTTCCAGAATTTCACCCCAAGTCAGAGTTATGTGTTTCCTGACTCAGCTGTGAGATTTAGGAACAGGAATTCCTCGCTGTGAGTGAACGACTGTTTGCATTTAGAGTGTGAAAACACACATGCACTCTTGTCAAGTTGGCTGTGGATCTGAATTATACAGTCGTATACATCTCAATACACTTACGGGAGAAATATTGTTTATAAATGATAATCGGCTGTTTATAAAAAGCCAGCAGTAATAATGAAATAATTTGCAGTCCTGCACAAGGACAGGCACAGATTGACCAGGTGAGCTATGTAGGTCAGCTTCCCCTATGGTTCCCAAGCCCTATGAGCTGGTTGTGGTGTTCAGAACTTAAATAGGAATCTTTATCCAGCTCTCCATAGTTGGATAGTGCATATGGACATGGAGAAAGAGTCAGAGCCACTGCACAGAGCTCTGTGTTTCATCTAAATCCACAGCCTTCCCTCTGACTTAAGTGCTGAATATGGAATCTTGTGAAAAACTGCTGGTATAAATGTGGTTTGGAAAGAGAAATGTTCCAATACTTGGATATTATTATTTGGATCATATATATTTTATGAAATACTTTTGGCATCACTTTTAAGGACTAGGCCCTCTGCAGTACTTTGACATCTGCAACCAGTGCAGCACAAGGGAACGTACGTGACCTGAAAACATTTAGTGCTCAGTGCACAAGAGAAAGATTACTGAGATCCACAGATGTAGGCATGGAGCACCCTTTTAGACACCCTGAGGTGGCCACATGCTCGTGGGACTGGCAGATAAAACACAAACTTTATCTGAGACCGACGTCTTCTAGAGAGGCAGTTAAGGGATGAGCAGGATACAACAGAAACACATCTAAGATGTCCAGAATCACTCATTTATTATTGCTTCAAACTATATAGTATTATGAAAGTTCTGTTAGACAGACTTTCTTTTTTCAGCTGGGAAAATATTACTGGATAGAAAGTAAAATGAAATTAATTGGCACCCCCATGTTTCCTTAGGAAGGGTACCTCCTGTTGCAGGTTCCAATAACATTAACTCAAATTCCAGCATGGTCTGGAGCATGCTGAGGAAGCCAGTGCTGACATTCTAGTTCTGCTCTTGGTGAGCTTTTAAACTTTGGACAAATCAATTAAACTCCAAAGAAATATGTCTTCTTCTGCACTTTTTGTGCCATAAAACATAACTCAAACATTTGAAGGATGCAGGAGGGCCCTGAAGTGCCACACTGGTCTGATAAGGAGCAAAAGTGTGTTGTCAGTTGGATTTTTCCAGGGCAGGTTGTCATCCTGATTGAAAATTAGCCAGAAATGGGAAGAACAATTTTTAACTTTCATAAGCTGTTTTTTAAAACATGCTTTAGTCTCTTAGCGGCAGGTATTCAGCGTCCCCATTTCTTTTCTTTCACACTTGGACAGTAAGTGGGGCAAATCAGCCAAGGCTGGGCTGCAACAAAGAGCTGCCTCATTCACTGTCCTCTAAATCTCAATCCTGCTTGGGTTCAGTGATGTGATCCCCAGAGGCAATTTCTGGTTTTCTTGGGGGAAGGGCACAAAAATACTATTTCACAACTCCCACAAAAATCCAGCTCAGCTTTCTGTTGCCAAGCGACATCACGGTTTTACAGCAGATCCAGCTGCTGAAGTTACTAAGCAACGTCTTTCCCATCAAGTCGTGCACTGGAAAATCATCACATGTTTACTAACTCTCATGATGGATGATGGTTTCCCTCCCAGATCTTGGTATTTGCTCGTCTAGAATTTGTGAGAAAGCAAGGGCTGAAGGGCTGTCCTAGGGCAGTCATTCTAGCAGATCTCTATGATATTGTTGGAATAGGCAGAAATTAAGAATGGTTTTGCACTAGTTACATCAAAACCAGATAAAAATAAAATCCTGAACAGCTCTCCTTTCTTCTCTTTCCCGTGGGAATAGCTGCTGTGTAATAATATGCTCAGTGCTTCAGCAGAGCTTTGCAATACTTTATATGTAGCATCAATCATGTGAAAGTCAGGAACATAAAACATTTGGTCTTATTTTGGCAGTATTTATACCATAAAGTAAAATGACCTCAAACTAAATTGTCTTATATAAATACATTAGGTAGCACATGTTCAATATATAAGAAGCTAACATATCTGAGCAGTGTGTGGTTGGTAAGTATACCAAATACTGTATATACTGGGATTAAATTTGATCACTCATGACAAATTATTTGGATCTTACTGAAATACCTAACTTATTAACCCACTGCATAGCTTACCTTTAAGTCTGAGCTGTGTTTTCCCCTTGTTTGAGTCTTCAGTCCTCCTGGGTTAAATCCTCTTTTGATCAAGAAAAGACAGTCTCTCCCTGGATGAGCAAGAAGTGTGGATGAGGAACCACAGGGGCAGATCCAGCAAACAACTGTAAAGCAGCTCAATGTGAGTTCTTCTTCTCCCACCAGTTCTATCAAAAAATCAAAGAGAATAGAGACATCAGAGCATGTGGAATGCTCTCACAGTTGATGGTTTACACTTCATTCTGGAACAGAGCAGAGCAGCACCTGCATAGGTGGGAACAGCTTGGAGTTTGGGGTAGCTGGGATAGGACCTGAGGGAATCGTAATTTAGACACAAGAGTGGGTCAGAAAAGTGCCCCAAAGATACAGTGCCACTGCTGTCAGTCAGTGTCATCGTAGGCCCAGAGATCAGAGCACAGGGTGGCCGTGTGTTGGGGTGTGTCACTCCCCTCGTTTCACAGGGCTCGTGGAGTTTCCTGTGTGGCTTTGCAAACCTTACACATCTTAGCCAAGCAGAGGGATCCTCCTTTGCACATGTGTTGATAAAAACACACAATCAGAAATCATTATGTACTCCCAGAAGGTCGTTTTCCTCAAAGTTTGTGCCAGACAATGGTTTTGCAAGGCAGCTTCTTCACTTTCACTTTGTGGCATTTTCTGGCCTTAGCTTAGAAATGGAATAGCTCCAAATATGAGTTCAGTTTGTCTTTATGAGGAAATAATGCAGCTAGCAGAAGTGAGAATGTACTGCCAGGCTTGTGTTTTCCTGAGCTCCCACAGGATCCCTGCACTTAAATTCATGGCAGAGAGCCTAACCAAAAAACATTGCATAATTTGTTGTCTATAAGACAATCAATTGTGCAATGCTCTAGCTTTGTTTTTTGAGGAAGAGCACACCAAAATTTTGATTTGATGAACTTCAGATTTTCTGGATTCTGTATTGGGCTGGGGAGACCAAAGAATGCTGGATCACCAACTTCACAAAAGAAAGATTTAAAAGGCAGGGCTACTCATGTAGCCCTTGATCTTGCAACTGTGCATTCCAGCTCTTCACAAGCTTTATGTTTCCAAGTCAGGAGTCTGCAGACCAAGAGTTTGTGGAACAAAAGTCAGCAGACAACATATTGCTGCCCTATGAAACCCTGCCGTTTATTCACGCCAGATACGACTTTTCCGTGCTAGATTCAATAATGCTGCCTTGCACTCTTCGAGGTGCAATAAACCCACAGTGGACCATTCCTTTGGTTTGTGGCACCAAAAAGCTCCACTGGTGTTTGCAGAAACTCGTTAATCCCTTGGAGCTGCTACTAATGACGAATACACTCCTCTGTCACCAGCTGTGTTTCTGAGCACCCGTTTGTGGAAGCATCGCTGGAACGGACAATCAGAATTAATGACAACAATTAGCTCGCCCATAAACCAGTACTTCTTGCAACATCACATTTCAAAGGGTTCTTGTCATGTCTCCACCCTTCAGGATGATTAAATGGGAAATTATTTCACCATAACGTGAACGGGCACATCAACATTTGCTAGCAGGTATTTCTGACAGCTTTCAAGGGTAGTGTGAGAAAATGAAAGATGGACTTAAACACATCACAAAATGCAGAATAGATATTCCCCTCAATACTAATTTTCCCCTGAAAACCACACAGGCATAACTTCAATGTATGGCTGACACAGTTTTCACTGAACAGTTTTTGCAGTGCAAGAAGCATTGCTTAATACCCCAAGCCAAGAAACAGCAGAAGTGAAATATGTTTGAACCAAAATGGACATTCTCTAGGGTTGCTTTTCCGAAAAACATTACTCCTGGATTTATGACATGCAGAGCCACAGCAGCCTGGCAGGAGCAGGGGGAGGCCGGGCTGAGGAGGTGTAGCTTGTTTTCTTTCTCGCCTGGGGTGGAGGCAAGCTGGTTGTTGAGCAGGTTATGAAGGTGGGTCCCGGAGAGGAAGCCTGCATTTCATGAGTCTGAGGAGAAGTCGGAGGAAAATAAGGTGAAAACTGGTGAGGTGAAGATAGAAGGAATGGTTTGAAGATATGCTCTAAAAGCATCAGTGAAGCCAGAGGTGCCAGATTAATCCTGCAATGTAAGTGCAATGTTAAACACCCTCTTCTTCACTTTCAGGAAAGCAGTTGCTCAGCTCAAAAGTCTCTACAGGCTGAACTGACCAATTTGGTACCAGTGAGCTGGTTTTGAGATAGGTTGTGTTAAAATAATTTTAATAATGACATGTAAGTTGTAAAAGATACTATGGAAAGGTGATGACAATTATCTTTTGGCTAAGCTATGTTTATTTAACGGATGGATTTTTAGCATGTTTTTAATGCTTATTTGAAGTTCTATACATATGATAAAGCGCTTGTAGTTTGCAACCTAAGTGATGCTTGCGCATTGAATGATTTAGAAATAATGTATGTAAAAATGATTACAGCAACACTGTAATCTAGAAAGTTATCTTAGTGCTCTGCAATCTAATTCACACATTATTATGACTATCACTTGTTTCATTATTGGAGAATCGGTAACGTCTTTATTTCCTGTTTATGACTTTTATCTTCATTATTAAGCAGATGGCAATGTGAGAATTGTGTGAAAATTGTGCAATGTCATGCTCTAGGGAAAGAAAAGAGTGAGTAGACAGTATGATACGATGTGTTAGTGGAGACTTGTGATAGCTGGCACTTTTGCTGTGCTCTCGTCGTTTTCTACTTCGATTCCTTGTGCATTTTAATAAAAAACTGTAAATAAAGTATTGTTTTCCTTCAACTCAATATTACAAATTTGGCCTCTACTGGCAGTTGCTGTTCTTAACAGTCAGTACAGCTGAGCTGGTGCAGAAATATTGGGAGCATATTATGCACTGGAGTGAAGTTACTCCAAAATAAGTAGGACAACATTATGGCATACACTGGCTAATCTATTTAAGAACTTGATAAGCAAAATTTGCATTTTGCACAATTGATATACAGGATCCCACCCCAATTAACTAAACAACTCCATGGGGACTTGGGTTCGTTCATTCCACAGTTTATGTTATTACTGCAAGTGCTTGTGAGGGGACAGTTTAGAGAGCTTTAAATTTCCAAGTGTTTCCACATGTTGTCTGTGGGAACAGAAAATGACTTGGGAAGAGAAAATCTGGGTAGGTCAGTGGAACAAAAATGCCCCTATATTCACTCTTAGGGAATTGTGCTGGCTGTTGAGGGAAGCATATTGCTATAGGGAAGTTATTCCTTCCCCCCTCTGCATTTAAACCTTAGTCAGCAGCTCTAACAGTGTGAGAATGCTTTATTATATCAATATATACTTAAAATACTGTAATCTTAATCTGGTGTCTTGGAACATTTCACTGAACTAAGCCTGGACAGATTTGTGTGTGTACATTTCTCCATGATGGAGTACTTCATATTTGGGGAACAGTGAATTTGAAAATGTTACATAGAGTCTTCAGTGTAGCTCAGAACTGTTTCAAAGCAGGAGAGGATTTGGCAGTAATCTCAGTAGATAAAACCTCACATTGCTAATTAATCACTAAAAGTGCAGTCCTGGCCCCCGTGATTTCAACAGGAGCAAGTTCAAGCACTGCTGTATCCCCTGCAGACAATCAAGTTTAAACAGAACAGAGCTTAGGAGCACGACACCAAACATCTCTCTCTCCCTCCAAGCCTCCCGTGAAGAAAAATAATATTTCAAGTTTTAAAAAATGTACTGCAGTAATAAAGTAACAACATTCCTTAAAGCTTGTATGGTTTTTTTGGCATTCAAAGTGCAATCTCTCTTTTACAGCCTGACTTTAATGGATCTTTTCTTGACATATGCAGCAGACCAACCCCAAATTCTTGGGGAAAATAACCCTGAAGAGACTGTAATTTTCACCTATTCAGTAATACAATAAAAACAGTGAATTTAATTGCATGAGCCCCCAAATAAAATATCTAGAACAAGTGAACGTCTATAAATTAACCCCTGTTGTGGACTTTTGCTATTGAGTATCCTTTTCAAAAAATATAGAAATGAACGATGCCTGGGGAGGCACTTAATTCTAGAACTGCTCAGAGGATTTTTTTGAAATTAAATAATTAGAGCTGAACTAGTATAAAACCAAGAGTAATTATGGTACGCAGATCCTGTTTAGTCTAAAGAATGTGTTTAGAACATAACATTGTAACAAAATAATGCCTAAGAAAAGCAGGGAATGATGCCAGTGATAAGGATAAAAAATCCATTTACTCTTTCTCTGAGTGCATCTATTGAAAATGGTTTTTTTCAGTGATGATCAGGTTTAACATCGTGGTTCTGACAATGTGAGCATGCAGCTTGGCCCAGGAACTCCAAGAAATACAAGGGGTTTGAATACAGTTAAGACAATAAGGTTTTCCTGTGGTTTGTCCATCCAAAGTAACATTGGCAAGGAACATGTCTTTCTTCTCAAATGACATGGGATAATGCAGAAACAGAGTAACAAAGCTGAGTTTCAAGGAGTGTCCTTCAGCATAAGTGGAGCCAGTGTAGGGAAGACAGCAAAGAGACATTAGGAATTAAACACATTAGGAGTTTATGACTTAGCATCATCATAAAACTGAATGTCAGGAGGGGCAGCTGACAGGGTGACAGTCCTCCAAAATTTCTAGGAGTTTTTTGTTGTTGTTGTTTTATTTTGGTTTGGTTTTTTCACAGAAGATTTAGAGCCTTTTGTTTTTTCCAGTGATCCTTCTTTGATTGCTGTGTGATACTGGACACCAGCATCAAGATGGGCAATGAGAACAGCAGTGCAGAGAATGAGGTGAGTGGGGCAGTACAATTGCATTTTCCTTCCCTCCCAGCCTAAAGCAAACGTTACCGATTTGGTTCCACGGGCCACTTACCCCACATTTATCTCCTGCTCCCCGTTACCCTCATATTTAAGTCTCATTACTGGTAATTGAAAGCAACTTGGTATGTTTTTTCCCTTGGCAATGACAGTGCTCCAAAGCACCAGGGCAGTGTGCCGCTGGCTGTTCCCTGGGGGACGGGATCTCTGGAGGATCCCCACGGGGGGAGCAGGGCCAGCTCATCCCAGCACCCCGGCCTGGGAGCGGGGCAGCCATGGGGAGCTGGGGCAGTGCCAGCCCCAGGCACCAGGCCCATCCCTGAGGAGAGGGACGGGCCCAGCGTGTCAGTGTGCGGGTCAGCCCGGCTCAGGGGCAGGTGGGGTGGATATTGGATATTGCCGTAGGATATTGGCTGTGGTGGAACGGGACAATATCCTACGGCATCACAGGGGGTGGCACCCCTGGGAAAACTGAAACAAGGTCCTGGGCCATGGGCAGGGTGGGGGGGAGCCCTGAGAGCGGGGCAGTGCCTGTGGTGGCCTCAGAGTCCTGGCAAACAGCAGCTTCTCCTGGTCCAGAAACGACCTTGCAGCGCCTGTGTCCCAATCCAGGACTTTACACCCATGTTCCAAGGGTGTGTTGTTAATGCACGTTGACGTTTGGTGATTTATGTTTAGATTTTTGAAATGCAGGGAATGAAATGCTATGGCTAGAGGTGTGCAATTGCATTAGAAGTTACTCTGCTGATGTAAGTTTGAATAAAAGGTGTAATTCATTAATTTCAAGAATTAAAATGCCAGGATATATTTTATACTCTCCTCTTCCATACGTTATGGTAACTGCTAAAATGCACTAGGATTCATTTTGCTTCCCCTTCAGGTCTCAGCAGATCTGCTGTAGCTTGTGCATTGCAAAGTGAACCCTCAAGGCAATCAGTATTATGAGAGTTACAGACTTTTTCATAAATAATTCTTAGGAGAAAGACCTTCCATAATTCTTGGTTATTCTGGACAAATTGTACTGTTAGTCCAAGATTTGCTCCCAACTTTTTTAAGGGTTTGGGAAGAGTGGAACATGTTAATTCCTATACATAAGTAATGAGAATTCCAAACTCTGGAAGTTTTTGGAAGTCAAATATATTCGTTCAGGACTCATCCTGAGGCTGAGAGGACTTTACTTTAAAGCTATTGAATTTATTAAGAAATGTAGTTAAAAACTCTTGTAATAAGGAAAGGAAGTTTCTCGTCTCCGTTTCAGACTGTAAACATCAAAAGAAAAGACAACTCACCGTCCTCAAAGAAAACCCCCAAAAACCAACAACAAAAAACCCAAAGCAAAACGAAATATCCTAGGAATCCAAATTATTTTTAAAAATACTGTTAACAAAGAAATAACAAGAAGTGGCAATAAAATTTAAATATTTTGATTTTCAGTCAGAAATTCCCCAATGCAAATAAAGCCATCCATATACCACCAAGCCAAGGAGCACAGCAGGTAGTGGATGATGAAACTGGTTTGCATGGTTTGCATTCACAATGTTAGCACCAGGCTTGGCTGCTCTTTTTCTCCTGCATCTGCTTCTGGCTTTTGGGGTTTGTGACACTGGCTGCAAATTTGCGAGGCAGCTACATTTAAGTTTTCAGCAAGTTGTAAAAAAAAAAAAAATCTGTTTTCTTTTAACTTTTTTCTTTAGTAGCAACCTATGCTTTAGAGAAACAGCCTGTACTTGACCCCCTTTGCTGGCTGCCTTTCCTTCCAACTCTAACACCATTAAAATAGCTCAGTTGGTGTTGTTCTTCTGCTCAGAACCAGTTGATCTGAGTTGTTTTTGTTTATGTGTTTATCAGAGAACACCACTGCCCAGCTCCAGCTCTCAGTGAGTCATTTGGAAGCCCTACACATGGTTTGCATTAAAGCTGGGAGAGCCTGTGCTAAGTTTAGAACTTGTTTAACGAGTGGGAAGATGTGGGGAATAAACGTGCTACTATGAAGGATGCAGTAGACACTTAAAGTAAATACCCAATCTGTCTGGTAAGGACCAGCCTCTGAGGAAAATATCATTAAATTTAGTGGAAATTAACAAAGATAATGCTTGGATTGAACAAGGCTAGGGCCAGCAGTATATTTAGCAAAGTGATTTTACATATATTAACCATGTTTTGCTGCAAAGCACACAAAATCCAAACTGCTGAAAGATTTTAGGATTGTGCTGTGCCCTATTACAGTGGCAAGGCTTGTTTCCAAACAAGGGTCCCTGTCAGTGGCACAGCTTGTTGGGCTTATGCTGAATTAAATATAAGCTATTTTTAGGATGCATTTTCCTTGAAAAGTGAAACTCCACATGAAGAGAAAGGCCTTTAAATTGAGAAAGAAACAATCGGGAAGAACAGATATTTTGACCCAGTTTGATGCTTGAGATCCAGCCTTTAGCAGGGAAAATACAGGTGAAGTAATGGAAGTGTTCTTTACTGGGAAGCTGTGGAAAGTACTGCAGTTTTTGGAACTGCGGAAGGTTTCAGCTGTTGTGCTTCCCATTAGACACATCTTTCTTCATCCACCCAAATGCACTGGGTATTATGGAGGAATGGCAAGCTGTGTCGTCTTTTCCTTGACTTTTCTGGATTGCCAAATGTCCAAAAATCATCTACATGACCTTAATAAAAAGAAAGCACTTTTCCACAGACACTGATGTATCTATGCACTTCCTCTGCCCCACACCTCTGGATAGTCTGGGCTCTGGTGCCAGCTAATAAAGCCACACTTAGAAATGAGACCAAGCTGAGCAGGACCGACAAATCTGCTCCCTAGAAAGTCTGACAGAGTGAGGCACATGGTGTCTGTGATGCAGAGTGATCCCAGCATGTTATCTCTGCAGCCTTGTCCACGCTGCTCCAGGGGGCTGTGCAGTGAGCTCAGGGACCAGCTCCCAAAGTGGCTGCATATTACAGGATTATTATTGACTTCCCTGACTGCTTTTTATCTTGGTCTCCCATCTGCTAGGATTATGCCATTACCAGGGCATCTTTGCCCTCATTTTAAAGGCACGGGTGGAGGATGTTAAGAACAGAAGGAGTGCTCTATCATTGGAAACATGAGCACAACATTTTCTAAAGCTTGAATAGTCTGTATTTTCTAATATGGAATAATTTTAACTCTTGTTTTTAATTCTTGTCCCTCAGAGTTCTGAAGAGGAGCACTGTCATATTTCACAGCCTTTCTCATTATTACAGGAAAGTCAAAGTTACCTAATTGTAAAGCTCTTTGAAGGTGAAAACTGCTGCTGAATTGAAATTCTAGTAGTGCATCTTTTGCCCCAGAGTTGAAGAGGGAATTTCAAAGTCAGTTACACAGAAGTTATTTCTGTATATTTTGCTTTACACTTTCTTCTTGTTTTTCTGAATAAGTAAGAAAGCAAACAAATCTGGTTATTCCACATCTATATTATTGTTAATTTCTCTTTAAACATATATCTTAATGTGTGGTTATCTTTTTGTTCTTGTCTTCTACTGTGAAATGTGTAAGACAGGCAACCCTTGCCAGAGGGGCAACAGCTTCTGAAGAGCCTGGTTGTTGTCTGAAGTGTCGTGCTGTGATCCTGCTTGGATTTCTCCATTTATCTGCTATGAACAAATCTGACTGCTCTGCATCCTGCAGTTAATATTCTGCACTATAACTTTTCCCATCTTTCAACTTATTAATGTCTCTCTGAGCTGCTGGCTGCTGTTAATTGGCATGGCTGTCCTGTCAGATCCCAGTGTTACGGGGATCAGCAGAGGATGCACCGGGCACATCAGCAGCACTCTCCTGGCATTCAGCCTCCATTCCCACAGATGGTAACTGGGCAAATCCCTCTGAGCTCTGGGGCTCATACTGTGTGTTTACATACTTTTTGAATAGTGCAGTAACATCTGTACACATGTTTATGTTCAACTGGGAACAAAAATGCATTCCCAATTTTCTGCACAATAATTTTGCCTATAGCATTTTAATGCATTATGCTGTTACTCTACACGGGCTCTTATTGTTGTGTCCACTGTGATTCACCACTTTTACTCTCTAAATTATAATTCTCTTTCATTTTTCCTTCCATTTCATCCACTGCACATCAGGATGTTGGTGGCAGTTGGCTGCAGACCAGTGTGGCCATTCCTGATGCTTACATAGTCCTAGCATCCCTCCAGTCACCACATTAATTAATTCTTTCTTCCAGTGATAATTACTACTGGTCCAATATTCTATGCTAAATAGTCTCAAGTATTTCTTTGAGTTTACATAAAAAGAACATTTCTCTGTTTTCAGAGAATTATATGTCATCTTATGCAAATACAGCAAATTCCGGGACACTTCTCACTGCAATGAATAATTATTATTCACATTATTATTTACATCTTTCCTGTGAGTGAAGGAGGGGGGATGAAAGAAAAATAAAGATTCAAAGTTGTGGCAGAGTTCTTATTTTGAAAGTATAGTGAAAAGGAAGTTGGAAGACTATTCCTTCTCTTCTGAATTAATGGTGGAAACTTCCTTCACCTCTGTAAGGCCACCACCATTTCTCATGGGAGATGTAAATCTAAGGGTAGACATGAAAAGGAAAAATACTTTATATTTGTAAAGTTCCTCTATAATTATTTGCTACATTTCGCCATTTAGGAATTGTGTGAAAATGTTGGACCTGCATTTTCCACAGCTGTGAAATTACTAGGCAGGCAAACACTGTTGGCTGCGAAGCACGACAGAGTTTGGAACTCAACTTGGAGAGTGTTCTCCTAAGAGTACTTCTTTTGAATCCAACTCCTCGAGTGTTTTATGGTAGGGCTGCTAAGGACCCCTCAGCAGAAAGCTGCTTTAGCTAAAACTATACTGACTGAAAATTGCAAGTTATGTGATGATTTTTTTCCCCCCCAAGATCATCAACTTTGTTCTCTCTCCTGCTGTTATCTCATACACTTTCCTTGAGAAAATACTGTAGGCACTCACCAAATGTCAGGAAAGGGACAAAGGAAAGTAAGCTGCAGCAAGACTAGTGAAGATACAAGGATAACCGAGAATTTTCCTTTGTGCACTGAACACAGATCACGTTAAACAGGTGGAAAGATGAAGTTCAAGAGCCATGAAGGAGTTACACAGCCATGCTTCATTTAGCTCAGTGCATATTCCTTAAACATAGCCAGGCTTCTCAAGTTGTTGAGGAGACACCTAGGATGACATTACAGGGATCTGAAGCTAAACAATTTACTGCCCTCGGTGGACTGCAAGAGTCATAAACACAAGCAGTGAAGCCTGAAGGTTTGAATTGCTCTTTCTGTGGCTGAGAGGAAGTTGTGTATTCTGTGAAAAAAGCTAAATCAAGGATAAGATGGTGACTATATATAAATATAAGTATTCACACACACACACCCCCCAGTGTTTATTTTTATGTTCACAGCCAGAGTCATTTCAGTAGGTGCTTCTCAGGAGGAAAAGCAACCCTTTAGCTCTAAGGAATGTACAATCAAAAGCTATAGTCAGGATTTTTC
This sequence comes from Atrichornis clamosus, assembly GCA_013400975.1. Lineage (NCBI taxonomy): Eukaryota > Metazoa > Chordata > Aves > Passeriformes > Menuridae > Atrichornis > Atrichornis clamosus. Next base: position 26,437 of record WBMZ01005327.1, read on the forward strand.
AAATACCATTGCTACCATATCACAGTTTGCTTTGCTTCTTGTATTTGTGAGAAGCAAGCTAAATGAGGCTTCCACCAAATGCCAGTTTTTGCATTCCTGCCCCTCTGAAGGTTTTAATTAGAATAGGTATGAACTTAAAATTCTACTCCCACAAGAGACAAATAAACCATGCCAGGAGCAAAAGCAAATTACACCATTACTGATTAAAGAAAAAAAATCTACTGTAATTGCAAAATTCGGTATGGAATCTCCCTGAAGGATAGAATCTGCTCTTCCTATCTGATCATGTCATAATTACATCCAACTGATTAAGTAGTCATGATATTTGGGAAAAAAACCAAGGAGTGGTCATGACAGGCATCCCCTCTAAACTGCTGTACCCCAGCCACTCTCAAGAAGAGATAGTAATGCAGATTGCTGCACTGGTTGTTTGTTAATATCAGAATTTAGTTCCCTTGCAAGGTGATAAAAATGAGTTTTAGTGTAACTCTTCAGATCTAACGTGTCACATGGAGCTCAAGCTTGGCTAAATAGATTAGGTCCAAATTTGTTACTCTCCTGTGATCACTGGTTTTGCTGACCAGTGTTTGCTGATTTGATTGTAAAGTTCCAGTTGTTAAAGCAATATCCACTCACTATCTAGTTTTTATTTATTTTAGTACCATTTCTCAAGGGAGAAACAATGACTCTCCAAAAATATAAGGCTTTCAAAATCTAATTTGTTACTCAGTTACTGTTCCTGCAGAACAACTACCACAAAAGCCAGAAGAGTGAAAAGGTGGCTCCAAAAAAACCTGCTCTGTCTTTAAAAATTGCAAGAGTCATTTAAAAACCCTGACTTCCCAACCATGTGACCCTCACTGCAGAGGTGAACAACCTCTAGCAGGAAGACTTTTTTAAAAAAATAAAATTTTTAATGGAAAACATGGAGGAAAAAGTAAAGGTAATTTCTGGTGTATTGATTGAGGTTTGTAAAGGCTTGCTCCAGCTTCCCCTCTACTAACCAGAAGGAGTTAGTGGGAATGGAAACTTGATGTAACTCCTCAAAGATTACTTTGAGCTACTCAGAGCTCTGGCATGTTCCAGCAACTGCTATAAAAGGATGTGCTTAATGGAGGAATGTTGCACAGGGCAGATGGAAAAGGAAGCAACTTTTAGCGGGAGCGAGGAGCAAGGGGAGTCAGGCAAAGTTCACCCGTTTGGGGGGCTGGAGTGCGGGTGCAGGTGTTGAAAGCCGTGTTGTGCCTTGTGCCCAGGAGCTGTGTCGGGAAGCACGAGGCTTTTGGGACGGCTGTACCACGAGGCTGTGGCTGTGCTAATGCTGCTGCCACGGCTTGGAGCAGGGAGAGCCGGGGTTCGGGGAGCTGGGCTCTCCACGGGCTCCCAGGCAGCAGTAAAGGAATTTCTTTCTGGTATGAAAACTTGAGTGCAGCAGCGCACATAATCCTTTTGGCTACAGTGTTAATGGAGTTCTCTTTCTTTTTTTTTTTTTTATTTTTTTGCTAGCATCCTGTTCAAAGACATTGGGAAAATAAAGTGATCCTGTAGATTTACTTTGTGTTCTTGCAGACTCAAATGCTGCTGGAAAGGTTTAATGCAAATTACATCGCATATTTCAGGAGAATCAGTTTTATTCATTTAAATACTGTGCTGCCTTAAAGAGGGAAAAAGGATGGGGTCTTTGGTTTTCCCTCTGCTGTTTGTACACTCTCTGTGACAAACCTGGTTGGTTTGGTTTGGGGTTTTTTTAATTATCCTGGACTTAAAAATACACTGAGAACCTCTGTGTTGTGATTTTTAATATAATTATTTAAGTCTTTCAGTTAACTAACTCTATAATGAGAATCCTTTTCAAGTACGAGTATGCTATACTGAAACAAATATAGAACAAATTTAGCTGCAAGCTTCTGTAGTCAGTCACTTCAGAGGCTGTACGTATTGAAACCTCAAAAGTAATTTATTTAACAGCAGCATTCTGATGATACTTGTGAACAAAACACAGCCTTTCTAATTGTTTTCACAGATGTTAATTAAAAATAAAAAAGAGTGCTTTGCAAAGATAGTTCAGCACCTGATTTGCATAACTAGCTTAAATTTTAAAACCTTAATCAAAAAATTGAATTATGTTTTTCTGCTGTCTGGCTTAGATTCACAAAGCATGAATGTGATGATTAAATGAATTAAATGTAGAAAACCAATATATAAAGTTTTCCTAAATCTTGGAATACTAGTAGTTCATTTAACATTTAAATATCTACATTAAGATTTATTTTAGATTATCGTTAAAATACTCCTTTGAGCTTCTTTTGAACATATATGTGTGCTTTTGCCTTGCTAGGTAACAGGGCAACTTTGCTTTTTGATCACTCATACACTCAACAGCCTGGAAAGAAAGAATTAAGAGTGTTCAAACTCCTCTCTGCTCCAACAGGGCCTGTGCTGCTAAGATTGTTTTAATATGTGTTAAATTTGGTCATGAACTGGAAGAACAAGAGTCAGATTTGTCTATGGCCAATGACAGTCACTTAGGGATAGTCTGGAGATTAATTATAACTTCTTAAACATGAGTTCCCTGAAAGCACAAAACTATTTAAAACAAAAAAAGTCAAAACCAATCAACCCCCCAAAAAAACCTCCCCCCAGTCCCCTGACACCACCACTCTGTGGAAAATGTTAAATGTAGTCTTCAAAGGTCTGCACAGAACTGACCTGGTTTGTGGTGATTGTTCCCCTTGCCTCCTTCATCTGCCCCTGCCAGTGTTTTGCTTGGATATTAAGTCCAAATTTTGGTGTAAGAGCTGATAAAATCACTGGGACATGGACCCTTCTTTGTGTCTAATATAGAAATATCCTAATTTTGGTGAGATGGGGTGCTCAGGTATAGCAGGCACATAAATGTCTATATTATGTAGTGAATTCTGGAGATCAGTAGTAAAAGCAAACTTCTACCAAAATTATTCTGACCCCAGAGTGTTCTGTGACTCCGCAGACTCAGAGAGTCAAGGACAAATTATCCTGGCTCCATGTTAGGGTTTCAAACTGTCCTAAAATAGCTGTACTGGTGTTTGGAAGTACCTGGCAGGTGTAACCGCTGAGTTGGGTCTCCTTGTTAGAGCTCTTTGAGCCTCGGCAGCCGTGAGCTGTCGGGGTTACGGTGTGACAGGCTGGAGAGTTGTGTTTCCTGCTGTGCCACAGCTGAGCCCATACGGCTGCTTAGCTCTTGGTTATGGGGTTTGTGGCTCTGGGTGACAAATCCAAAGGATACTGGTTCTCTGCACAGGAAGTTTTACTTTAGAGATTTGTGTGCAAGAGGGATCCCCATCGTGGCCTGGCTCCAAAAGTGGGATGACTGCAGCTCAGCAGAACAGAGGACTGTAACCTGCAGGAGCCTTTTGAGTTAAATGGCTGATCTTGTGAAGGAGAGACTAATGAGAAGTAATGTGTGGCTACTGAGGCTGCAATATGTAAGTAAAGTTAATGACTTAATTGCTGTGCACCTTCCTGCTCTGGAACATGACAGAGGCTGTAGGAGAAGGAAACAAAACATGCAGCTCTTCATCTTCTGAAGAGAGCTGTGAGGTGTGCCAGGCACCCAAAGCAGCTTAAGAAAATTTGAGATTATATAGTAGAAAGAAGGAAAAATTAATAATTATTTCTCACTACTCTTGCCAGCTCCTGGAGGTATCTGGACAATTTTGTAAATTGGCCTCATTTCTTGGGGTTCTTTATGTGGTTCTCCCGACCATCCCTGCCCTGCTGGGAAAGGAAAGGAAAGGAAGTTGTTTCTGTCTGCAAGGGGCCTGAAAATGATTTTGCATTTGGCTGCTACCGTGAGGCATTTGTTTGTGGCCCTCCTCCCACTGTGGCCTACCTGTACCTCTCAAGATAAGACATCACACACGGACTAAATAAGAGCATGGCACTGTGGCTGCCTCACCTGGCTTGTTGGGAGTTTACCAGCCACTGGTTGGGTTTTTTCCTGATAATTAATTTAATAACACATTTTTTGGTAGCTCCTTCTCTCTGCACACACATAGGCATGCTGAAATAAACTCTCCATGCAGACTTTCTCATGCAAGCAAAAGCAGGGCTGCCCAAAACACAGCACCAAAAGCCCTGTAAGCTAACTCAGCTCTGGCTTTATGGTTTTTTTCTGGCTGTAAGAAACAAATTTCCTTGTATAATTCTTGATGTTCTAGTATTTTTTTTTGCCATATACTCTGGGTTTGCAGCCAACATATATACTTAGATAAATATTCTAAATGCCAGATGTCAGCACATGCTGGGTAAGTGCTTAATAATCCTGAAACCAAGAGCTCTTGGTCTATCCCAGCAGAAAGTGGTGTGATAAAGGAGACTTCTGCAAACAAAGCTGTAGTGAAGGGCTTCCTCCAGGGAGAGGCAGAGGATATGAGAGTTCATCAAATTTATCTTAAGTATAAAGGAAGTCTTTTTGTATTTTCAGCACGCCCTGACCTTTTCAATTGCTCACGACACGGGCTGTACTTGGCCACTGGGTGTCTCGTTGCTGGCTCTGAGCTGTGGGGGCACACCGTGCTCACCAGAGCAGTGTAACTCTGGGAACCACAGCTCTCTGCAAGGTAGTGACCGCCGCTAGAACAAAATAAACATTAAAACTGAGAGTGGAAAAACCCAAGAGATGAGCTGGAATTGTGTACTGTGTTTTTAATTTCTGACCTTACCCTGAAATGGTTCTCCTGCCATCAGTGTTAATTAGGTTAATTGTGCCTTAGGCCTTTTACAATTACAGGTAAGAATTAAAACAACAGTGACTGTATGCTAAGGGAGATTTGATGAAGCAGTTTTCCTCCTCTTTAACCACTGCTTGATGTGGCAGACGATTTGAAAAAGACCTTCTTCATTCAGACTTCATTTTTGCTTTTCACTTCATTGTTTCTCTCCATTACTCCAGTTCTTTTGCTATACTAGAAGAACTTCCTCAGCTACTGCTCAGAGCAGCCCTTTCCAGTTCTTCTTCACCTTCTAAAGACACTTGTTCAAAAAAAAAAAAAAACCAGTGGGAAAGAAAACCTGCTGTAACCCTGGCACTTGCACAGGACTCTCCTCCTCCCTGGAGCAAAACCAATAGTTTGTAATAGCAACAGGACAAAAAAACCCCACTCACGTAAAGACATATCTCCATGGATGAAGATCCTGAGTAAATATTTACCTTTTTGAGAAGAGGTGGTGCAGCACAGCCAGAGTTGTGTAATAGCATTTCTAGCTGTCACTACAGAAACGACAGCATTTCCTGTAGTTGTTATCATTGAAAGGCAGGCTGGTGAAGAATCAAGCCCTCTGTTTCAGTTCAGAGGCACTCTGAGCGTTGTTGAAGTGGGAGGAAAGGAATCTGGACTTGGATTCAAGTGCTGGGTCCTGAATGACGTTGGCTTTATCTCTAACTTGACTCCAAATGTACTGCTAATATTATCAGTGTCCAAGTTTATAGCCTGTTTGCATCCTTTCTCATTTCAAACTTGCTTAGCAAGGAAGCATTTGACAGGCTTGGAAAAAGCAAAGATGATACCCTCCTTGGGTCAGTAAAGGCCCTGGTTGCTTTAGAACAATTGTTGCATTCTTCTCTCCCTCTTCTTTTCCTAGCATTTATTTTTGGCTCAACCACTTCCTTCTGTTTTTCTGTTGTTGAGGAAAAAAATGGCTTGGCTTTAGAACCTGCAAGTTCCATCAAAGTACTGAAATCTACCACAGGAGTTGTCTGCCAGGGGGCAGAACAAAACTCCTCAAGCTTGTGTATTCTCCAAAATAGTAGCAGCTTCTTAAATTGTTCTTTTCTTTCATTCTAGAACACTCCACAAGATTCAGAATTAGGCCAACTTCCTGGTAATGGCCACAGTGTAAAAAGGAGCCCTCAGGGAAACAGCATGGAAAGGTCTGGAGGTCAGGACATCTCAGATCCTCTTCCTGCTGCTGTGCCACTGGCTGAGAGCTTGTCCCCATCAAGTCCAGGGCCTACAAGGTAAGACATGAAGTTTCTTCCTGTGAATAGCAGTGAAGCCTGGATGCTGTTGGGGGGTGTGAGTTCAGTTTTTGTTTGTGTGTAACTGATTTTTCAAGATCTGTCATCCTGATGGATGATGGTGATGATGATGATGATGATGATGCAGCAGACCTCAAAATAACCTGGAACCACAGGACTACCTACTGTTTACCAAACTGACTTTGTTGTCTTGCTGCGTAACTATAATCAAGGCTCCAGCTCTTGTAGTAACCCCTAACCTAAACTTTCTGTGCTTTTTGCTTGTACTTATAAACTCATCTGAGACAGAGGAACATTGGAGAGTCTTTGTTTTAACTTTTGGTTGGCCCTGAAGTGGTCAGGCAGCTGGATCATAGTAGGTCCCTTCCAATATTCTATTCTATTCTAGTCTATTCCATTCCATTTTTTTTTTTTACATTAGCATTTAGTCTCGTCTATTTTAAAATGATTGATACTATACAACAGATTGTGGCAGTTTAAGTCCTAATTTAGGTATTAAGTAAGGTCATCATTGACCACATCAGGGACATTTCAGGGAAATTCAGACACATGACATAATCTAAAAGGATTTACCAAGAAAGAGCAGCTTATTTTCTGGGAGGGACCGTTTGGCTCTGCTGTGGAGCTCTTGCACTTCAGTAGGTTGTTGTACTTCAGTACACACACAGGAAGATATTTACTATTAATTCTATTTCTTCTAACTGCCACTAGCACATCTTAATTATCTACTGAAAATAATAGAGTCTGAGCAAGACTAAGGCTGCTAAAGCAATTTACAGTGATAAAGGTATTTAGGCATGAAGTTTAAAATGATGAAAGGTTGTGCTTCTTTTCTAGAGATGCATGACTTGTGTAATCCAGCATCACTCTACTATTGAGCACCAGCTCTATACATGAAACAGCTTTTTCTTGGCTGAGTTTCTCATGTCTTTGAGTGTCTCTCCATTTTCATGTCAAATGAGGGAAGCCATCATGCCATTCTCAGTAGGTAGAAGAAATCAGGTTTGGAGTAATGATGTAAAATTGGACAGGGTGAGATTTTTAGGCATGTATTTTGTTTGTTGGTTATTTTGGTTAACAAATATCACATGTATCCTTTAGCCTGTAGTTTCTCTTGATGGTATTGTGCATAGTCACTATATTGTTTGTGTGTGTAACCACGCAGTTCTGCTGAAGAAAATATAAATTTCTTGTAAGGTACTTAAAACATGATACATTCTGATTTGTGACAGCAAAACAGAAATCTTCTGCTATTCCTATCAGTATGCCGGTTATATTATGGGAAGGCGGTAAAGAGAGGAAATGATGAGTTTTTCCCAACTGCGTATTTATAGTAGACCCATCATGACTAACATTCCTGCAAATTGGAAACTGTTTGTGAAACTTCACAATGACAGACCACTCGCACCCTCTGACTGACAGCATTTGTACCAGCGTCCACCTGGCACAGTTGGAGACTCTTATTTGGGCTTGGAATATTTGTGGTTTGCCCGCAGCAAGTGCAGTCGTGCCTTTTTTTTTTTTTTTTTTTTTTTTTACATTAGCATAGTAACTTTATCCTGTTCTGGTAACTAATGTGCATTTTAAGAAATGTATTCTTCAAAAATGCCATAACAGCAGTTCTTAAGGGGTTCCTTTTCAAAATGTGAGTACCTAGAACACTTAGACCTCTATTCAAGCCGGCTAAAACAGCTTTGCACTGCAGCATGCAAAATTCTGACTCGTGGGAGATGAATGTTACAGGGATGAGTCAGCTTGAAAGGATTCATAGGATTCTTGTTTCAGGAAACTTGCTAGATGGGCGGGAGCTCTGGCAATTACTTGTTATTTAGCCCTACTCCTGAAACTGCTGGCACATGCCTAGTTTGGGTGTCTTTTCAGTTACATCCTGCCGAAATAGAAACAAAGACAATAAACGGAAAATCTTTGAAGTTGCACATTCCAGACTGTTTATTTTTAACTCGCTCCCCTGTGCTGCTTTGAACGCATCTTTTCCACCCCGAAGTGAACTCTTAGAGTCTTTAAGAGCGTGTGACCTGCCACCCTCAGATGCAGTATCTCTGCGTGGAAAATTACTGTGCTTGCTTTCTTCCAGTCTTCTGGGTGGCTTTCTTCTATCCTCCACAAATTCTCAGGAGTCGTTTCCATCGCTTTTAAATTCTTGCCTCTTGGAATTCAAAATGTCTGTGGCTCTAACTTTAGAACAGTCTGTTTCACTCCAGGTTTTTTTTACCTGTTTCTCACTAGTCCTGTGTGCTGAAAAGTAAGACCATGAGTAATTAATCTGCGAACTTTCCACGTGGAATAAAAATGCTGAAGAGCCAGGATAGTTAGGAAGCCTCTGGCTTTGCCTTGGTGTCCGTGTGAGGCACATCCATGCCTTCCTCCTGGTGCTCAACAGACAGGAATATGCCTGGGGATTCCTTAGCTGGACAGCTCTACCCCAGAGGCACTTTTCCCAGCAGGTTTAGGAGGAAGCAGATGCATCAATTTAAAAGACACACACCCAGAAACAGTTCAGGGAAATAAGCACTCTTTGTGGATGAACTTGGCTGCTCTCCCACCCGGAGTGCAGCGCACAGATCCCGTGGGACACTGTGGGGTGACAGGCTGAAGCTGCCACACATCCTGTGGGACAGTCCATCGGTGCCATGCTTCCTGCTGACTCTCTGGAGAGCTCAGATGGAGACCAGGAACCAGGCCTGCAACTGGAACTGAAGATCAGGCCATGCTTGCTTGCTGCAGCAGCAGTACAGCTTACTCCCTTAATGTTAGAATAATTCACTTTGGTCGTACTTAAAATATTGCAGGGCCTGCGTTTTATTCTGTGCGTGGAACAAGGAGGTGAAAAGTGGCTGGGGATGGGGGAGAAGGGGAGGATGGTTCCCAGGGGGATCATATAGATCATTATTCCTGCTTCACTTTTTCCTGGAAGCTTAGATGCACAAAGAGGGTGGGGGAATCTGGCTGCTGTTAGCTGCCCTTTAGCGATGATGGATTTCTCATGTGTTTGTTTACAACGAAAAGTTCAAATAGTGAATTGTTCTGTCTCTAAAACTGTGACTTGTTGGGGGGATTTTCTGTGTCTGTGGGGGGGTTGTTTTAGTTTTGGTTTTTTGGAGGTTTTTTTGAAAGGGAATGTAGAAATGAATTCCATGTCCCTCATTAACTTTCAATACCTCTTAGGGACAGATTAAAATGCAGGATTCCTTAACTCAAGCCCTCCAGTACACTGTGTCCAAATGTGTAAACTCAAAATGTAGACACCGATGTCTCATGTGTCAGGGGAAAGAGAACAGAAATGTTTGAGAGGCAGCTCTGCATGTTATGTGGTTGCAGAGCTGGCTGTGCATTTGTTCCCCTCGGTGCTTTCTAAATTCATCCTCATATTTCAGGCTCACACTCCTGGGAATATAATCACTCAGGCTCAGAGTTACATCAGTATGGATGGCAACCGTATGTGACCTCTGGGATCCAGAGGCTTTGGCACTTGATGTTTTTCCCTCACAAGTGTGAGTGGGTTGGGAGGGCTGCCTGTCCTTTCAAAAACTACTGCATGCTTTAGAAGGAAAGGAAAGGAGTAAGAAATGGAAATTTTAAATAGTCTACAATTTTCTGTTGTGGTATCTTCATTTCTTGGTGTTTATCAAGTATGCTTATCATATTTGGGCATCTGTAATCCCCCTCCTCCACACACACTCCCCCTCAGTTAGTAAATGCTAAACGCCAGAGAGATTTTGTCTAGTTGCTGCTGGTTTTATCTTCTGGCCTTTGTCTTTGCTGTGGGTGACAAAACAGACTAATGGAAGTTGTGACTCCAAGTGTTAATGGCTGGGAGGTGGGGTATGGCTCTTAATCTGGAAGTATTTATGGGATATGCACTAAAAGTCATTGATTTCTTAACATCCTTTATAGCTTCACAGCCTAAACGCAGACCAGGCAGTGCTCTCCTAATAAACGTCTTAGTAACTGGGCAGGACTCTTAAATTGGTCCAGGATAATTCAGACCTGCCACAATGTCTTCTGATGGTGGAAGAGGTTAACTACAGGTATTAAAAATGAATTGGTAAATTTGCAGTGCGCCTCCAAACAAGCAAATTCCCAGTAATTATTTATGCAAAACAAACATTTCAGGCGTGTAAAGATTTTACTCGTTGTTATTTGATGTTGTACCTGGAAGTATAATATTCATATGGTCAGTGTGTTAGGGCCTTGAAATTGCAAATTCCTAACTGTGTGCTTAACTTCTAAGATGAGGGAAGAGTTCCCTCTGGAAACTCTTGGGTGCAGGGGGACACACATATTTCAACTCAGATTCGCACCCAAGTCTTTGCATGACTGCGTTTTCTTTTGTTTAACATATCATCAGTCACATGCACCAATTATTCATACAAAATGACTCTTTCTGCCCTAAACTCTACATGGACTATGAGGAACTCAAATGTTCCTCCATGCTTTGTCATTTGCATGTTTTGTTTTAAATATGAAAGGATTTTCCCCTTAATAATATTGAGGTAGGTCAGATTACAAACAAAAGCAATCAAGCACCCACAAAAGAGAACACATTCTATTTTCCTGTGTTTAAAAATACCAACTTTTAGGGTCATAGCTTTATGTTGATTGTATTAAATGGGTTGTCTGAAAATACTTGTTCCCTGCAAGTAATTATTGATTTAATGTAGATTGGGTTTTACTCAGGGGAATTATCTTCAGCATGTGGTGTAATTTCCCTGTAGTGTTATTCCCTTTAAAAAGAGTGGAAGATAATGGGACTAGGTGTGACCTTAAGAGGTCATCCAGTCCATCCTTCTGCCCTAAAGCAGGATCAACTGTGCTTAAGGCATTCCCAGCAGATGTTTGTCTAACCCCAGCATGTCTTGCAGACAGAAAAGCAAGATTGCAAACAATGAAAAGGAAGATGTCAGATATGTTCCCTGTATAGTTCTCCTTGTTAGTTACATCAGAAGCAGAAACATAAATAGAGATCTCCAAACAGGTCAGTCTGGGCCTATCCTATTATGATTGAAAACTCAAACCTTTCCATTCTGTGTTATGTCCTGAATAAAACATTGAAGCAAGCTGCAGCAGCACAGATAATGAACCTGTACTACTCCACTGCAAAAGTGATAGTTTAACTTGCTGTCACAGCTTGTGCCAGCACTGTCATTTTAATTCTGTTCAGCATACATTAATTACAAACTTGTCCCCATTCCTTCACCTACTCCTGAGTAAAGTGAACAACTTTTCAGCATTATTGAACACCAGAAAAATTGTTTTGATTGATTCATAATGCTGAATTGCTTAGTTCACAGGATTGTCATCTCCCTTGAACCTGCAAAGTCACAAGTTTATTGCTATGGCTCTTGACAAAGTTGCTACCAGCATGGCAGTAGATGGTTCATGGGTTTAGAAATTGTAGTCAAGAAAATTTAACCACTTCAGACACATTTGCAACTGTTTCATATTTAATAGCTGCAAACAGAAGTCTAACAAAGAAGTCGTGTGTAAAAGTCTTAGAGAAATTTCAGTCAGATGAAATCTGAAAAATGCAAATACATGATGATGAATGGCCTGTATAGTGAACATTACCAAAATTTCCATCCCAGATTTATTACTGTGCATTTTCCAACTCTGTTGACAGATGGGGTTCATGATAAGTAAACAATCAGAGGTTAAAGATAAACGATAAGGAGACATTATAATTGTAGGTGGTGTTTTCTACTTTTTCCAGTGCTCAGTTTCACTGAGGTTAGAGGGCTTCCCCTGCTCAGCCTCCACCCAGTTTTGTTCTCCTCCTGATCACCCTATCTCTGACAGGAGCATGCTTCCAGGCTGAAGAACCATGGGCACAAAACTCCTAATGAGCAATTTAGTCAGTACGAAGATAAACCTGCAACACAGCAAAAAGCTGGAGTAACAATTGACTCCCACTTCTGCACCCCCTCCCCAGTTCAGTGTTGTGGTTTCTGTCCCTCCTCTTCTAATTAAGCTTCCCTGAGTGCAAAATTAATGTCAATAATAAAGTGTATTCCTTCCTTAGGGAAAGCCTCCTGGCATCTCCCTGCTGTTTGTCATGCCCTGTGTTGTCAGTGATCCAGCAGATACCAAATACTGAATTGCCATCCCTGTTATTCCCACTGTCAGTAAGTTTTATGTGGACAAGTGTTTTCAGTGTGCTAGGGAAAGAAAAATTCCTCTGGACAAAACCATTTTCTGAAAGTTTAAATAAAATGTATTGGTGTTATAAATTAAATGTTCAAACTGATGCTGAGCATTGCTGAAACTTGTTTAAACTACATATGAATTGTATGCTATCGATATTTTACCTTAGATTTGAGGCTTAGCCTTAATAGAGGCAAATTTCAATGGTTCTTTAAAGATTAGTTTCTTTTCCACTGCAGTGACTCTGAAGAAGGTTTTTAGGACCAAAGACAGACTGGTGCAGCCATCCCCTAAAGAAATTGTTTGTTGGGCAGTTCTCAGTATAAGGAGGGGGCTTGGCCCCACCTGGAAGTGCATTTTGTGCACTGTAGCACAGCCCCAGAGGCTGTGTTTGTATAAACACCAACCCAACCTGCAGGGACCCCAGAGCTGGTCACTGACTCACTCCTCCATCAAAGTATTTTGTGTGTCAAACTTGGGCAGGGAAGCAGAGAGAGGCTTCTCAGATTTCTGGAGATTACTTAAAATCCAATCTATGCCTTGCAGAAGGTGTTTTAAGCACCTTTTCTAGCTCCAATCTATAGGGGACTTGGAATTTCTGCAATGTAACCTGTCACTGCTAAGCTGTGGCAAAGCTGCAGTGATGGGCTCAGCGTGAGCCACCTCTCCCTGTGCAGCTCTGCACTGACCGCCCAGCACTTGGCAACGTGGTGGTATCTGTGTGTCTTGCTTTGCGTGGGATTCCTTATTCCATGTTAAGTAAACACTGCTCCTGTGTACAATTCTACACTCAGTTTTGAATGGATATTTCATTCCATATTCCCTAAGGCAGTGAAAATATGCCCAGGCATGGAAGGTGAGGGAGAGAACAACATTAACCTGTTTCGTCACCTCAGTGTGGAAAACTGAGGTCCACACAGTGCATGTGAAAAATATTTAAAATAACTTCTCCTTCTCGCAGTTAGTCATCTCTGATTCCGTTTTTTTTCTATCTTATCTTTAATGGGTGGGAAGGGAGATCACACCAAGGGTTACAGCTTGCATGCACTGGAATCAAGCACTGCAATTAAATGACCTCATAGGGTGTGGATCATGGCACAGCAGCATCCCACACTCGGCAGGGTGAGCCCTTTGACCTTTTGGTGAGAATCAACTGTGCTGATTAGTTGGTGAAAACATTCAGCAGATGGGCCCTTCTTAATCTTCTGCTACACACTCGAGTACAGCCAGATAACAGCACTTACTGTGTAGCCTTGTGCAAAGTAGTCACTTAGAAGCAGAAACAAAAAGCCTTTCTTTGAGGTACCGAGGCTTTTCCCAGGATTTTTTCCCCCAGTTTTTCCCATGTTGCTCCTTTAGATGTGTGTCCCCTCTCTCCACACTTATCTAGGATTTTGGAATGGTTAAAATGCATGCCATGAGCACAGTGGCTCTCAGGTAAGACAGGGGAACATACTTTGCAAAGTAATGAGCATTTAAATCACTGTGTCTGATGGTTTAACTCCTGAAAGCAGATTATCAGCTTCTCAGTGCATGCACTGCATGGCATTGAAACATCAGTGGCACAAAACGGTTTTATTCTTTGCTTCTTATTCTTTGGTTCTTTATTGACACGAAACAAATAAACGTTTCCATTGTTGGCAGCATCGGTAAGGAAGGCATCAGTAGCTACAGTGCTGAAGAGCTATCCCAGCCAAATTCCAGCATGCTGTCTTCCGAGGTGACAGGACAGAGCACTGCCTTGCAAGAGCAAGGAGGACAAACAGACTCTGAATTCTTAAAGCCCTCTGCTGAAGCAAGAGAGAGAAGCCTGCCTATCTCAGTGCCTCTCGCAGACTGTGCCAAAGAACGCCTCCCAGGCAGCAGTGACAAATTACACACCTCAGACTGCAACAAAGCAGTGCCATCACCAGGTCCGGTGAATGACAAAGAAGAGGGATTAGCACATGCCGAATCTGTGGATGAAGACCTAAAGTGTGACAATATTGCTGCCTCCCATACAAAAACCAGTGAGAACGAGCCCAGAATCCCACGCCTGGAGCCCAGCTCTCCCGCAGCAATCACAGAAATGCAAGGAGTCACACAAATGAGTTCGAGTGAATTAGGATCGCTCTGGCAGAAGGAACAGCTGGGTGGCATGAGGGAGCCACATGTCAGCACGTTTCCCCGGGGTAAAGCAGCAGGAGATTATTTTACTGCTCAGGAGGCCGAGCAGGAGCCAGGAGTTTTGGAAGTAGGTCAGCTGCAGGCAGTAATGCAGCAAGGTAGACAGAACACAGATGGTGGAGAGGGTCTGCTAATGAAAAAGGAAACCTTAATCCTAAATTATCCAGCAACAGGAGGCTCAGACAGTGAAAAATTTGGAGCAATTGTGAATGCTCAGGGTGTCACTGACATCAGTGAAGTCTGTAATCTACAGATGGGGGCTGAAACAACAGCTAAAGGGAATGAGGCAAATCCAGCTCTATCTTTAAGCAAAAGGAAGCAATCAGAACCCCGTACTTTAATGTCAGAGCTGCCTTCTAGCCCTCCAAATCTCTTCCTGGTACCAAAGCCTGAAGAGCCTTCGAGGGAATACGTGCCTGGAAGTGGCTCTCAAGACCCACTGAGGAGCGAAGCAGTGAAAACAGCCTCTGAAGAAAACAAACCCATTTTTCAAAGAGAGCTTCAAAAGGAGGATGAGCTTGTTAGTGCCGAGCATTTCAGTATGCCTTTATCATTTGAGCGAGAGGAAGAAGAAAAATCAGCTGTCACAACTGAAAGCCCGAAAGAAGCCAATAGCAATGAAATTATAAAAGCTGATGATGTGTCTAGAGAAAGCACCACACTTTCTGAAACAGAAAGCATTATCAGTCCCACCAAGGAAAATTCACTGGTAGATAAAAGATTATTACTGGAAGAATATGCATTAAGTATTTCTTTGAGCCGATCCACAGAGCTGTATCAAAAAGAAACGGAGGCGGATGTAACAGGAGAAAAAAATGGCATCAGAAGAGAGGATACGCAAGTGTCAGAAACCAGTGAATTACCTGAGGGCTCAACTGGGGCAGAAAGACAACTACTGAGCTCTGTTAGTAGCTACCACCACGACACAGAAAATACCCCCTTGGAACAGAGTCCTGAAGAATTCAGTCTTTGTGAAAACACTTCAGCAGGTGACCTAGGGGAAGAAGGTGAGGGAAAGCCTCTGAATTTAGACAGTGATTTCAAATCACCCGAAGGCAATTCTCAGTGTCAGGGTAGTGAATCTGAACAAAAAATGAGTGAAGAGGAAACAGCTGCCTCAGATGACCTGGAGAACAAGCTCGTGGCTTCACCACAGCTGGCAAGGGAAGAATGCCCACGGAGTTTTGATTGCTTTAACACTGAGGCAGAAGGCAAAACTTGGGAGCAGTCAGGCTGTAACAGGACTGAAAAGGTTTGTTTAGACGGGGCGCACAGTTCAGTGCTCCTCCACCCTGGGGACAGCAATATTAAGCAGAGTAAGCAGGATGAGTCCTGGGAAAAGGCTTTTGCTAGAGAAACTCTGTTGGAATCTGACTGCAAAGCTGAGAGTCAAGAAAAGCCTGAGAGCTCCAGCAAGCCAGGAGAAAGTGCAAAAATGCCCAAATTAAAACTTGATCTCCAGGGCTTCGATGAGTTGCCAGGGACTATGGATCGCACGGCTGTGCAAAGCCAGGAGGCCTCACGGGCTCTGGAAACCAAAGAACAGAGCAGTCACATCACTGAAGTGCCTCGCAGGGATCCAGAGCAGGCACCTGCAGCTGCACACACCAGTGCTGGGGATGGAAAACAAAATGAGGGTGTTCAACAAGAGAAGCACCAAACTGCAGTGAAAAGTGCCGTGGAGGACGAAGATTCGGCTCGGAAAAGTGAATGCAAATCAGATGTGCCAGTGCAAGCTCAGCTGGAGCAAGTGGCTGCAGAAAGTCACAGAAACACCCGGATGGCTTGTTCAGAACCTCCCCAAGCTGCAGTCAGCACTGCAGGACTTACTGCTCAGCAGGTTCGTGTGGAGGAAAGGGGTGACAGCCACGCCAGCTGCCCCTCTGAGAGTGACACGTGCAGCCCTTCAGAGGTCCTGGAGCGCAGTGTCAGAGAGCTGCAGGAAAAGGCAGGTGTTCCCACTGCTCCTCCCCAAGCAGAGCAAAGAGAGCAGTCAGTGCCTGGTGCTGGCAACCGTGGCCAGAGTTCAAACACAGGACTTGAACAACAGGAGCACCGAAGCAGTCTGACAGCTGTCAGCAGAGCAGATGATCAGGGACACAAAGAAAGGGCACTACAACCTGAGTGGCCACTGGACCGAAATAATCAGGGCAACATAGCACAAATGCCTCTGGACACTTCAAACAACCCTAATAAACAACCTTCTGTGCTGGGTCTGCCCCAGCATGGCTCTGACAGGGCAAAAGAACAGGACAAGGACAACAGCAGTGCTGAGGACGTGAGCAGCAGCAAACACGGGCAGAACACTTCTGGTGTGACCGTGCTTAATTTGCAAGATTGCAGCGAGCAAAACAAAACCGATCTCAAGGCAGAGGAAAAGTGCTGCAGTAAGCAAAACTCAAGCAAGCCCGAGCAGGGTGATAATTCTTTGATCTCAGCTAGGCAGCATGAAGCAGCATGTCAGAGAGACATGTTTTGTAAAGAATCTGAAAGGAATGAACAGCCAGGCAGCATGTGCAGGATAGAGGATAATGCTGGTGAGAGCTGTGCTGCCGCTGTAAACACTCTTCCAGGGACACAGGACTCAGCAAGTGCCACTAACATATCACAGGCTTTGCCAAGTGATACAGAAATAGCACATACTTCTGATAATTCTGAGAAAAATGATCCCCAAATATCTCGTCCAGAAACTCAAAGGAAAACACCATTAATGGCAAAAATCTCAGAAAATATTCTGACTGCTGATGGGGGAATCATCCGGAAAGATGGAAACATGGAGATAAGTTGTGAGGACAGTGCTTCTGTCACAGCAACAAGCAATATAAAGCCTGATACAAGTCCAGGGGCACAAGGATCTTCATCATTACAGGCATGTAGGGAAGTAATTCCCACTGATAACTCACATAAATCCAGCTGCATTCAAAATACAACAAAGCAGCCTGGTTATTGTCTAGTAGATTTTACAGCCCTCTCCACCCAGACCTCTGCACTCAGCTATCCCAGCCAGCAACCTGGAAACAACATGGACAAGGGTACTGGGGGGGAATCACTAAATAATGAACTGGAAGTTGTAGCATCCCAAAATGCCTTAGAAGGTAACTCTAATTTGCAGGGTCTCACAGGTCCTCAGGTCTCAGCACCCTTAGGTTCTTCACCCAGGGTAAGCACAGGTGAAACAGCAAATCCAGAAGACAGCTCTGCAGGGAATATGTGTGTGAGTGAAAAAGACTGTCCAGCCCAAAGTTTTCAGGGTGATGGAGACAGAAGTTTCACCCTGCCAGAGACTTTAAATGTAGGGCAGAGAACTGGAAACTTATCACAGTTCAATTCTGAGAAACTGAAGAAAGAGATCTCTGCAATTAAATCCAAAAAAACAAAAAGTGAGCTAAACTTCAAAGAACAGCAAAGTGACAGTTCAGCAGAGTCTCTGTTAGCACTCTCTACTCCAGAAGGGAAGCTGCTGAGCCTTTCATCATCACAAGAAGACTGTAATGAGGAAATTGCAACCAATATCTTCGTAGATGACAAGTATGGTAAGATCTTAGAGAAACCTGGGAATTCAGAAAAAATGGAAGAGCTTTCAAAAGAGAATAATAACATAACCAGGGCAGACATCAGTATTTCTGAGCAGTCTGCAGAGAACTCTGGAAGGGAGCATGAGGCTCTGACTTGCAGCTCTCTGGACATTGGCTCGAGCATCCCAGACTTTAGGGAGCACATCAGCCAGATTTTTAAAAAAACTGTCCACAGCACACTGAGTGCTGAATTACCCCAACTTTTGTCTGAAAACCATGCAGGCTTCAAGCAGAGTTCAGGGGCCAAGGACACAGCAGAACTCTGTGCTGCTGAGAACTTTTCAGAACCAAACAAGGCGGGCAAAGGAGCTCCCGAGGGCACCTCAGGAGCAGAGGGGCAAGAGTTATCTTTAGCTACTGAGACTTCCTGCAAAGCTGCCGAAGGCAAATCTCTGCAACAAGAAAACACAGTGGCAGAGCTGCCACCAGCAAGTCTCCAGGACACTGAGGAGAACAGGCAGCCTGGTAGCTGTTCAGAAGTGGTCCCCAGCTTGGATGGCGCTCCATCTGCTGAAGGCGCTCTGGAAAATCTGCAAAAGCCAGGCAAACCCACTGGGAGCAGTGAGATGGAAGGAGAGGAAGGCGTGTGTGCTGGTGGCGTTGATCCTGCATCGCTAATAAGCTTAAAGAAGCAAGGACCAGCTTCATTTGATGGGGCAGCAGCTGAGAACTTCCCTGGGTGTTCCGACAGTCAGCAACAGCCCACCGGAGCTGTTATCTCTGCAGGCGATGTACAGGAGAGGGACGAGGAAGATGCTGCTGCCACGGAGGGAAATCACTTAATTACAGAGTGTAATGCAGAACCAGTTTCCTCTGAAGAGGATGTAACTCTTCCTACTGAACAGTGCCAGGACCCCAAGCCAAATGAACAGGAGAAAAGTGAGTACCGTGATCCAGACATTGCCAGGAGCATCTCTGACATGGCAGCTTCAGCACTTGTCCCGGGAGGATCTTACAGTCATGAAAAATTGCCAGACAAATTTAACGTGTCACCTGAGGAAAACCAGGAGACACACACGCACAGCAATGACATTAGGTCTCAGAATGACACGCAGGTGATACTGGACCCTACAGTGAATAGGAAATGCTTGGAAACATTGGAAAATTCTCAAGATGCACAGCAAGAAAAGAAAGTGACCGTGCATGGGTTAATAGATTACTTAAAAACTGAAGTAAGCCAGGATGATTGCTTGCAAACTGACTCCAAACTAGAATCCAGCAGTATAACCGAGGGAGATGTGAAAAAGAACAGTGACACAGTGTTAAGCACGGCAGAGACAGGTAACGAAAAACCTGGAGACATCCCTGAAACAGGTACTGCAAGGATGTTAGTCACTGCTGAGGGAGACTCGGCTATAAACACGAGCACTGAAGGGCAGGAGGCAGACCTGTACAAAAATCACTCTCCAGCCCTCCCTGTGATGGAGCAGGGTGAGCATTCTGCACGTGCAGGTCTCACTGTTGCTGAAAATCAGCCAAGCAAGATGAATTCAGAACATGAAAGCTCCCTCCCGGATGCCAAAGGAAAGCTATCACTGCCTGCATTAACTGAGCCTAAGAACCCTGACCTCAGTGAACTTCACGACGTGGCTGTGGCAGGATTTCCTACTGAAAGGTATTTACTTTGAATTACTACGTGGGATGTTTGGCAGGACCCCGGGGCTGGAGAGGGGTACAATTTTCCAGGCAGGTGCCCGTTGTCTGGGCTGCTTGGGAGGGCATGTCACTTACTCTGTTCTTATATTTATCTTAAATATACGTTGCTTCTAAATGTGGATTACGTGAAAAAAAAAGAATTGTAAGGACAGGGAGGTCCTGAAAGCTGAGGAGCACAGTTCTGAGCTGTTCCATCTGCTGAGCCAGATTCCTGCCCTCACCTGTGTGGATTTGCTTACTCTTCCCAGTGTTCATTCCTCGTAGCCTAAAGTTAGGCATACAAATAGCACTTCCTAGCCTTAAGTTAGTAGACTTTTGCCTAAGTTTTGGTGACCCAGTTAAATGAGTCCTGCAGCATTCACATGGTGGAGGGCAGTGTTTAAAAACAAGCCTATGGAGTAACCCAATTACTCACAGTTAGTTGTCTAGGCCTCCCTCTTATCCTCCTGTACAATATAATTGCAGTGACAGTGCCTTTGATCACAGTGTTATTCAGTGTTTCTAATGACATGGACTTGTTTCAGATTTGAATTCTTCTAAGCTGGGACTTGTGGAGCCTCAGACTTGCTTTTTAAAAATTTTATTTCTATTTATTTTTCAAACCTAGCAGTAACCGCTTTAATAAAATTAAGACTTTTTAAAATTTTTATGAGCTTCTACTTTGCTGTTTGAATTCTTAGTTTGATGTGCAGTTAATTCAAAATAATTATGGTCTTAGTACAGGTGATTTTCTTTTATTTTGTCATGTCACTGCTTCCTCTGTGACCTCAGAACTTCCTTGCACGCTGTCCTCTCCTTCCCCATACCAGAGGCAGCTGAGACCACAGCAGAGCACAGGGCTACAGTGAAAAGCTAAACTGTATCAGACAATACCAATGAATGGCCCGCAGAGATGGAATCTTTCTAAGTAAAACTGAGATGGCACTGAGGAAGGGAAAATGTTTCAGTGCCACATTCCTTAAAGGTTAAGGTGACAAAACCATATTTTAAGTGAAAATACCTGAAGTGTTTCTGTTGTTGTGAGAATGTGGGGGAGTCCTTCCTGCTGTATGTGAGTCTGGGATAGGGGCTGAACGTGATCTAATTGTGTGAGGAGAATGTACATTAGAAAAATATTACAAGTGTTGGAAATCAGCTACATGACTTTCTCTTTAAGGATCTGTCTGTAAAATGACAAGAGGAAATTAGACCCTGTTATTTCTCTTGAGCTCCTTTCCTCTCTGTTTGTTTCCCTTTATACAGTGGGAAGCCTCACAGTGGGTAGCTTTGAAATTCCCAAACAAATTGCTGGCATGGCCTGGCTCAAGAAGGGACTATGGGCCGTGCACGTGTCTGTGCATGTGCTTCATTGCAGGGTGGGTATCACACTTTAAATAAATACCTGTGCAAGCAGGCCAGGGCTCTTGAAACAGCTGCTGACAGTTCATGGAGTAGTTGCTTAATGCTTGCATATGCTTCAAGAATTCATTATCACCTGTTTTTCCAGCGTGAGGGTTTGCATCACCAGGCAGCTGCTCGTTTTGGACTGTGGCTGTCCAAAATGAGGAAACACCGGGGACTCTGAGAGGTACAGAGGAGCCTCTGCTTTTGTCAGGCTCCTTTCTTAGAGCAATAGGCATTTAAAACACAAAAGAGAAGCGGGGAGTTGGCTGGTCTGGCTTCATCAGGTCCAACACACTGACCTATCCGGTTTTCATCTGAGATTAAAACTGGTTTTGTGTCACTAAATGTCATGGTGTATTCCACAGACTGTACACGTCAGTTACAACGCTTTGAGGGCTTTGCAGTTGTTTATTGCTCTGTCATCCCTACAGAGGACAAACTCCCACAGCCATGCAAAATCAGGTGCACGGTTCTAGGAGCTGACTGTGGGACATGGATGTAGAGAACTCCAGGGAGAAAGATTCCTCCCCAGCCCACAAAATAAATGGCAGTAAGAAATAAATTATATTTAGGAGAAGGAAATGGTTCTGAGAACCACTCAGAACCTTCTTTCTGAGAAGGAGAAGGTTCTGGATTATTTCAGCATTGTTTTCTTCCCCCTCCACTGCTTCTGTATAACTCCATCTCTCGCAAGATCCCTTATGTTGAAACCCCACTGAACCGTGCATGAGGGGGCAAAGTTGTGTGATCTGACTCTTAAATCCTTGTTAGGATTTCTTCCTGAAATAGAGGAATTTCTTCTCTTTGTGGCTATGCACCAGGAGGAGGGTGGTCTTGACATGAACAGTAGATCCAAGCACTGCCTGCAGTGATTCCTGCCCCCGCCTCCTTTAGGATGGGTCACTGGAGAGCCCTTATGTCTGAAGGCAATAGTACAGCACCAATAGCTTCCCTCCAAATCTTCAGCAAAAAGGACAGTCGTTTTTGGAAAGAGGTTGTGGCTGAAGCATCAGCCACGCTTTCTTGTGGAAGTACAGCTGTGCTATTAGCAGAAGCAGGGAAGGCTTGGATTTTGGCAACACTGTCAGCAGCAAAAAGGAGTTTAAAAAACCCCACTTTTTCTAATAGTTTTTGTTGTTTTTAATTCTCTTTACCAAGTCTGTAAAGGAAAACCTGTGTTTCTGATGGCCACATTTGGGCATCAAAATGTCATTTTCCCTACTTACTATTGGACATCCGGTTGCTTCATTTTTCTGTCTGAGGTTTACTTAAAAAGAAAGATAAGGACTGGAGAGTTTTTTTTTTTTTTCTCCCCTTTTCCAGTGGATACCCACACATCTGTAGTGTAACCCACACATCCTCTTTATTTTATGGATGGAGAATGGAGGTTCCTGTATTTACAGGGAGTCCTTATATCCCTGAAATGCTCCTGTTTGCATCATGGACTGTGACAGATGTGGAGCAGAGCATGGACAAAAAACTGGAAATGATTGCAACATTTTAGGGATGTTTAGAGGTGGGATGGATTTTTTGATAACGTGTGGTAATTCAACTGGCTGGCACATGCAAACTGCCATTGCCTCTTGGAGGAGGTACTGAGGGAGCTTTTTGAGGTGGAGACTGTGAAGGCATTCCCAGATCAGCCTCTGTAAGGTACAGAGAACACACTGCACGTGTTGGCTGATTTGTTGGTTCGGCAAAAAGCTGGGTTTGCTCACAGGCCTTTGGGTGTTGCAGGCCTGCAGAGATGCTCAGGGGCTCAGCAGGGGCTGGGCGTGCAGTCAGGGAAGAGCGCAGGGACCTTAAACACGCAGCAAGCAGTGACACCCACGCTCGTGGAGGATGCAGAGTTCTGCTGCACCCACCCCCGTCACTCGGAAATCTCCACAACATTCTCATGTGGGAAGTGCGTTGCAGCACTTGGAGTCAGCAAAGCTACTTGAAAAACATTCCTTGTGTCCTCTGCATAGGTCGGACAAGATCGCTAAAGTTGGTCCAGACATACTTTTGGATTTGCTTCATTCTTTGTTCCTGCCATCAAAAATTGGCAAGTTCAATAACTCCAAAAAAGAATGTTCACTCCTTAGTAAATATGGGTTGGTCTCTTTTTGTCCGCATAACAAATGCAGGATTAAATATTTTAACAGCCTTGCTGGATGAGGTGGGGAATGTAGAACTGCTTTTCAGATCAGGCAAGTGGATTTTGAGCACGAAGGCTTTGTGTTGGTAGCATCTGAAAACAAGAGTTTGGAGTTAAAAGGAAACTTGTCAAAACAGTGATTATGCAGCTCTTTATTTCCCTGGTTTTTAACTTCAAAATTGATTCAGGTGTGCAGCAACTCAGGATCACAAAACAAAGGGAAAAATAGCTGGAGGTGATTTACACATAAATGAAATCCACAAATTAATCGGGTTATCTGTCTCTCCTGCCCATATTCCTTTATATCTGAATTCTTTCTCTTTATTTTCCTCCCATCTTACTGTCACTGCTATCCTTGGTAGGTGCAGCTGTTAGTACAGTTGTGCCTTTGCAGCTCAGCCTGCAGCCCTGAACTAAATTAACCTGTGGGAATTTCATCTGTGTGAAGTCCAAGATATTTAAATTTGGTATTTTTCTATTTACGAAAGAGGAAAATTAAGATAACTTTTACCCAACAGACATCTCTCATTGCTTTCTACGAAATGCAAGGGAATTTTGCCAACTACTCTCAGGGATTCCATTGGCTGAGCTGACCACTGGTTTAGGCAGCATCTAAACATGTATCAAATTTATAAAGTATTTCTAAAATACTGATTGGATGGTAATGCTGTTGTATTCAAAACACATTCCAATGAAAAACTAGGTATGTGAGACCATGCCACATGATCACAAGATAGGTATTGACATGGATGGATGATACACGAGCTGCTCTTTTCACACATCCTTCTGTGTTTCTCAAATACATTCCATTTATTTAATCTAATAGAGGCATTTGCTAAAGAAATCCAGCATGGACACTGCCATACTTTGTCCAATGTCTGGGCAGGAAGTTTAGCATTTGTCTTCTTTTCTCATTAAATTAAAAATTACTTTCAGATTACGTTTTTTTCCTAATGTGATTTCCCCAGATGTATTTTTCATCCTTGCTTCTTCCGAGTAATCTGCCTATTTTCTCAAATTCATTTCTGCATATCCCACAGATCCCCTGTTCTCTCTGTTCCAACACTGCATCTTCTGGCTTCTTGGAAAATTGGATGCTTGTTCCATGGTCCCTGTTTCTAATAGAATATGCAAAGTAGGATTAGCCCCAGCTTTGAACCCCGTGGAGGGCAGCTCTGAGAACAGCAATTACAGACACAGGCATGTTCTCCATCCCTTGGATGTGGCTTCCTTCCAGCTCTGCATCCTGGCATTGCACTAGTGCTTCTCAACAGAGACTCCTCTGGAGACCTGTCTGAAGAGCCACAACTCCACAGTTCTTGCCCTACCCTTTTCTTTCTATTTTCCCTCCTGCTATTTTTATGTTGATTCCTTGGAGCCTATCTTACCAATATTGGTCCGGGTGCATGGAAACCCACACATGCATTGCTAATAGGAGGGGATTTTTTAGTTATTGCAATTCCTCAACATTTGGGTACTCTGGAAAAATATGGATCCTTTTGAGTCCATCTACACTCACCTCACAGGTTAATTCTTACAGCAGAGTCTCTTTGGCCTGTAACAAGTTCTCCTGTCACAAATTGCAGTAATAAGTGTAGAAATGTTAATTGCTGCAATCAAAGGCGTAATTGTCCTGGGTTCTAAGGTCCCTGTGAAATGCTGATTGCCTCCACTGTGTGCTGTGGGGAAAGACCAGCCCTAGAATGTTATGGTAACCTTGTCCTCCTTGCTGAAATGTGCTTGGCATCTCCCCTTCGTTCAGCCAGGCTTAATCCTTCCTCTTCCCTCCTCCCCCCGTTTGGTATCTGCCCTCCTCAGTAAAATACCCAGCTGTCCAAGAGTGCCCCAGCACTCTGCAAGGTTGCTTCCAACTTAATTTCACTAATTGACTTCCTTCACCTCTTGGTGCATTCCTTTCAAGACAGCTGTGCGAGAGAAGGCTATGGCTGAGCCTGGCCTCCCGGTGGGTAAATGCTGGGCCAAAATCTCTGCTGCACTGGGGTGATACCAGCAAAGAACTTGGCCCCGAGCCTCTGGCAGGTCAGCCAGGGAGAATTCTGCCCTGTCCCGTGATCCTTTTCCATCCTACAAGCACTACACCCACAGTTGTCCTGCTCTGCTTTAATAAGGGGGGGGTCTAGTTCTTTCCACTGGTAAAAAATCAAATTAGGAAGACAGGCTGTTTGTAGATGAGTAGGATTTAAATGATTCATTGGCCTGGTGTTTTCCATCCTCCAACCTGTCAATCTCAGCTTCTGTTTGTACATGGTGCTCTGACAAACATGGAGCATGTGCTCCATGAAACTGAAACTCATCAGACTGCTTTTTAAAATTCTTTTCCAGACTGTTTTTCCTAGCTCCTTTAGCTAATGAAACACAAACAGTGTGATCAATAAAGCCTTTTATTTTTTTTTAAGGCACTCAAGAGCTTATGTAAAATCTTTGGAATTTGTAACCATGATAACATTGTTATGCTCTCCTAGCTGATAGAAATATCAAAGCCAGCTAAGAATAACTCTGCAGCAGACAGAGAAGATTGGATTTGTTTCCTGGAATGGAAGCAAAATGCATGAATACATTGCTCAGTTACTAACAACTAAGGGCAAAAAAAAAAAAAAAAAGGACACTTAAAACTTCAATTTCCCCTTCTTAGCAATGTCATTAAATGAGTCAAAACATAGACGTAGTTTTGCAGAATATTTAAAAGTCTCCAAGATTTTCCATATCTTATCTTTTTTTTTTTTTAAATGCTGTAATGGTACATGAAACTTATGTTACATCTAGCATTCTTTAAATATTCTTCTTCTGGTAGAAACTCCAAATAAACTTGGTTTGCTAGAGAAGTGGGATTTGTGAGGCTTTGAGTCCGGCTTAGGGTTTTCTAAAAACCAATCTTACTTAATTGGAAATTCGCAAAATGGCAGCTTCCCATCACTTTGATCCTCCAAGATACTATGGGTTAACCAACTTTAAACCTTCCTTTTCTTTCAAAGCACAGGGTTAGGGTGAAAGTCTGGGAACTGAAAGAGACAGCCATCCCAAAGCCTCGCCAGTGAAAACTGCTGGGAAATGCACAACCTAATTTCCAGGGACCACAAATGACGGTTGTGGGCAATTTGTACGTGGAAAGTAGTGGAAATATAAAGCTCAGGTGTTTGTTACAGACCTGGCTTGGTACCTCAGCCAGGCTGCTCTGCAGCTAATTGGGTCTGTGGTTTTGCAGAGTGAATGACTGCGAACCTCTGGTTAGGAAATGCAAACCAGGAACTCCTCCTTAATTCTAAACAAACTGGAGTACATTTATATGGATTTGTTGCAAGAGGGCGTTAAAATGGGCACCAAATTTTCACAAAGAACAATGTAAAATCACACACGTGCATTTTTCACGGGGGCACGCAGCGATAGGACAAGGGAGAAGGGCTTTAGGCTGAAGGAGGGTAGATTTAGATGAGATATTAGGAAGAAATTCTTCCCTGTGAGGGGGGCAAGGCACTGGCACAGCTTGCCCAGAGAAACTGTGGCTGCCCCATCCCTGGAAGCGTCCAAGGC
This sequence comes from Atrichornis clamosus, assembly GCA_013400975.1. Taxonomy (NCBI): domain Eukaryota; kingdom Metazoa; phylum Chordata; class Aves; order Passeriformes; family Menuridae; genus Atrichornis; species Atrichornis clamosus. The sequence goes on from WBMZ01005327.1 coordinate 53,087, forward strand.
CAGGCTGGATGGGGCTTGGAGCAACCTGGGACAGTGGAAGGTGTCCCTGCCCACAGCAGGGGAGTTGGAGTGATCTTTAAGGTCACTTCCAACCCAAACTATTCTATGATCCACCTCTTTAAAAAGTGTCCCCTCCAGTATAAGCCATCCTGATGCCTTCTGGATTTTCCTTGCAGCTAACTGTTCTCTGGGAGCTAGGGAAGGGCCCAGACTGAGGCACGGCCATCCTGTGGGATGTCTCCTGCTCCAAGTCCCTCTCATCAGCCACTCACCGCTCCGGTCCAGCTCTGGCCTCCGGAGAAATCTTTTGCAAGGCTTTCCCTGGCAGCTCTTTGATCTTGCCCATCCACCCCTGCCCTATCATTGTCTCCCCAGCCCTGCTGGGAGCTTGCTTATCTCTTGTTTTCCTGTTGCTTTTCAGCCTGTTCCCTCTGTCCTCCCACAAGCCTTCTATTAAGGTAGGTCAGGCACACCTGAGCACGGCGTTCCTGGAGTTACAGCCTATCAGGTTCCCATGTTTCAGTGGCAGAGGGCACTGGGAGACAAATGGAAATGTTTCTGTGACAAAGGTGGGTTCAGTTTGCTTCACAGCAGGTCAAAGGGTTTTGGCACAGCAAAAGGCTAAGGAATAAACATGGAGAGAGGCATGCTGTTTGAGCAAAATGACCGTTTTATTCCAAAAATGCTAAATTTGGTTCTGTTAGCAGGAGCGTGGTTTGGCTGTTGCCATGGCTTTGCGCCAGACTGAAGTGCTGCTCACAAAGAAAATAAAAATTTATTTTAATGAATCTTCCTCTTTCCAGGGTTTCCCTCCCCCTCAGGGCAGTTATACCTGCAGAAGCTATTTGTGAAATGGTTTCCAGATGGCAGAAGAGGTTAATTTCCCCCAAAATGAGAGGGGGACTGAATCCTTGTACCTGTATCAAAAATCACAGTAACTTTTTCCATGGCTAGTTTCCTACTGCTTGGGAAGCAGGATAGCAGAGAGATGCTCTCCCCAGCAAGTTTAACTCTCAGATTCATCTTAATTCTTGCTGTCAGAGTGGGTGCCACTGGCTCCCAGTGCTGCGACCAAGAGAACTCTCCCCATACCACACACAGTTTGCCTCACTATAAGCCATGCCTTGCAGCCCAGATGATGTTGGCTGTCTGCATGGTTTTCAGCATTTTAACCCATTACAGTATCTGATTTGGTGCCTGGAATTACTCGATATAATCTTCTATTTCCTGTGCAGGTATCTGCATTGTTAAAAGCAGCAATGAGCATATTGAGGGGAAATCCTTGTTTTCTGCTTTCAGACTAGAAGGGAAAATTCTCCCATAAGACAAAATTTACCTGAACAAGAATCTGTTCCCTCCTTTTGCTTATAGAACATCAGACAAGGGCTAGAAAGAAAAACAGTTAAAGAGTTAAAAAGTTAAAAATTGATTAATACCTTTTCCCCTCTGCAGCCCAGTTCTGAATTGGTGCTTTGAGAGGTCCAGGAGGTATCATTACTGTAACATTAAAAGGAGATGCACAGTCCTGCAACAGGGGCTGGACAGAGTTCTGAAGAAGAGGAAGTGTTAGTTTTGTCACCCAAAGTGTGGCTGGCACCACAATTGAAGAGTTTGAAGACATGGAGTCAGCTAGGAAGCTAAGTCAGCTAGATTGAGCTGTAGCCCTGGCATTTTATCCAAAATATCTCGATTGGGCATTTGGTAAGCAATCTATGAACTCTCTTGCTGTGGGATAGATATCATAGACATTAAGCTTATGGTTATTGTATGGCATGTTACAAACATGATAATGATCTCCCTGGGTAGAGACTCAATTAATTCCTCGGGTGCTGGCAGCTTGTGTGTGCAATTTGGTGTATCTCCACGCAGACCTAATTACCTGTAAAGCCATTCTTTTGTGTTGGAATAAACCCATAGGAAATCCAAGAGATTAATAAGGGCACGCAACTAATTAAAACTGCTCCTTTTTTAATAGGTAAAGAAACCTATAAGCAAGAAGGTAAAAATATCTGTAAGAATGAAGGTAAATAAACCCATGGAAAGAAAGAAAGAAACTCATAAGAAAGCAGGTAAAGGAACCTATAAGGCAGGTAAAGAGACCTATAAGAAAGCAGATAAAGACACCTCTAAGAAAGAAAGCAGGCAAAGAAATCCATGAGAAAGCAGATGAAGAAACCCGTGAGAAAGCAGATTAGCCTATAAGAAAGCAGGTAAAGAAACCTATGAGAAAACCTGGGTGACTTTAGGGAGTGAAACTTAACCCAATAATTAAGCTAAGAATAAAAATGGTTTGGTTTAGATTTTAAAAAAATCTTATTTGCTTAGCTATAAACACATGACGTTTCAGTGAAAGTTGTTAAGAACTTTACCTCTGCATCCTGAAAACATTTAAAAAGTTCTATTTAAATTTGGACCAAACACCAGTCCTGCTGTCTGAAACTTAAAAAAAAAAAAGTTGCCAAACACCATCAATTAAAGCAGGCTCTTCTTAAGCGGCTTTTAAAACGTTGGGAGCTCTCGGTGTATGCCTTAAGCGTTGCACACATCGTAATTTAATCTCTCCACATCCCCCCCTCCACCAGCTCCAGCAGATGGAAACTCCGAAATTCCACCGTAAAACCGGGGAGAGGGGGGGGGGGGAAAGAGTGAAGGAAACCCACGTGGGAGCCGGTTTGTGGGGCTCGTGTTTCTTTTTTTCGCTCGTTTGTCGCAGCAGCTCCGGCTGCCCGCGTCCTGCCCCGCAGCGCTTCGGTGCCCCGGGGCGGCGGCAGCGCCGGAGCCGGCGGGGGAGGACCCGGGCGCGGCAGCCGCGGTCGCTCCGGCCTTTCCTCGGGGAGCCTCATGGGAGGAGCCTCCGAGAAGCAGCTCCAGGCTCCTATTCCTCGGCCTTTTGTACGCTCCAGAGCTCGCCCGAAAAAGCGGCCGCGGCCGGGAGCGGGGGGGGTTCGGCGGAGGCGCCGGTGCCCACCCGGGATGCTGGAAGTGCAGGGAACTGGCGCTCAGGCGAGGGGCTGTGGCGGGGTGCTGTGCTGGAAGCGAGGATGACTGCGACTAGGAAAGCTGGTGGTTATTTCCTGGCGTTGGTGAGTAGACACTTGTGAGTGGGAAAGTTTTTTCCCCCCCCTTTTTTTTTTTTTTTTTTTTTTTCTTTCGAGCAACTTTTGGAAACTGTTCCTCCTGCTCCCACAGCGCTGCCTCCAGCTCTGGGTGAGGATTAACTCTCCTTACCTCCCAAAAAAAAAAAAAGACTGGATGGTTTTGTGGCTCCTGCCCTGGTTTCCTCCGGGGTTTGGGGTTTCTGCTCGAGTGAGCAGACGCTGTGTGTGTTGTTTGTACCTCAGTACAAACTTCTGCTTCAGGTTTGCTAACTGGGATTCGGAAACTTTGAAATTAGCAGCAATGACATCAGGAGGTGACGGAGAGCCCTTCCGAGCCCCTACGAGCTGCTCCGTGGTGACGTGATGGGCTTTTTGTAATGGTTGACAGTTATTACAGCAAATATGCTTATTCATCCTGTGCAGGCGTGATTTATACTTCTGACACTTTTATGTGGCTTTCTGCTGTCCCTCTTTCAGCTTGCGAAGGAAGTAGTACTGTAACACGTTTCAGTCCCCTTACGTATTTTATTCTAAAATAATTGTGTTTGTTTGATGGAGTAACTCACCCTAAGTTTTAATGTGACCACAGTAACGTAGAACACTCCGGAAAAAAAAAAAATTATCGTTATGACAGATCAAATCAATGATCAGTCTGGGTGCGTGTGTTACAGAAATTAAGGGATTTGTCAGCAAGAAGGGTCGGGTGAGAGAGGCAGTGCAGGCCCTCAGGTAATGTGTGACTAAACACCATCCCCTGCCAAGATAACTCCTCTATCTTGTCAGGATTTCCACAACCACTGCCAGGAAAGTATCACTTTTGAGGATGCCTTTCCATGTCCCACGCGTGGATGCCTGACAGCGACAGCGCTCTGCCCCCGCTCCAGCTGATCCTTTGGAGTTACCTGCAGGGATTGCCAGCTGCTGCACAGCTGGGTGTCCGGGGCTGCTTTCCACAGATGGGGTATTGCCTTCAGGAGGCCTTTTAAAAAATGCTTTCATGTCTCCAGAATGAGGTTTCTGCGTTGGTTTTCCTTTCTTGTGTGGTTGATGCGGAAATCTGCAGGAAGAGAAGGGAATCCCGTGTTCTGGAAGCACAGCCGTGTGTCCGGAGCCGGGCAGTCCCGCGTGGACTCCGGACAGCCAGGGTGCTGGCAGTCCCTCCAGGGGACAGGTGTGACTCAGGTGCTGCCCCAGCTGGGCTGGCTCTGCCCGGCCGCTCCAGGCACCGTCACCCAGCACCCGGACCTGTTCTGCTGATTCCTCCAGTCCCGCGCAGAGGAAGAGCATGTAAATCTCAGGCACTGGAATAACTCCCCCAGGAGCCAGTCCTGGTGTCTTGGTGACAGTGTCTTTTTTCTTTAAGTGTAGATACTCTGCCATGCATCAAACTCGTGTTTCCCCTGTATGACAGGGATTTTATTTGCTTTTAATTAACACATGCCAGTTCATCTCTTGGATACCTTCATTATTGTGTTTGCACAGCGCCCAGCTCAGCAGGACTCAGCCTGGCCAGGCTGAGCCTAAATACAAAGTGCTGATGCAAGGCACTTAAGGCATAGTATCTTCTTCAGAGTACAGAAGAAATTTGAGGGATTTTTCCAAAATCACGTATTTAAATGCATAAGTAGGTCTTTTTGTTTGGCTTACAAAAGGCAGTGTATTTCCCAAAACTTGAACTTTTACTGTGAGTGTGTGTTTAGCTGGTAAAAGTAAAACCTTGGCTATACCTAAGCATAGTGACTAACAAAAGTGACCCCCAGTCATTTCTGTGTCTGAGCTTTTAAGCATTGCTGGTGTATGGATTTGCCATGTGGGGATGATTTGGTTGTATAGAAATTCCTTAATTTCATTGGGAAATGAAGCCACACTTTCCATTTTAATCTTAGCATCATTTTTCCTAAAATGCTGTTGGTACTTAAATCATTGAAATGACCTCATAAGAAGTAGTACAGGAGGGGAAAAAAAGAGGGGTTTGTTTGTTTTTAATCCTTTGTATTTTTCACAGCACTTCTGCGCCATTTCCTAAACAAGTTTAGTTTTAGTTAGTGGTACCTGTAATGTTGATTTCTAATATAGCTTCCTAGCTCCTTCTCTGCTAATCATATTGACAAGAGTCCAAATTATCATGAAAATACTTCTAGAAAACAGAAATACTAAAGGTGCAAAGAGTTACTCTAACAGGTTATTGTTGGATTTTCTAGACATTGAGTTTATTTCAGTGAATGTGATTAATGTGATGAAATAAGCTACAAAATAAAGTGTGAGAAGGTAAAATCAGTATTATGAAGGAATTAAAATGGATGAAATTTTATGAGGTATGATGTGTTTGAATTAATGAATTTTAAACTGACATAGGTGCTGCTCTATCTCTTTCCAAAGAATTGCTGTGTAAGAACTTAATAGAAATAACAATTTCTCTCAGTATTTTTTTGGGATTGATTAATATTTTTTCTTATGTATGGGTAAACTGAGGCTCAAAAAATTGACTCTTTGGCCCAAGATATTAGAAAGCTAAATATGAAATTCAGCGGATTTTGCCTATCAGCCTTGCTGTACCCAGTGAGCAACATCTTCTTTCTTGAAGCAAACAAAACAGCAGGTGATGAGCGCCCTGAGAGCTCAGTCCTGCCTTGTAGCTGCTGATGCCATTTTCCAGAGATTTCTGGAGTAAGAGCAGGATCTATAAATCTTACTGTTATCTCATTAAAAGCAACCAAATGTTTGGGTCTGGGAGATAACAGAGTTTGAAATGCTTATTGGTTTCCCTTGGAGTAAACTTGGAGCTATTGTTGACTGTTCAAAGGGAGCCACATCCAGCTCTCCTGATTGGAAAAACATGGACAGGGAGTAAATGCCAAGATCCGTAGCTGCCTTCTGTCTCCAGCACCAGTATCAAAGCGTTTTATAACTTTCCTATGAAATTAGGGGTTTAAGGTCTGCATCTCATGAGTATCAACAGGAGAGCAGCAAACAGACCCACCAGAGCACCCAGCTCTCACTGCCCCTGTGTCCACGTGTGCCAAGTTGTGCCCCTTATGTATCTTAATTTTCTGCCTTGGTTTGAAGCCTTCTTGCACAGACAGAGGTCAGACCTGCTGTGTTTAAGCAGAAGAAATTACATAGGTTTATGAAGTTATTTCTCATTCATTCATTGATATTTAATGACCACTGTGGGTCAAGCTTTGCCTGAAACTCGTTATTTGCATACCTGCCTTCTAACAGCGACTTGGAAAAATCTCTTTTCAAGGATAAGTAGAGGCCTTAAAAGTGAAATTGTGAAACTCAAGAGCCTAAGGACACTTGATGGGCAGTGTCTTTCACTTGTGACACACTAATAACAGACTGAACCCCTTGGACTTGGGGCTGAATTTAGTGTGCTCACTGCAGCTGTTGGTAAGCAACTGCTTGTTAAACTGCGAGGTATTTGCCTTTGCAAACTATTTCAGTCATGCTTGTCATAAGTAGAATTTGCAAGTAATTTCATGTAGATCCTTTTCCAGACTTGACCCAGGACTTAGGCAACAGAATGGAAAAAGCTCGTGGCCTTTTTATGGAGCGCAGTTCTTGAAGCAAATTGGCCTCAAAGGCTGGTGGCTGCAGAGGACTGACAGCAGGGACCTGGTGGCAGAAGCCTGTGAGAGCCAAAGGCGACTGTGATGCCCAGGAATGTCAGTTGTGGAACAAGTTTGAGCAGCTTTGGATGGCTTCATTGTTTGTGCAGCACAGAGCGGGGTGGCTTGGCAAGGAGCAGCTTTGCCATCACCTCCCCAAGCCCGAGTTTCAGGTTACCGTGTCCATAAACTATGGAAATCCCTGTCTGGGGGTTGGTCCTGCAGGAGATGTGAGTGGTGAGGGGCAGACACTCCACTTCTCACCGCTTTGGGGCACACCAGCTTCAAATGGCAGTTTGGGCTTGTCCTGTGTTGTCTGTGTATTCACTGGAAATACCCTCAGTGCTCTCTCACAGCCAGAACAAAACCTGCCCACCTCCTCATTTACTCATTATGTACACTAAAAAGTAATTGTAAAGTGCTGTTGTCAAAATCTACTTCCTAAACACTCATTTTAAGGCAGAGCAGGGGGGATACCCCAGTTTGTGCTCTCTCTACCAGTCAGCAACCAGTGAAAACCAGTCCTTTTATGCTAATAAGCCAGAGGACTTTAGAACCTGTAAACACCTTGGCTCAAAGTTCCCAAAGACAGGCAGAGCCCTCAGGTGTGGTTAAACCAGAGAACCTGTGGGCAGTTAATTACTCAGAGTTGTAATTGCTTTTCCCACATGAAGTGCTACAGAATTCTTTAGATAAAATATCTGAAATGTGAGTACATTCAGATGGCAGCCGTCAGTCCTTACAGAATAACATTGATATTATTAAAGTTTATGTGTTACGTATATTATTTGTTATGGGTTTTGATTCAAAATTAAACCACAGTAGAGAATTATACTGATTTTCTGGATTTGAAGTTAAGTAAGGAAGTAGTCATTTAGAGTTAAAGCTGAGTTCTGTAATTTATGTCTTTTTATTTATAAGCTGAAATCCCAAATGCTGGGTGACAGTTTTAAGTTTATGCACCTCAAATCCGTCTGTGTATGGTACCATTCCTCTGTGTACACAGTGGAATTCACTTGATAGTACAGGAAACAACATGGACAGAAAGGGGTTCAGGGCAGTGTGAAATTGCACTCCCAGTTTAAGGTCATACTTAATGGTTTACAAACCTTGGGGATTTGGGTGAATTTTAAGGAAAACTGATGCTTCCAAGGCCCTGATCTCTGGGTGGTTTCATGGCAAAGTCAGGTTGAAGTAGGCAACAAAAACATTGTTTTCAGGGGGTTCCCATAGTTTGATGTCTCTTAAAAACAAACAAAATCCCTTTTTCAGAGAGACTCTTTTTCTTATTGGTTCAACAGCGTTTCCAAATTGTTTTCTTTGGCCTTGAGGTGCTGGTACTCAGTGGCACACTGCTTTTCCCAGGGATGGGACAAGGCTGGATGTGTCCCTGTGTGTGCTCTCTGCAGTGCCTGGGGCACTGCTGACCCTGCTCTGGGGCAGGTGAAAGCCAGCGTTGAGCATCTTGTGTTCTTTGTGGTTTCTGAGCAAGGAAGTCTTGTTATTTCTCTTGCTGAAGCAGCAGCTCAATTTCTCATTGATTTTTATGATCAGAAGCACAGTGGGGTTAGTGTGCTGTTGGATTGTACCGTCTCATTGCTCCTGAAGCTGTAACTCAGACAAAAGTCCAGAGACTTCAGTCCTGCGGGAACAGCAGGGCTGTGCACAAAAGCAACTTAGATTAAAAATGCCAACTTTCTCTGCGTTCCCTAACACAGAAGTTAGCTCATTCATGCTGCAGTCTGGTGGTTCAGGCAGGCAAACAACAGTAATTCTGCAATAACTCAGACATCTAAGGCCGCCTCTCTCCACGTCTCCTCTCTCCACAGCCCTCCTGGGCCAGGTGATGATACTCAGTTGGCTTCTCCCCTCCATCCCTCTGAGCATCCCTTGGCTGTGTCTGCAGCCTTTGGAAATGCTTTCCCTGTGGGAGCTGCTGAGCTGCCTGCAGCAAGGTACTGTCCAGAGCCACGCACTGGGGCTGGGGCTGCTCTGTTCCCTGGTGTGGGAGGGTGGAGGACCAGGAGGTCAGCGCTGGCTGAGGAACTGCTGCCCCTCTCCTTGCATGGAGAAATGTCTGGGATGGCCAGGTGCTGGTGGGTCTGCTGAGTCTGCCTCTATGTGTCAGCAGAGATCTGTATGAGAACTTAAATCTCCCCTTGTCAAAACCTTCAAAAGAAGATGCTGTTTACCTTTCCCTGAGATTGTGTCAGTTCAGCACACAGGAGGGTCATGACAACTGAAGGTGCAGTATGTGCTCTATATTTTTTTAGGTGCTTATACTTTTTAAAAATTTTATTACTACAGGGTAAGTAATCCTTTGGGCATTTTCCTTGAGAAGTTCCTTAACGGTATAATGTTGATCATAAAGCATTCAGGTATCTCTGGACCCTGCCTTTTTTTGCCTGCCTTTGCACTAAGAAGGGAAACTTGCTTTATTTGTGCTGGTGGTGGTAGGGTTGTCAGGATCTTTGGGCATACGAATTTGTCTTAACAATAGAGGAAGCCTTGAAGGGTGTGTGTACCCTTCAATCACTGGGAGTTCAGTGGAGTGTAAACATACACAGTATATTTAAGCTGGCATTAAATTTGTTAGCTGAAGTCACAATAATACACCATCAAAGGCAGAAGGGACCTTGTGTGGGTTGCTCAATCCACCTTAAAAGCTGGGTGACTTTGCTATTTAGCCTGTACTGGTCTGCCACCAGTCTCCAAGCTGGTTAGTCACTAATGCTGGCTGAGGGAGTCTGTGAGAAACAAACTTTTTCCTACAGTCAGAGTAAGATGATCTAGAGAAGCTTACACTGGGAAGCTAATGATGTGGATTTCCTCCAGTTCTTGTGAGTTTTTACTCAGAGTTGTGTTTCTTTGTTTTTAACAAATGTAATTGGGTTACTGATTTTCTTTTTGGTGGATTCTGTTTTTTCTTGCTAATGCATTGTTGGCCATAGTAGTGAGGCAGTTAGAAAACAGTGAGCCATAATTGAGGTGGAGCTGTGAACTGCTTTCTGAATGTGGAGGCATGAAAGAAGACTAACACCCAAAGTGCCAGAAAGATTTGTATATGGTCTCTGGACTACAGTCTGGAACAGAAGATTGTGTGCCCTTGGGGTGATAATTTGCTGTTTGCGGGAAAAAAGGCACCAAGCTGTCTATGATTAAACATTTAGGGAGAGCAGTCTTAAGAGTGTTTTAATTCACTGCTTCTTGTAAACCTCATGAATTCACTCTGTTCGCATTCTCATCTGAGTCTGGAATTTCGAGTTAATTACATTATACCGTTTCTTTTGATCCACTTCATAACTCCTGTCTTTAGAATGTGGTGTTGTTAATGTCTGAACGTGGAGTCTCGGGGTTCCTCGCTCCACCCCAGTCGTGCAGGCTGTGCTGCTGCTGAGCTGTGGCTGCCCCGTCCAGGGTGGCTGAGCCCAGTGGGTCTGAGGGCACACAGACTGTGCAGCAGCCACAGGATCCGACTTGTGTTTCCAAATCCTGACCTTGAGGGAGCTGCAAGGATTTTTGCAAGGGTTCGTCGCTAAAAAGTTGCAAACCAGGGATATTCAGCATTGATTGTAGGTAGTTTTCCAGTTCCTGAAACAGAGGAAAGTGAGAGAGAAACACACTGTGGTCAACCGGAGTGAAGCTGGCTCTGAGTAGCTCTGTGTTTGTTGTTTTTAACTGTTATATTTATTTTTTGTTTTAATGCTGCATAACTTTACTCTCATCAGTGTTTGTTTTTCTTACTCCTTTATTTTGCATCCTNCTGCATAAGTTTACTCTCATCAGTGTTTGTTTTTCTTACTACTTTATTTTGCATCCTTGTCCAGCTTTGGATATAAAAGCTTACCTGTCCTCCTTCACCTGTCTTTCCTGTCCACGTTGTTGTTGCTTGCCAGCTTCTCTGTGAGCCTTGCAGAGAGGTTTCCTGGTGTCCCAGCAGTAGAAATCCAGTAGCTCCATGAGTGCCCACCCCCAAGTGCAGTTGGTTGGCAGAGGAGGGGTTAAATCAGTGCAGCTGCACCCCTGCTTTAGCTCCTGTGTGTTCAGCCCTGGTGCTGCTCTTTGTGCAGTAGCAGCACTGCTGACTTCCCTGTGGTTTGGTCAGAACTGAACTGATAATGTTGGTAGCAGATGAAGGCAGTGCTCTTAAAACACAGGGAATTATGCTCACAGCCAGGATCAGTTATAGCAGGACTGGGCTTTTCTTACCCAAGGGAAGAGCTTCAGTGATGTTTTTTGTTTCATGTCATTGCCTTCTCCCTCATCAACTACTCACTTTTGTCATGGAGCAGATTATTATCTTTAAAAATAAGATGATCATATTAAAGGCAGTGTTTTTTTGGCATTTTATGTAGAAGCACTGTACCACTGCTTTTCAATATGACCGGATAAAATACTCTAATGCACACACAGGTGATGTGTCCACGTGATGCCTACTGAGTACCTCTGCAAAATGGAAATGTTACAAGGGCTCCTGAGTGGCATGATGTTATTCCAGTCTGTCTGCAGTAAGGTACAACAATAAAGTGTTTTCCCCCAACACATTTAGTTATTCACTAAATTTGCTTTTGTTTCCATGTATTTCCCCATCAGGGGTGTCCCATAATGCAGATGGTGTGCACTCTGACAGGGAAAAATAATGGTGCATAAAAGGTGGGGGTCACTTTGTGCTAAAAGGCTTCCAGATGGCAGGGCACAGGAAGAGATCAGGTTGTCCCTCCATCTGTCCAGTCAAGAAACTCTATCTTTGTTTTGCTTCTTGAGGATGACTGTCTGCCTCTCTCCTGCTGATAACACATTGCTCAGGGACAACACGGTATCATCTGCTCGGTAAGATTTTATTTATCTTCAGAAAAGTGCCCTGAAAAGAAGCAGGTAAAAAGTTCACTGGCTGTTCTGCCAAGCATTCTTGTTTAGCAATGAAAGGCCAAGTTCACTCTGATTTGCCAGTACGCGTTGCACTGGGAGGAGTTTTGGCTAGGCACAGCTTTCTCTTCACGCTGCAGGTGCAGAGCTCTGCAGCAGGACTTCTGTGTTGTGTGAGGATGTTTGGGTTGGAAAGGCAGAGAAGGCAAATAAGAGCCTTGGTCATGCAAGACCACAGCTTAGCTGGGCTCCATGGTTAGAGGTGACACTTCTGAGCAGTGTCATCTGTTCCCTGCTACTTCTTTCATGTCTTGTGGGGAAAAAAACCCAAACCAACCTGCAAATGCCCAGGAAAAAATGACAGCTTAGAAAGCACTTGCTGCATGAGTTTTATTTAGGGTCAGGCCATAGGTAACAGGCAGTGCAACCCAATCTGATCTCTTCTTCATGATGAGGAAAGCTTCTCCCTTTGCATTTAATCCCCAGCTGAGGCTGTGGAGCTGCAGTGCGGTGTTTAGTCCAGACCAGAGAGAGCAGTCACAGCTCCGTCGGGAATGCTCGGGAGTGGGAGCTGTTCTGAACCTGAGTTGGCACTGGAAAACCTTGTGTTCCCGTGCATCAGCCTCCGTCCCAGCTCCTGTTATGCACACGAAGCTGTCAGAGGGGCTGTGTGCTCAGTGATGCTGGATGCAGCAAAAGCTGTGTTGCTTTGTCTGCACTTTCCCGGCCGCACAGGTCACAGCCCGGGGAGCTGTGAAGCTCTGGGCTGTGCTTCTTCTCAGTGTGGGCAGCAGGCACGAGTACCCAGGTGTGTCTGTGCACACAGACAGTCAGAAAATAGTCTTTGAGGTGTATTTATACAGAGATGATGCTTGAAAATGTTTGTTTTCTAATCAGCTGGGCCCTACAGGACACGTACTGGTCGGTGTATAGTTTATTGTGCACTGAGAGGACTTGGGTCTTTTGGCAGTATTCTTGCTACAACCATTAGAATATTCCTAGTTGGGAAATGAGTTTAATGGAAAATCGTGTTTTAATAAGAGCTGTGGAGAGGTTTTAATGCAGCCGTTTCATGTCTGAGGTGATACAAGTACTGTGAGCTGACGTGTGCCCCAGTTGATGCAGTCTTAGGCTGGAGAGTTTAGAGTGGGCAGAAGGTCTGTATTTTGGACAGGGTTGCTGTTCTGTGCTGTCCTTCCTGAATTTGTGCCATCTGTTGGAGTGGCAGCAGTGGGAGGAGGAGTGGAGGCAGTGCTTTGGGAGGGCCAGGGAGCAGAGCCCTTCTAAAATTGCTCATGTGTTGATAGCAAGTTTTGCTTTAGCCTTAGGAATGACATTCATTAGTCAAAGTATCTCTGAAAATTGTTTCATTTATGTGGAAAGACTTAAAGGGGGAAGCTGAAGGGCTGCATGTGATCACTGGGGCCTGTGTGAAGAGCGTGGGTGAGAGGGAAACAGGGGCTCCTGTAAGCAGGTAACTGGGACAGCTTTGTGTGTCCATAACACCAGGGCCATAATTTCGTGTGCCTTTGGTGCTCTTGTTTGGCTGGGCCCTCTTGTGAATTGTTTGGGTTTTGCAATTCTTTGTTTCCTCTCCAAACAGATGTTGAGCATTCACTTATTTTTAGCAGTTCACTTTTTTTTTTTTGCTTTAAAAATCTCACTTTCGCTGCTCTCCCTGTGCCCCTATATAGTCACATCGCCTTGGTATAGAGGGGATGCTGTTACTATATTAGGACAGAGACATTTTTAGCCAAGGACAAAGGCCTTTGCATGAAAGAGGAAGCAGCCTGCTTTTTAATCATTATTTATTTATTTGTATTAACTTGATGGGACTGAAAATTCAGGGTGTCGGAAGGCAGGAGGGAAGGAAAGATAGATAATTTCTTAGAAGAAATAGCTGGACAGTTACCCCATATGGCTCAAAGCAGCTTCATGAATATGAGCTAATCAAGGTAAATTACACTCAGAAAGAGCTTTGATGATGTTAGTAACTTAGGGATGAGCACTTTGGGAAGTAGCTGTTCTCATGTGTGTTGTGACTAAAGTTAGGGATGTGGTTTAGGCTTGTCCCCTGTTTGTGTACGTGTCCCAAAGAAAGGAACAGCCTGTCCCTGGACCTTATTAATTCTTAATCAGTAACACAGTTTAATCGACCTTCTACAATTCCATTGTAATTACTGGGGTAAGAGGAGAGAAAATAATAAAAGGAATGGAAAGAAGATAGCTGTTTATATTTAGTTCAGGAAACCTAAAAGAAGCTTCTTAGCCACATCCTGGTTCCATCAACATTTCCATCAACACTTGTGACTGTGTCTCTGGAAGCAGAAGCTGGCAGGAGGGGAGGCTGTTGTGTGTGGCTGCTGCCCCAGGACATCTGTGTCCCTCTGGTGTGTCAGAGGTGCCCTGGGAGGGACAGTGTGGCGTGACAGACCCTGCACTGCTACTGCTTTTGAGACATGAAGTCATTGGTTATTTAGTTCCTTTCTGTCAGTGGTTTAATGAGCAGGGGAAGTGGTGTGGTCACTGTCCTGCTCCTGAGCGTGGGTCTTGTGGGGCTTTGCTGAGCAGAGGGACTTCACGTTCATGTAATGAGTTCTGGGATTGTTGTGTGTCTAGCTTTACAGCCTAGGGAGAGCTTTTAAAGTAAGAGAAGGTTTTTGCCTCAGATTTTAGGGTTTTTCTTCTGAAAGACAAGTCACTTAATCAAATGTTTATATTGTACACTGAGGAGAAAGGGCTGTGCGAGAACTGCAAAGCAGTCATTAGTGATTTATTTATTATGCCAATTTCATATACAGATAAATTCTTCTGGCACTTAATGTTATCGTCTGTAAGAACTGTCAAAACTTTGCAATGTTACTGGTTTTGTGGTCAGCTGAGAAATTAAGTGAAATAAGGTTTGTAGGAAGAAATAATTTTAGGGAGATGGGAAAGAGATGGAATTCGGGAGGGGGTGATGTGCTTCTTAGAGCTCCTTACAGACCCAGCCAAAATTCATCTTATAAGGAGACTTCACTAAAGCTTCATGGGCATTTCTGAAATTTTTCAGCCTATTTTTAATAATTGTTTTGCAGCACTTCCAAGCCTGATAGCTGCCAAGAAGTTGACAGCCACGTTTCTGAGGATGTGCCTCTGGCTGTGGCCCCTGGTGATGGTGTAGAGCTGCCTGCTCAAGAAACCAAAGGTTTCACAAGGGAAAAAAAGAGGTATTGTGTGATTTCATTTGTTACAAGACTTTTCCATGTCTTTACATCTTTTGCTTAAGAAATACTACTAGCATGAAAGAGGCTGAATAACTTTAACAGGTGTTTTGTGTAAGTTACACAAACGCTTTGCTGTTAAATTTTGAATATAAATGTTAGATGTATCAAGACCTGGCTAATCCAGTATATTTACTCCAAAATACCAGAAGAGGGAGCTTAGGCTACACTGGTTATTACTATGCTGATCTTACCTATTATTTTTAAATTAGTGTATTTTTTAGGTTTTTTTCTACAGGATTTTTCTTCCTTGAAGTTTAAGTTTGGTTTTTTTGTTTTGGGTTTTTTTGTGTGTACGTGAAACTATGCAAGATCAGGTCATGTTTAAGAGGACCGTTCTGCTCATTCCCCTTCAGATGCTTCCAGCAGCTTCCCCACACCTGATGTGCACTCTCATTGTCAGTAGTGAAGGAAGAAGAAGTTCAGCTTGGTTTTGCTCTTGCTGAATAAATACTGTATTACCTTGATTTCCAAGGTAAATGTTTCGCTCCCTCAGATTTACATTGGTTGTTGCCATAGTGCTTGATAGGTGACCTAGCACTTTTTTTGCTTGGAAAACCCCCAGACTGAGTCATAGAATGATTTGGATTGGAAGGGACCTTAAAGATCATGTAGTTCCAACCCTCCCATCTCAAATATAGTCGGGACATGTGCTTGGATGTTCCTGTCAGAGCTTCAGCTGACGCCCGCCTGTGGGTGATTAACCAGTCTGCTCTTGTGGCGCAGCAATCAAGGCCTGCCCTTGCTGTGACACATATTAATGGAAAAGGTCACAGCACAGCTGAGAATATGAAATGGGCACTCCCTGGAGAGCAGCATTCTCCACCCCACCAATACAGACTGGCACGTTGTGACAAGTGGGATACAGGACAGGAGACACCACGGGAAATACAGTTTTTCCACTAAAGCTCTGTTCGGAATTGTCAGAAGATGCTGCTGTCAGCAGGAGGATACTCTGAATCATGAGTTAAAGTGTACACAACAGACATGTTCTGCTGTGGAACAGGGCACAAATAGCTATTAGCAAATGCTGCTGAAAAAGCTATCATCAGTGTAATATCTAGGAAACATGTTGATTAATTATTTCTTCTAAACTTCTGATTGTTTTGATCAGAAAACGCTGTCCCCACCTTTAGTGAGCTGCTGTAACACAGTTAGGCCAAGTCCTCTTGTGTCCTTTTCCTCCACAACACTGGACTGGACCCACATATTTTAACCTGTGTGTTGTTGATGGAGAGCAGAATGTTTTGCACCAGGATGCAATTTCTGTCATCTGGAGAGAATTTTCTGAATGGAAGCATAGGTCATTCATTAAAAATGGAGAGAAATGGGCAGGTGAGATTTTAAGTCAGAAAATAGTCACCCTGAGATGTTGACTCTTCCCAGAGAATCATCCAAAATTGTTTGAACTTTCTGGATACCCTCAGTGTCACATTCTGTGAGTGCTTTAGTGTAGTCACAGATGACTGTTGTTTACAAATCCAAATTGAAACCACTAAAACCTGGGGATTTTCTTTTCCTTTTCACTAGAATTCAGCTTCAAAGAGAGGAGAAATGATTTTAGAACTCTGCAGGCGAGGCAGAGCTGCTGTGCTCACGTATTTAGATTGGCTTGTGCCTCTGAAGTTTGTTTTGATATTGATGTAGTGTGTTTAATAATGTGAATGTCTGTGTGTGCGTAAGACACTCTTGGATAGGGTAAACAATGGTGTAATTAAGTACAATCATGGAATCACAGAATGGTCTGGGCTGCAAGGGACCTTTAAGCTCATCCAGTTCCACTCCCTGCAATGAGCAGGGACACTTTCCACTAGAACAGGTTGCTCCAAGCCCTTTCCAACCTGGCCTTGGACACTTCCAGGGATTGGAAGTCCGCAACCTCTTCGGGCAGCGTGTTTTATTAGTAGAACTTCTTAATGCAGACTCAAAATCCAGCCTAGGATGTCAGTAGCCCAAATGTACACTCCCAGCATCCTCCTGATGCCTTGAGAACGGTGGTCCTGTCACCCACAACCTCTTTCTCCAAAGCTGAATTTGTGTGTTTGTTCTTTTTGTAACACGAGCACAGATCATGAGCACAGATCTTAATGGAAATTCAGATGCACACAGAGGTGAGAATTAGAGTTGTCTGTGGGACAAAAGATAATTCTTGCATCCCCTTGAAAAGCAAATATATTACTGGCCAGATAGCTGTTTGTTGTTGTAATCAGCCCCTTATGTAAATACTTCTGAGACTACCTCGCATTTTGATGTGATTCCTGTGTATCAAGTCAAATCAGCCATGGAAAATAACGGCCTGCAAATTGGCTTATGTTTCACTTTGTCACATTTATGGCAAGTGCCTGGCAAGGTGCTGGACTTGTGCAGCTGCTGGGCCACTGCCTGATTTTCTGCAAAATGTATCCTTGGGGCATTTCAGTCTCCCCTGTGGTTACGATGGCCACATTATGAGCTGTGTCACAGACACCTCATCATTTGGGAGAAGTGTTGAGATATTGCTAGAGACTAGTTGACTCTTGATGGAAGCCCGAAAGGACAGAGCTGGAAAGTGTCTGAAGAGCTGATCCATCCCTTTGTCCTGCGAGGAAGAGAGATGGATATGATCTGTTCTGGAGAACAAAAACCAGGTGCTGGTTTTTGCATGTCCTCACCTATAGCCTCAGTGCCTGCTTTGGAAGCTACACCTTGATGTTCTCTGGCTGATGCGAATGGAGAGGTGGGTCCTCCTTGTTGTCAGATACTGGGTCAGTTTTCTTTCAAAAGCTAAACCAGACTGGAGTCGGATCAGTTTGTGAGATTTTGAATGAACAGAGAACTTCTGCTCATCCCTGCATCTCTGAAATTAAATACACATTTCTGCCTTACCTAATTTTCCTGAAATGAGCCTGGAACCAGTTGGAAGCACAGCAAAAAATCCTTCTGAAAGCAGAAAGTCCCAACAATTTTTACCCAAAGCTCTACTTTCTGTGTTGTTGGTTTCCAAAATGTTTCATAATGCTTCCCTGGGAGGAAGAAAAACTGAATAATTGGTGTCACACAGAAAAACAGGATAAGCTTTATGACTTCTGGGTTTTATTTACTTGATCTTGTTTTGAAAACAAATTTTCTTCTTTGTCCACCTTTTGGAGAGGCTTGGTGTAAAACTAAGAAAATAAAAATCAATGTATTGCCTTCATTTTTGACCAACACTGTTAATCCTAGACTGAGTTGCTTTTAATGATGTAATCAAAACCAAGAAGGGATTAAATGGGATTCACAAACACAAGTTTTTTTCCCTCGAGTGAATTTAACCCTTTTGTAAGGAATGTGTTACTACATTTAAGATTACAAGGGCACTGAGCAAGGAAGAGATGAGAAATACATCATTCCACCATCCCAGGTCTTGAAAGGGGATTGTCTCCTGAGTGGTGTGTTTAGAACTGCTCAGCTCCGGGCAGGAGCATGCTTTGTGTTGCTCAGTGTAGATCTCTTCAGCCTGTTACTGAGTAATGGCTTCAAATTCTGGGATGTCTGCCGTGTTTCAAGCCCAAAACATTGTGGACTAAGTGCATTTTTTTGTAGTTGGGTGTGGGACTGATATGGTGGGGTTATCTGGATGAACCTGGGATTGGGGGGGACAATCCTGTGTATTTGATGGGCAGGGTGCCCAGAGACCCCTGTGGGGTGTGCTGGCAGAAACAGCTTCCGTGAAACAGCAGCAATTCAACAAATAGCTTCCAGTAGCTTTGTTTTTAAGAGGCAGAGCATTAAGGGATGCTTGACAGAAGTGGGAAATGTCACCTGTTTTCTAACCATATCCTTGCTCAGAATTTGGGCTCTCTGGGGTGTTCTGCCTGCAGGTTTGCTCAAAGAGAGCAATTATTTGTGTGTCTTGTAAAGCTGCTCTCAGTCTGTGGCAGTGGACAAAAGGGTGATGGTAGCTCTGTGTTTGCTTGTTACTCCTGTGTATCTTACAGGTTCCCTCAGGCAATTCATGATAATCTCCTTGCTGCCAGAACAGGTTCAGCAGCATGAAAATGAGTGTGTCATTATACTAATTAATCCATCCACAAGGAGTTTTAGAATGGCACTGATCATCTTGCATTGTACGAAACCACGGCAGTACAGATTTAGAGATTCAAAGATGACACGCCTGGCTTGGGTTGCTGTTCCTTGGCACTGTGGCACACACAGTGACAGCTCCCGACTCTACCAGGAGGGTGGAGGACTTGTAGGGGATCACCTCTTGTCCTGGAGCAGGTAATACGTGGACTAAACCTCAGCTGAGTCAGGTGTATTTTGTATTTCTCAGTAATGGCTGTTATGCTAAAATATGGCCAGCGCTTTTCGGGCACTCTACCCCTAATGCTAAATCTTCCCAAAAAAACAAAAAAAAACCCCCACATAAACATTGAGACATACTAAAAATACTTCAGACTAATTTTGTCTTAATTCTCTTGAAATCAAATTGAAGCTGCGAGCTGACTCCTTTAAGGAAGTCATTTGACCACCCATCCTTAGCAGCCACAGCAGAGACTTGCACCAGGGGGGAATACTGTTCTTCTCTGGTTTCTTCATCCTGCATTTTCATAATCTAATTCTTTGCTTAGGCCATGAGGCCAGGAGGCCTTTGGGTTCTGCTTCCTGAAATCTCCTGCAACAAGGTGCCCCCGGAGAGCATCATCAGCCCTGATCCTGTCAGCTGAGGGCAGGTGCATGGAAGCCCTGGAAAATGTCAGTCCCCTCCTGGCGTCAGGCAGCTCCTTTCCTAACAAGCCTGGCTCCAGCTGCCGTGGGGATCTCACACCTCGGGATGTTTAGAGGCTTAGGAACAAGTATGGAAGCAAGATGAGATCCTGCCGTCTGTGATGGGGATTCTGCAGCTCTGGTGTGGGGAAATGTCAACAGAGCTTTGGGCATCTGGCTCGTGGACGTGGTCTGCAGAGGCATAATCAGCAGCAAAACAAACTCCCTCCTTTGGTGTGGTTATGCTTGCGGTCCCACTGTGAAGGCCAGGCCAGAAATTTGGTAAATAGGGGTTTAAAGTTTTGTTTGTGATCCAAGAAGTTCAGGCCTGACTCTTAGACTAGTAGCATGATACAGCCCAAAATCTGAAATTAAAGTGTCTATGCCTTGGCAGGAGGGGGGAGCAGAGGAGCAAACGAGAGGCCAGAGGCTGCGTGAAGTGGACTGTGGGCTTTGCACAGGGGTTTGGCTGCCCTTGACCCTTAACTCGTGTCTCTCCTGTAGGTCTGTGTGGGGCAGAGCCCTCGCTCCTTCCCTGAGATCCTGCACAGCCAGGGGAAGGAAGGAGGGAAGCGTCCACACTCGGGGCTGTGCTCAGCTCTCAGAAATCTAATCTCCCTCTTTGTATGGCTCCTTAATTTCATAAAACGCTTTGGAACGTGGAATCGTGTGGGGTGCTCCGTTCTCACGTTGCTGATCGTAATTCACTGCCGACCTCTGAAGGCCTGGAGCCCCCCGGCACCCCGAGCAGCACCGTGCAGGGCCCCTTTTGTTGTCTGTGCAGCGGCTTTCCCATGATGGAAATCTCAATAACTAAGCAGGCATCTTGGTTATTCATAACTCTTAATGCCGTTAATCTCACTTGCAATTTAGATGAAGCAGTGACCTTAGCAACCAAACAGTGATCGATGGGGAGGGGGGCACAATTATTTATGTTTTGTCTTATTTTTATTTTTATTTGAAACCCATTCTGATGTTTGTTTAATGTCAGCTGCAGTGTCCATCCTGGTTGCATCATCACTGGTCACTCCTTTTTTTTCTTTGAATTAGCAGATGGGAATTCTGTCAGTGTGCTCAGGCTTAAAATTCTGAGACGTGTGTTTTCATGAGGAGTGTATCAATGCAAATAAAGCACTCACACTGTGTTAATCTGGATAAGTGGTGGGGCAGGCAGTGTGTCAAAGTATTTGATCTGTAAGAACAAGTTAAATCTGTGAAGCTTTACACCTAGTATCTCCTTGTGTTATTTTGTGCTGTATAATTTTATATCGTGGTGTCACAAATAGGGCTGTGTTATGCCAAATGATGTACAGAGGCAATTGAGCAAATTGCTTCTATTTTTCTTGAAAACTATATTAAAAAATATCCCACTGATTTAACACTCCATAATTATTTTACTGCTCAGATTTCATTTACACTCTCCAGTTGTGAATCAGTGCCCCACTCTTAGCCCAATAAAAGGTAAATGCTGAAAAAAACAAACTCAAAACCCACAGCTAACAAAAAAACCCCAAATCAACAAACCCATGGTTTCAACCTGAAGGCCTGTCATTCTCCCTGTAGGGCTGAATTTCTGATTTATCTGTACTGGAATGGGATTAAATTAAGGATAACTGGGTTTTAGAAGAATGGTTGTAAATGTTTCTTTAAACAGCTAATTATAGACTATAATAATATCTTAATTATACTGTGGACATAAACAGTGCTACTTGTCTGCATTATTAGGCACAACTAAAGCATGAGTGTTACAATTTCTGTTAACCTTTCACTGCTTTTTGCCAGTAAACCAAAATGGGATAAATTAATTGCATGTTTCAACTACCTTTTCATACTTGCTCTTTCATCTGTAGGACAGAGTTGCTCATAACACTAAGGGAAAACAAGCAAGCAAGCAAGAAATCCACTTTCCTTGCACTGCTGTTGCTACCTGATAGCATCCAGAGGTCACAGTTTGGCCCTCCAGGAGATAGTTTGCTTAGGTTCCCTCTTTGGGATATCATCTTCCAAAATAATAAAGATTTTAAATTTTCAGTTGTGGTCGGTTCACAGAAAATGCTGTGGTGTCCTGGTTTTGGCTGGGATAGAGTTAATTTTCTTCTATTCCCTAAAGTAAAAAAAAAAAAAGGAATTGCATCTCCGGAGACAAAGATTGAAGGGGTTTGGTTGGGTTTCTGTGCTTAGCTGTGACTTTCTGAACGATGCGGTGACAGCACCAGTGTTAAATATTGCCCCTGTCCCACAGCAGTGCAGGTGGTGAGCTGGATCATGGAGGGGCCTGGCTGGAAAAAACAGTACGAGATCACTGTGGTCTTCCAGAGATTCCTGGTGGCAAATTCTCTGGGCTGAAAACAGTCTGCCTGACCTTCTCTGTAACACAAAGATCCACACTGGTCCCAGGAGACCTGGATTTCTGGGAAGGGCTTGGCAGAGGGAGTATCAGCCAAGGCCAGGGAGGGCTGGTGCTCCTGCAAGGCTCTTAGAGCCCAGGAGTCTCCAGCCTTGGGTGTCCTAAAAGGGCTGTCACCACTGCACTTCAAAAGATGTCGGTGTTTTTATGTGCTAATGTGCCCTCAAACCCAGGCAGCCTCCCCAGGCGCTGAGGACTCTCTCTGTACAGAGCAGTGATGGTTTTCTGAGCAGTTTGGTCCTTTCAGTCCTTTCGGAAAGATGTTGCTGTTCCTCAGCAGTCTGATGTTGTGGATACTCTTGCCGTGGACCCTTTGATACCAGGGAGCCTACAAATAAGGGAGTCTTTGGGGTGAAAACTTCTTCTCAGACTGCATTTAAGGCTTCGGGGTCCAAAGGCAGTATCATCTAAATAGATACAGATATATAGAGATATATATATATAAAAATTACTGAGGAGGAGGAATTATGTTTAAATAATAATCCATTTTTTAAACACTTCCCCATCTTCTGTTTGTTTTTTGTAGACAGTACTGTTCCTCAGAGCTTTGGCAGCAGCCTTCAGACGCCAGAGAAACCCCTTTTTGTTTGGGATGTTTCGTTTTGCTCTGTCTTTGCAGTTTGTTTTAGATGATGCTCATTTCTGCACAGTACCTCAGTAGTGCATTGCAGCTCGGAGGTGTAGCTTAATATTCACCACTCCTTCCCAAGGGGGGAGATGTGTGAGGGGGGCCTTTTCTTTCAGCAGGCTCTTTGATGTTCCTGTGGGTGTGTGTATGTGTGGTCATGTTTATAACATAATGGACAGTGAAGCCAAAAGCAAAGGAACAGAACATAAATTTCAGTATCTCACAAACCTTATCACAGTCCTGCCTAGCATTGTTTTTTGATGGAGCCAAAAATTTCAAATTGGGTGCAAGTGACCCAAGTCTGAATTTATATATAAACATGAAATGGAATAAGACCAAATATTTAGGAGTCTGTACAGCAGTTTAAACAACTAACCAGTAGATATCCAGTTTCAATAAAACATTAATTTAGTAGAGACCAAAATATGTCTCTTGCTTAAATGGGTGAAAGAGGCAGAAAGAAAAAATGATAAATTTTAAAGGATAGTTCTGAATACTTGAATAGTCTTTTCAGCAATGGGATGACAATAAATTGTTACATAGCTTTTAATCCCTAGGCTGAAATGCCTGGGGCATCCTTACGTCCTTTGAAGCTACAGTGGGAATTTTTTCTTTTTAAATTTTTTTCTTTTTTGAGCTGCATTTGTGTGTTTTTCAGGTTCCAGAGAAGTTCTTACAAAATGTACTTAGAGTGTCAACACAGTTCTTACATTTTTAAAACCCATCACTAAAATTAGCCCTAAGTTGATGCTTCTTGGCAGGCCTAAAGGGTGAATTGGGGCCAGGCGGGACAGGGAGAGCTCCCCTTTCATCTGAGGTATTTCTTACCAGTCGGGATGGGCTGCAGGCAAAACCTTCCAGTGCTGCTGCTCACACCACGTTTGTGTTCAGACCCAAGGTGTGTCGCACTCTACTTCTGCCTCACAGAGAAATCAAAGGCCAGGGCCAGCTTTGCTTCATTAGCTGTGTCCTCTCTTCTGGAGGGCAAGAAGTGAAAGGAGTGACATGATCCTCTGAGCAGCCAGAGTAGCTTAAAGGATACCTGGGCTTAGGGGAGTGCAGCAAGGAGCAAAATGCCAGATCCTCTCCAGACCTCACGCTGGGGTTGGTCCTCAGACAGCTTTGCAGTGTAACAGATTTCATGGCCAAATCAGAAGTAAATCTGCAGTCTGGGTTGTTGCACAGCTTGGCCAGAGACATCAGTTTAGTGTTTGTTACTGCATCCCATAGGCAACACACTCTCCAGTCCAAGCCTTATTACAGCACACCTTTTATTGAAAGACCGTGGCCATGAGGAGTTTAAAAATTATTAAACTAAAGGTTTAAATACCTCTCCCTATTAGGTAACTGTACTCACTGTTAGGAATTTGCATGTAATGGTTGATTTCATTCTGTCGTCATGCTTTCAGTCTGTCTCAGTGGGTCTTGGTGTAGTGCTGGTCAGAGCGGCCACTGCTTCCAAGCATGTCACCTCAGTTTGTGCAGGTGCCTTTGGGTGTAGTGCATTGAGTTCCTTCATTTTTAGTCTCCAGATGTTTTCCCAGGGCTCCAAGCAGCTCTCTCCTGGCCAGTCAATGAAGTACTGGCGTTAAGCTGATGGTAGCACATCCATCAAGGTCTCATTAGTGTTCCAGCCCATGTTCTTGTTTTACCAGTGCTCCAGTTCACGTTGCTGTTAATGAGCAGCTTGGATGGTTATTTTTCAAAGGGAAGAGTTAAATCCTGTCCCCTTCAGGAGCAGGAGCAGCTTAGAGGCGGTGAACTGTCCTTGTGGTGAATCTCTGAGCTATGCACGGGAACTGGGGTGAGAAGGAGGCAAGACCTAGTCCATGACACCCCACATCATAGCCCAGAGCCCCCTGTAACCCAAACAGTGGGTGTGAAGTGACCAGGGACATAGTTGGGCTCAAAAGGCTGAAGCCCGTGATCCTGCAGATTGCCAGAGGACGTGTTAGCCAAGACCTGCTAGTTGTTAGGTTAACTTAGCCAAGACAAGAGTTTCTAGTGCAACTCAAATGTTTGTCGCATAGAAACGTTGGGTAATGGAAAAATAACTTTCTCCACTGTACAGCTCCTGAAAGGACCATGCTGCCTCAGAATAGGATTCAATCCAATCCTTCTTTTATTGGGCCTTTGTTTATATAATAAATGTACATGTGAAACTTGGGGAATTGACACAGGCATTTTAAGTGTATTTTTTGCACTTGTTAGGAAGATGCCACAGTATCCCTGTTTTCCTCACTGTCAGGACAGACAGTGCCTGTGTTCTCCCTCTTGGCTTCAAGGACTTTACTTAATATGGTGTTTGCCTTTCTAGGGATTTTTCTTTTCTCTGTGTCTTCCTTTTCTCTGTAACAAATGAAATCCAGTAGGGAGCTGATAGGATAATCACAGACCAGTCCTCTATAGCTCAGCAGAGCTACCACACGTTAAAGTGAGGCTGAGCTGTAACCTCAGCCCAGTAGGGTCTCTGGATACAGACATGTAATTTTAGCCTGTTGGCTGGTACCATTGATTTCCCATATTGGATGGAAATCCTGGAGTTATTAACCATTTCAGATCTACTGCCAAAGAGTACACAGGACTGTTTCATCCACTCTCCTCACTTTCTGTGTGTTCCTTACTTGTGAGTGGCAAATACAGAGGGTGCAGTGAGCTGCCACCACCTTGGCAAGGGGGGATCAGAGCTGGGCACTGCTGCACAGCTCGAGGGTCACTTGTGGCTCAGGCGCCCAGCCCTGCTCCAGAAATTCTGGAGCTCAGTCCCTGAATGAGGCAGTGCTGCTGCTTCTCTGGCAGACTTGAGATGAGCCTTAAGCAATGAGATAACTAGATATTAGGGTTTGACTTTTATCAGAAACAAAGCAACCCTAAAATTATAGCTTGCTTCAAAGTTTGTGGCTGAGCAAAATGCTGGTTCACATGCTTTCCATCTTAGTTTAAAAAAAAAAAATTAAAGAAAAATGTCATTTATTTTGATACTGTTCATAAAACAGAACTTAATTTTAGACATCCTCTGAAAATGTGCTTTGTGTTCACTAAATGTCCTTGTTTCCTCTTATCTCAAGAACAATTTGTTGTGAGTACAGCCAGAGAGCCAGAACCTTGCACGTGTATTCAGCAGTTGTTCCTGTAAAGCAAGCAAACCCAACTGGATTTCCCTTTATGCAAGCAGGGGAAAAAAACCCCAAAACTGTTGAAGGTGTGAGCCTACTGAGGCCTCCACTAGAGCATAAAAGTCTTGCTGTGATAGGTGCTTGGAAAGCAGTATGTTTTAATATTTCTGTTAAATTTGTCTGATCCTTTCGACCCTTCCTCCCTGTGATGTATCCAGAATTGTTACATAGCTTCAAGCCATTTGTATCCCTAGAGTTTAATTCCTGTTATGGGCAGCAGTGCAGCTGATGTATTTTTTTGCTCCTTTAGCGATGTGGAACACGACTTGTATGTGTCTCATCTGTTATTTGCCAAAGACAGTGATGTGGGGAGTGATGGTGCCCAGGCTTTTCAGCGTCCCGCGCACACGAATTCCCAGTACCCCGGTGCCTCCATGGTGTCAAAAAGATAGGCTTATTTGTAGGGCTTGGAATGCTGTGCTTTCTGGGCTTAAAGATCCATAATAGATGATGAGCATCCCCGCCTCACTGTCCAGCAAGGGGGTCTGTGCAGGCAGAAGCAAAATGGTTAAAATGCCCCGATCTGTTGGATGGAGCTGCTGGTCGGCTCCCACATTGGCTTGTTTACCTTGGCTGCTCATGATATTCTCCCTACGTTCCTCATGGAAGATTCCATTTTTTTGCAAGAGGGATGAGCTCATTTGTGAAACGAAAAGAAAGCAGCCGTTCTGCTTATTAATCCTCTGTGCAGCCGTCCTGATACGCACAACTTGTCAGTTCTGAGAGGGAAATGTATGCAGGGCATCCAGTGCACACGTGCATTTGCATTTCAAATCAGCTGAGTCAACACAATATAATGGTCCTGCCTGTAGGTCCTTAGAGAGCCACAGTAGCTGACAAAGTGTGCTTAAAGGGAGGGTCTGCTTTTCTTCTTCTTCTTCTTCTTTTTTTTCCCTTTTTTTTTTTTAAAGCCGGTTTCCATAGCCAATAGTCCCGCGTTCCAGGCGCCTGCACCGGAGCTGTTTGGACCACTGATGTTTAGCAGATGATCACCCTATCACAGTGGCTGGGATTTTGTTTTATTTTATAAACAGTGTTCGTCTGGACAAAAAAAAACCCCCATACCAACAAACCAACAACCCACCACCAAAGCTGGCAACAGTTCAGAGAAGAGAAGCTGCTGAAGTGTTTCTGCTTGTGCTGCCACTGATGCAAGCAGCTGTTTCCATCTGCACTGCAGCATTGCAGCCTCTCCACAGTCAGAGCTCCCGGGGCTCCTTGCCGGTGGAATTACGGAGGAAGCTGGCCTTGCTGGTGTGTAGCTCCGAGCCAAGGGCGCGCTGAGGATGGGAGGGTCGCAGTCCCTGCAGCAGGCACAGACAGGTGGCCTGACCCGGGAGCCGTCGGAGGCCATGTAAGTGCGGGTTCCCTCGGCTGTCCGCGGGCTCAACCCGCGCGCTGCGTGCGGGAGCTGGCTCCGGTGCCTGGGCCTTTGTTTCGTGCTAATTGCGGTCGGTGGAGGGGCAGAGTTGGGGTTTTGCTGGGGATGGGTTCGGGTGTGTGCCGCTGCCCAGCGCCAGGGCAGCTCGCTGGGGCTGAGCTCGGTGCCCCTGTGCGCAGCGGTGGCTGTGAACCATATGTTTTGTCTTTTCATGTTTCGGGTGCATAATCAATCAAACACAACGACCATTCCCAGCGAACAAAAACCCAACCCCTTCCCCCTTCCCAAACCCACCACCTCTGTGTTTTCTATTTAAAATGCACAGCATGGAGCTCCATTTCACTGCCTTTTTTTTTTTTTCCAGAGCTTCTTTTTGCTTTTCTCCGTACAGATACCGTTTTTCAGGTCACATCACCCATGTCAGCATCCGTCCCTGTCATGGCATTATATCCTCTGATGAATCATAAGCAAGGTGTCCTTACATCTCTCCTCACTGAAGGCCAACTCTGAAAGGTTCACTGGGGGAGGGAGGAAAAAGCAGACAATCAGTGCTTGTTCAGAACGAGTTAGCACTCTTTCAGATGGCTGAATTGTGTATGAAAGTGCACAAATTTGTATGTGCATGCAGGAGTAGCAGCATCATTTCCCGTTTGTAAATAGGATTGTGTAGTTTCCTGGTGGAGGATTTATCAGTTTACTTAGCCAACAGTCTTTTCTCCTTCACCCTCCACCCCAGACCACTATGCTGGATTGCTAGAGTATGGACTTTACCTCTGAATGGATTTTAGAAGAATTGCCTCGTCTCCTTTTGTCATTTTAGTTACATAAATCACATTTATCATAACATGTCTGAGTACTGCGTTCATTACTGAACACGTATTTTGGTGAGTTTCAGGTATTCATCCCCTAGGGCCAGCCTATAAACTAACCTCATCGAGATCTCTCAAAAATTTATTTTTAACGTAATGTCTGCTTATTAAGGCAGCTCTGATTATGGTTGAGACATCATTTGTGTGTTTGAGATAAGTGCTTCGGAGCCATTGGGGAATGATAGAGCAGTAACTGATAGGTTTGCCTCTGTAATAGGCCTTACAAGGAGGTATATGCTCCCTATTGTCATACTCCAGTATATCAGCAGATAGCTTTGCTTGATAGTGTCCGGTGTTATTTGTAAGATACAGACCTAACAGCATTTCTGCATCCTTTGTTCTTTTGATATGTAGCTTTAGCAGTTAAGATTTTTTTTTCTCTCTAGTTCCATCTGATATTCCTATAAACAGCATCTATTTTAATAATACGGTGGAACAAACCAATGTCTCAGTGTCTTTAAAGCACCATAAATTATGTTTTCATCTGCACAAACTGGTGTTGATTTTTAACGGTGATCCAAGGACTGGGCAATAAAAGACATGTAGCTAAAACAGGGTTCAGGTTTTTTTATCTACAATTTTCACAGCCTCTTAAGAGTGCATTTTGTTGGAAGAACATATTGATCAAGGTGTATATGTATATATTTATGCATTTTGCAGACACTTGAGTAAATTATACTGACATTTCTCTCAATGACTCATTTTATATATGAGCATACTCATCTTTCGCAGTCAGTCCTGTGGCGTTTCAAGATGATCTTTTAAGGCCTGACATAATCAACAGAGATACTTTTAGCACAGGCATCATTCAGTGACTGTCCTTGGGAAGAGTGTGTAGAAGGTATTACTAATCTTGTATTAAATAAATCACTAAGAGAACCTTTGTTTTCTTCAGCTAAATACTCTTTAAAATGAGATAAGGACAGAGCTGTTTATCTTTGAGAAAACAAGAACATCCTCGTAGGATGTCAAGGCCATCAGTTCTGGTCTGAGGTTTTGACTTTATACCCTAACCACTGTAACTTTTACCAATGCTTTTAAATGAGGTTGCATTTAACTTGCTTTGCACACATAAGCAAATTCCTTAATGGCAATGATGGCTCAGAGGCTGAAACATCTGGCCGTGTCCCAGGCAAGCTGGGCAGCTGCCCACGCAGTTGCAGCATCCCTGAAGTCATCATTCCTGCCATCAGCAGAGGCTTTTTGCCCACAGGACAGCTTCTCCACAAAGGGGGAGCAGGGTTGGGTTTGGCTGCCCTGAGTTCAGTAGATTAGAGGGGTGTAAATCAGGAAATCATTACTGGAGTAGGACAGCGTCAAAAAAAGTACAGAGGCAAACAAATTCCTTAAATAGCTGCAGCTTTAGGAGTTCCTCCAAAGTGTCCTGTGATGGACTTCTTCACTAAACGCTAGGGAAAGTTGTAGAAATAAATTGATGTTAGAATTGATGCTGAAAAGGGGTCTAGGTTAAGATTTTAGAGTGTATCCATGATTAAATATGCCCTTTTGCATGCGTTTGCCAAATTCCCAATTTTAATGTAAATTTCTTTCAGCCAGGATAAAAGTATTTGTAATAAACCCAGTATTGGTACTGACGGCCGGGGGTATTCTGTTGCTCATTGTGGATTGTTAGCACTCGCTGGCAGCAGACAATTGCCCTTTTATTTAGGGAAAAAAGAAAAGTCAATTCGGAATGATAAAAAAAGGGAAAGCCCAAGGGAAGCCCCTGACAATAAAAGTTAACTGCAGATGAAAGTGGGGTGCTTCAGACCTCGCTGCTGACGTTATGAGCACTGTCATGTGCTCTGCAAATCGCAGCAGGCACCCTGGTGGTCACAGACTGAGCTCAATCGGGGGCACTCAGAGAATCGGGGTGGGCTCAGTTGATATAAAAGCAAATGACAGTGAGGTGATGTTTAGCGTGCACAGATTTGTTGGGTGCATGCACACACCTGGTGACGGTGTCAGTGTTGTCCTGCTGAGGGTGTGAGCAGGAATCAGCTTGCCAGGTGCTACCACCTTCATATTTAGTGCTTTTATTTGTAATAGCAAGACATTTCTATCTCTTGGTAGTATTTTAAAGTATTAGCAGGCAGGAAATATTGCTAGGGTTTTAAATGTTGGGAGCTCCTAGGCCGTTGTCACCTCTGAGTTGTATTTTTTCTCCAGTGGAAAGGGTTCCTTTTTCCTGAGCACGAACCACACCTTGCTTTTGTGGGGCATTGTGGTTGCTGTCCTTGGAGCAACAGGGCAGGATTTACATCCAGTGCCGATTTCTTGATCAGCCAAAGGGCTGATGATGTGTTATTTCCTCCCTTCAGGAGCTCTACGTGCTGAGTCTCTAAAATTTGCATCCCTTGCCAATCCAAGAGGAAAACGACTGAAGACTGAGCCAGCTCCCACTGAAGCTGATAGTGAAATGCCCACTGACTTCAGTGGGAGCTGGAGCAGGCTCCAAGAAAGAAATGGAATGTTACTGATCGTTGGTAGCAGGCCAAGATGTTGGTGTCCTGGTGGGTTGTTTTTCAGTATTTCTTCTGCTGTATGGTCTTTTCATTTGTTTGTTGGTTACTAGAAAGTCTCAGAAAAATTTAAACTGGATGGTCTCAGCCTTCTGTGTAGGAGACGTGAGCAGTGGTTCTGTGTGTAAGGGTGTATATTCACATGTATTTATAGAAGTTTTTTCTGCATATGTGTAAATACGCAGCCCTTGCTTGCTGCTACATTTTTTTTTTTATATTTCTGTCTCCCAAACCTGGAAGAATTCATTGTGTGGTTCTTGAAAGTTTGAAAGTAATTACTCTGGCAAAGTATTTGCACAGTTTTATATTATTTGGAAAATTATCCAAATAGATACATATTTATGAAAGAATGAAACATATCTATAATTCGTAAATATTGAAAAGATTTTGAGTCGTGGAGGGAGAGAGGAGGCTGCTGTTACTGAATTGATATTTACTCTGAGTTAATCTCTTGACAGACAGTTCTGCCTATTGTCAGTGTATTATGTAGAAACAGAAATTTGTTTTCTTCTTCCTCTTACTGACAGCCATCAGTGAGCATCCCCCTCAGTAATTAGAGGATGCTGTATCTCCTAGGTTTGTCTGCTAAATAGGGTGAATTGCTGGAATACATGGGGATGTTTTACTTAAGATGTACCAGTAGAAAAGAGGAGATTCTTCTGTCAAGCTTCCCTGTCTTTTATTCCAGCCTCCCTCATTTGAGCCCAAAGATCTCATCTCTGAAGTCAATGACAGCGCTTCCTTTGATATGAGAGGTGGTTACATCAACCACTTCTTCTGCCACTGGAAGTAGGCAGGTCACGTTTAGACTTGAAAACAAAATGAAAAGACCCCAGACTCCCTCACCCTTCTATTAACAAGGCACACCACACGTCTGACAAATCCATGTGTGCTCTAAAGCTCTCCATACGGAATGGGGTGCCCTATGCCACGTGTAATGGAGCTGCTGTCATCTATTATGTTTTGTGACATACAGGCAAATTGGAAAATACAAACTGATGGGAGGTGGTAAAAACATGAATGAAAAGGCGTTCTGCACGTGCCTTGTGGCTGTCATTTACCAGCAGAGCTGCTTCCCTGGCTGCGTTTGCTTTTTGCTTTTTGCTTTCCTTGACCCAGCAGTCAGAGGAACTGATTGTTAGATGTAAGTCAAAGATGCTCTTCAGTCTTGTGTGTTTCAAGAGGTAATAGTCTGAGTGCTTTTAATGTTTCTCTAACATGATTATAGCACCCAGAAAAGCAATTCTGTCTGTTATAAGCACAATTTCCTTTGTTTTAAGGCGATACACCTATAGTTTTTGTATTTGCTTATGTCTGGGATACCATTTCCTTATCCATCTCTGATGCTTTGTAAGGATTTAGCTGTGTTACAAGCTTCTTATTTAGTCCAGGTAGGCAGGCTTTTGAGTGGCAAGAGGCAGAGTTGTAATCACAGCTAGAAATTCGATGCAGTTTGCATTCTCTTGGAGAAAGTGGGCGGGTTTGCTGTAAGAAGCAAACAAGCAAATACATTTTTTACTAGGAAAAAGCTAAGAAAAAAAGGTGTCATTTCCCTTCAGATCCTTAAATGCTCCACCATCTGAATTTAGTAGCAGACTGTGGATATCATATTTTGTATTCCCATTAGCATAAGAGAACCAGCTTAATGGGAAAAAAATGGAATTAGTTTCCTTTTTCCACCACAGTCTAAATTTTGTTGTAAGGCAGGTTTTGGCCTGGGAGCTTTCATTGATGGTGATCCTTAGCTCTGGAAACCAAATTGAAGTTTGCAATGTAGACTGTCCAAACATACAGCATGTGAACTGAACTCCGGCTGAAGCAGCTGTGGACACGTCTGAGGCAGACCTCAGTGTAACTCTAGAGCTCTATTAATTTGGTTTGTTGTCTCCCTGCACTATTGTTTGCTACAGCTCCTCTCCCTCTGCTGCAAGGAATGATTGAGGGGATGAATGGGAAGCCTCTTTGAGAGAAAGAAGCAGGGCCGTTGGTTCTGTTGGGGCAAAAATGTAAACTTTGAGAAAATCTGTGTCTTTCTCTCTTAAGCTTATTTGATTTTGATCAGCCAGAATCTTTAGAATTATATTCAAATTTACACAAAGGGTTTTCCTAAAGAAAAGCAGTTTGTTTTGAGGCCTTAATGGAAACCAGGTTGTACCTGACACCGGGTAGCAGTCACAATCACATAAGCTCCTGCTTTAGAGCTTTGATTGCCTTCAGCATAAAAACCTGCCTTTATTGGTCTTGTTAATAACAGCCCATTGCTCTCCTTAGAAATGAGTCCAGCATTGTGCTGGGAAAAGGGTTTAGTTGCTAAAGGAGAGGAAAGATGAGCAAGGAATTTGAATCCCTTTGTTTACGTTCCCTAGTGCAGGACCAAAGCGGGAGCCTGGGAAGGGAAGGTTTAGCACCTTGCTCCTCACCTGGCAGAGCTGTGGGCACTGCAGCTGGGTGCCAGGTGGTGAAGTGCCACTGGAGATCAGGGATGGCTTTATCCCTCACACTGTGGCGCTGAGCCGGCGCTTCCTGAGCCGGGCGTTCCTGCGGCACCTTCGGAATGGGATGGTTTCCCTGAGAGCTGGAGCAGCAGCGAGTGTGCCCGTGGGAGAGGTAAAGCTGCAGCTCGGATGAAGTCAGTGGGAAGCCTTCCAGAGTTGCACCGGGCTGGAGCAGGAGGATCACACCCACCCGAGGCAGGAGGTGGAATTAGTATAACCCCAGCAGAGATTTTGTTGTTGTTAAGAGGTTGAGATTGGGGTTTTTTTGTCCTTTGCTCCTATTGCTTGCTGGCCATGTTTCTGTCCATGCAGCTGCTTTACGTGTTGAAGTAGAGGAATAAGGGTTAGAGAGGATCTTGAAAAGCTCTGGCGGCTTTAGGGAGACTGTTCAGGGGCCAAAAAGGTGGAATATAGAGCAGATTGAAGGCAGAGGGTCTCTCTTCTCCCCTTTCCTTTTTAGTAAAGGGACACCCTGCCTCTCTTCTTCTCCACCCCATGTAATCCTTACCTCCCTTCTGAAAGGAAGGGCCATAACCATTACAGGAGCACAGCCTTACTTGCACATCTCACTGTTTCCAGCAGTCTCCACACTCAAGACAAGCAGGTCCCCAGGGATGAGAGGGGTCACACATCCATCCCCGCATTTCACAGGCGCTGTTTTGTCCCCGGGTCCTGCTTTCGAGCAGTGTGGCAGAGCTGAGATGTGGCTCTGGAAGGCCCTCCTGCATTTAAAAGGTAGTTCCAGTAAACAAAGCAATTCCAAACCTGTGGCTCTGGCTCCCAGTGAATTATTGATTGGTTTCCTATTGATGATGCCGTGTAGCAGGAGCACAGGATGCTCTCTGAGGAGACAGTTCACACAGTGATGTTTCCTGGATTAAAATTTTAGACTTCAGTACTAAAAGAAGAGGAAGGATACTTGCCATGGGTATTAAATAGTTAAACACCAACTACTGATTCAAATACCAGTCCCTAACCTTCTAGGGCAAGCAGAGTGCATCACTGACTGGGATTATTAGGTATTATCTGGTTATATTTGTTTGAAGTATTTTCCACCTTTGGTATTGGGTAACCTGCATCTTTACTGTTTCTTAAGAGATTTACGTGGTTGAATATTCAGCAGCCTCTGGTGATTTAGGGACACATTAGTATATTTGCAGTTGTGATGTCTGAAGATGAGTGCCTTTAATTAAATGGCTTTTTCCTGTTGTACCTCTGAGAATAAAGCATCTGCCTGAGAAGAGCACAGGGATTTAAAAAACAATTTCAATTCTGAGTCTTGTTTCTGTAGCGTAGATATTTTCATTATTCAGGCTGAAGCCAGTAAAAGGGAAAGCAGGCTGGCCAGAAAGGATGGGGGATTGTTTCATTATTCATTTGTATCAGTAGTGTTGAAAAACATACCCTGCTAGATCTCAGGAAAAGCAATAAAATGGAAAAATTTAACATGATTCAGAACAATATGGGGGGAACTTCTTGCTAATCAGTTAGAAAAATGATTTAAGTAGATTGAAGTGCTGCTGTAAGTGTGCCATGTTATATCCCGCAGTCTTTTTTCCTTCAGATGTGGTTTCCCACAGCTTGAGACATTTCTCTCTCGTTGCTGTGTAAAAGCAGGAAATGGCTTTTGTTGGGGGAGTGGGAATTTGGCTTCTGCACAAAATGTGCTCAAAATTGCTGAATAAACAAGGAGAAAAAGCAGGCAAAAATAATTTCTTCTTCCCATTTCAGTTATGGTAGGAAGATTGCTTACAATACAATAGGCTAAAAACAAAAAATCCACATTATTTTTAAGATTATTATGCCCTTTTAATTCTCCTCCACTGCAGTTCTAATCCTAATCTCTAAATATAACCATCCTGTGAGGAAAAACTGGCCTTTTTATAGCAAGTGATTAATGTTTAAGGTATTCATAGGTTTCTTTTTGCAGTCTCTTATAGAATACACATTTCCAAACTGATCTGTGTGGCCTGGATAACACACAAGGTATTATTTTCCATTGCTAAAGTCCCACATAATGATTCAAAGAGGGAAGCCATAGCATTTTATTTCTGTTATCTCACCTGCGTAAAAAAAGAAACTCCAGATTCTTGTCTCAGCTCAGACACTGAGTTATCCCAGGACTTCGCGTTGGAAACCCGATTATTGGAAGAGCTGTGGAGTGACTCAGTGGCCTTAGACCAGCAGCAGTGTGTGACTATTCACCCATCCACACCGAATTTTCACTGGTGTAAGTCATTAACACTGCAGCTGAGCTGTCTGAGGTGCTCCGGGCCAGCAGAGGATTTTACACCTTTGGGCTCAGGGCAGGGGAATGGCTCTGGCTGCAGGATCACCTTCCTCCTCGTGTCCCGAAATTAAACTTCGTGCCTCTCCTGACACATCATTGCGGGCCAGCAAGTACCATCTTTGCTGTAATCGTGATTATTTTTCTGGGGAGCCATGTTTTCTGTAGGAATATTTGTGCTGAAATGATATTAAAATCCTTCTCTGGAGAGGAGCTCCAGCCCTGCTTTCTGCACACATCCACATCAGTGTGAATTCTTGTGTACTTGTCGTTCTGGTGGAATGGGATTTATTTGATAAAAGCTTTATTCCTGAGCGAGAGGATGCTTCTCTGCTGCTTCGTAGCTTAGGCCATAAAATGAACACGTGATTTTATCCTGCTCTTGGGTTGAGCAGAATGCCTCTGCTGAGGCAGGAGCTGCAGATGATTTTGTGGAATATTACTTTAAGTGCAAAACATAATTTCCATTTAAACCTCCCAACTTTAATTGTTTTCACAAAAACCTTTTTAAAAAAACCGCCCTCTCTTTTTCTGTCCTACTGTATTGTTTTTAATTAATGTTTTAGTGCATCAGAAAGATAACATGATAATGAATGAAGATAGCAAGGAAATTAACCTCATCCCAGTTCATGGATTTCTTCTATAAAATCATTTAAAATTACTCTGATTAAAGAAGCTGGAGTTGTACCTACTTTTCATTGAGCCATATCCAGTTTTAAAGTAAGAATAAAAGAGAGATCTGGTGACTCAGCGGTGGTGACTGTTACAAAGCAAAACTAAAATTACTCTCTGGCATTATTGTTTGAGTGGAAATAATTCTGTGATGAAATTATGGATTTGTTTTGATGATCAGGCTTTGCAAGTCAGAAACCTGTAAAATACGGCACCACTGTTGCAGGTGAGAAGCACAAGCAGGATGTGAGCTGAAGGAAAGGGTGGTGGTCTGTTTCCTTCTCAGTATCATCTTCCTGTGGCCTGTTTTGTGGTTTGTCTCCTCACAGTATGGGTTTGTTGTGAGTTTATTTAATCATAGGATGGATGATCTTGTCACTTGCCCTACAAGAGTGTGAGGGAGGTCCATTAATAGTTAATGGTCAGAAGTGCATCCCTAAAGGAACTGTCTTGTAAATGGAGTCTGGTGACACGTGAGTGACATGCTGGTACCTCCCCCAGCTCCTGACTCCATGTAGGTGTCAGATCCAGCACTGAGAACATCCCCCATGGGGCAGAGGCAGCAGGACAGGTGGCTTTCCGTGGTCCCCAGGTGTCACCCACCCTTCAGCTTTGGCAGGCGGGGCTGAGGTTACTGCCTTTGCTCTTCCCTGGGCAAAGCATTTTCACAAAATCACAAAATGGTTGGGGTTGGAAGGGGCCTCTGGAGATCGTCTGGTTCAACCCCCAGAGAGGGCACAGAGCTCTCTGTTCTCTTGAATTCTTTTGAGACACCCTGATTTCAGTGGTGTGTTTTATCAGAGAGAAGGAAAATACTGTTTGTGAGGTGTATGCCTCTCACTACATGTGTTTGTCTTGTTTTTTAAAACCATGCATTCAGCAGATCCGTGGGTGCTAGGTTTGATAGGTAAGCTAATTCCAATTTAGTAGACACCAAATATTAATACCTACCAGATGACTCTACCATTGCATCCCTGTTTTCTCTGTGTTGCTGTACAAATTTAATATTAAAATTTAAAATCTGTAGGGATGTTTCATATTCAAAACATGTAATAGCTAACAATCATCATGTTAAAAGCAGCAAATTATTGCGGAATGTCGTGTTAGCTGGAAGTCATTGAGTAGGCAACTACTATACAAAAATCACAGCATAGGACGTTGGCACATCTTTGATATTTTCCTAACCTAGTGCTGGGATTAACAAAATGACCTTTTGTTGTAGCTGTAGAATATTCTTGGTCCTTGTGAGTAGGCCCTTGGGTCAGCTAATGGCTGCTGGCCTAAAGTGGTAACTTGATCTCCAGGAAAGGAAATACCGTTTGGCCTCTCTTGATGATTTTGAATTATGATCCATAACCTGAAGAAAAAAAAAAAGGAGGAAAGACTGCACGTATCTCTGTATTAGAGTTGTGTAACTGTACCACAAGTGATACCACAACATGTATTATGAGAGATTGCCAGTTGTTTAATTTTGTGTAAACAAAAGGAAAAAGCCCTCAAATGTGATGTGTGCTGAGCAGCCATTTTCCCCCTCTGGACTCTGCATACGTCCACAGCAAGATGCTGTTCATGTTATTGAGAGGTCCCAGCCTGAGTAGATAAGGCAGATTTGAACTGAACTGACCAAGACCATTGGACTGAATGAACTTAGAGGTACTTTTCAAACTGTTTTGTGATTCTGTGTATGTGCCGCAGTTCAGAGGCAGAGTTGAGAGTAGGATTGATCTTGTTCTGGAGAGATGTATTGCTGAAACATCCTGCCTCAGTGTTCTTTTTTTGTTGTTATTTACTTGGGTTTGGGGATTTTTTTCAGAACGATACGGGAAAATGACACTGGGAAATGTGAAAAAGTTTTGTCGGATTTTTACAGTGAATGAGGTTTGACTGAAATTAATGCACATTTCTGACTGCCTTGTCTCTCTGGCTTTAGAAACTCTAAAGCTTGGAGTTACTGAGCGTCTTTCCAAATCTGTCAGCCTGTGTGGCCCCTGCCACTGCAGTAAATGTGCCTGCTTAAGTAACACTCAACCAGATTGACCTCAGAAGGATACAGCCACTCCTGCATCCTTGGTTCTGAGCTCATCAGTAAACCACACCTGAATTATTCATGCAGGCTTTATGAGGGTCATCTCTGAAAATGATCGATGGAGCTGAAACTACAGAACTCATTCCTCCTTTTTATTTCCTACTCATCTCCCAGTGGGAGTTACCAAGAATGAAAGCCAAAATGAATCTTCAATACTAAATTGAACATTTTAAGAAGTTGCTTTTTTTCCCTCCCCTCCTTCTCTCTGGTTGAGTTTTCTCTCACAGTCTATGATAAATTGTTCAGTAAATACTCATGTGAAATTTATACCTTAACTTTATAGCTGCTGCAGATGCTTTGGAGGGCCAGGTGTGATGGAATCTGTTGCCTTTAGGTCTTGCCACGGACAGTGCTTATGCATTAGCAGTGCAGTGTTTGCTCATTTGGGTCCTCCATCCCACGGCTTTGGACTCTGTGTTTGCCTCAGATCCCTGCCAGTGCCTCACTCAGGAGCTGAGCGCTGGGTGATGCTGCCCTGGTAACAGTTTTCTTGTTCGGTTTTTAAGGCTCAGGAAACAGGTCTGCAGAGGAGTTTAATGTGGCTCTTCGTTTCCTAGAGGAGATGGATGTACTTGGACAGACATTTTCCCCTTGAACTGCAGCCCTAGCCAGTTGTAAAGAACATGTGGATCTAAAGATGAGATGGAAAAAAAGCCCTAAATACCCTTTTCTGTCTCCTCCCCCTCAGGGAGTACAGCTGTACCTCAGGAAAAGACTGGAGGAGTTAATACCAGTTAAAACTGATCAGAGAGGAACTGCTCATTTTCTGAGTCCTCAGTTTCTCTGTACACCTCCAAATGTCCCACACACTACAATTAGAGGGCAATATGCAAACAACAACTCTCCAATAAACCTTTGCAGTCTTTGCTTTCACTGCATTAATGAGTGGAGCACAATTTGATTTTGTTGTTGTTGTGTGCATATTGTAAGGTTGCGTGGGTTTTTTCCTCCCAGTATGTCATATTTCCAAATACACCATGAGAATGAAGTTGTCATGTCAATAAAACAAAGAGACAAAACAACTGGTTCATAGAGTTTTTTGAGTACCAGGGATAAGGTTGAGTTTATGGAGTGCTGGCAGGGCATCAGTGATATTGCTGACAGGTAGGAGAGACCTCAATTAATCCAGGACGTGTTGCACTAATTAGGCAAATAAAACATACTTTTCCCAAGTGCAAAGTCTGGAAGAAAATGCACAAACTGAAATAGAGGTGTACAGAGGCTGTTCACCTTAGCTTTTGTGGAGCAGATCCCCCTGAAGCCAGTCTTCATGTGGTTATTGGTGATTCCACAGCCCTGGCTGATGGAGAGCAGCTCCTTTGGCTCAATCCTCCTCTCCCCACTCCCAGCAAAGGCAGCACTTCTTGATAATGCAACTCCAGCTCTTGGCTTCCAAAGTTCATAATATCACCCCCCCTTCCTCTTCAGGTTGTTCACCTTGCACACCAATAGATCAATACTCCATAAAGTAGTTAGACATGTTTGGGGTTTTTTTCCTGAATCAGGCTATACACTAAACAAAAATTCTATATGGATTTGACATTAAATGAAGTAGCTCTGCAAAAGCCTGTGGAACTCCCTTGGCACATCCCAGTTCCAGTTTTGCTCCCTTGTGCCTCTCCATGGGAAGTGATGCTGCTGCGTTCAGGCCTCACGTCAAAGTCCTGCTTTTAAGTTTCTTTTATATCCTCTTCCATTGCTGTGAAATGAAAGCAGAGAGCACCCTTGTACTGGCTGTGCTGCTGTAGTGTAAATATTGGAGGAACCCGAGGCAATGGCAGCGTTCCCGGTGCGGCCCAAGGCCGCAGCTCTGTTGGAAAATACTTTCTAATGAATTGAGTTTCCGGGTGGCAGCTGGGGTGACCTCCCTCACTTCAGGGGCTGCCGTGCCTGACGAGGGCAAGCAGTGAGGAGAGGCAATGGGAATGAAGAAATCTCATTCTTGTTTCCTGTCTGCTTTCCAGCTACAGTGACAAAAAGGCAATTTTTCATTCTGAGATTGGGGAGGATTTAAATTATAAGTGCCTGTGGTTTATAAAAAAAGGTAATGTAACTTATGAGGCTGGATTTCCACACGGCCAGAGGTGAAGAAGAGAGGTCGACCCTAGTGACTCCCTTCAGTGTTTTCTCTGGAGATTTATGGAACAGGCTGGGCAAGAGCTCGGACTTCCCAGATGAGAGTGGGAGTGCTCAGGCTCCACAAGTTGATGCAGTGTTGCCAGATTTGTATTGGTCTGCTCTGATTCTTGCATTTCCCTGTTCTCCCCTGCATCCCTTTGTGTTCCATTTGCTGTTCACTGGCTCTTTCGAGAAGAGAGATGAAAGAGATGGACTGAAAGAATATTCTGTGGCTTCTGTGATCTGTATTTTTTTGCCTGTTATGTACAAAAACCAAAGGATACAGGTGGAAAGATATGACATGGCATGAAAGCAAGCTCCCATTAATTTCCCAGGCTGGCTAAACAGATGCATGGATGTGTGTTCCTTCCTGTAGCTCCTGCTTCATCACTGCCCCACAGACGAATCCTGCAGGCTCAGACTCTGCACTTTGCACTTTTTCCTTGGCTGGAGCTTCAGAATAATATTCTAGATGGTACAACACTCCTCCTTTCCTGAGAACCTGCCCACAGCTGGGCCCGTGGTGGCTGCTCCTTGTGCAGCTGTGAATTGGTGCTGATTCTCACGGCCTATCACGATTTGGCAATCTGTTTTACACCAGGAACTGCACAGCAGCACTATTTCTTTTTGTTCTGTGTATTCCCTAAATTTCTCAGAGAAAAGACGTTATGAGTTGAGCGGGCTGAAATATGTAATTTCCTTTTCGCAGGAAATCCTGTTGTTCTGGGAAAATCTTTTCTTACAGTTTGAACGTAGGACTGTAGTCTTAAAAAAAATAGCCTGTGTAAGAGGGACCATCCGTATTTTCACTAAGGAAAACTGAACACAAGATCTAATTTTTCCAGGATGCCTGTTGACTTTGGAGCATAGTACTGGTATGTGCTTCCAGGCTTTATGTCCTTGCCCAGATCCCAGGCTATGACAAAGAAGGTTTTTCTGGTATTGAGCTTCCCTTTATGTTGCTTTGTTAAATACCATTTTCTTTGTGAGCACAATTGCTTCTCATAACAAACTCATCAGCATTTGGGTTATAGTTAAGACAATTCTTACTTGATTGTACTAGCTGAAAACCAGGAGTGTTGCATCAGAATCTTTTGGGAATTGTTAAATATTAGCAAAACAAAGCCTTTTTCTGGAGTTCATGCATCTCAACTGTCTGTGCACAGACTTGGGAGGTTTTCCAGAGTGGAAACTCATGCAGTGAACAAAAAAGAGCAAATATTTCTCTTTACTTCAAATGCTTATGCCCAACTCATCCAAGGAAGAGACCAAGTAAACAAAGGGAGCTCCTTTAAAAGGGATATAAACAGGCACCAATTCTTTCCATCATTTAACTAAAGGAGGACACAGAACTGTTCTATCAAGCCAGTTTAACAAAGCGGTTACTAGTTTGAGTAGGATATGAAAATAGAGGGTTTTTTTCCATTCCAGTTACTGTGTATGTTACATGTGCTACACAGACAGTTTGAAAAAAGGAGTCGAAGCATTATTGTTTCAGTACTGCAGAGAAAGACTTTGAGTTCAAATTGAAGAGAGTGAGACATTAATTAAGTGCAGCACAATGAAGAACTATGTGAAAGCCTGAGAGATATGAATTGCTTTCCATTTTGTTGGTTTAGACGATAACTTCCTAGGTTTATTTTTATGACACTGGGAAAATATCATACAACTCTGCTCCTCTTTGATTCTTCAGCTTGAAAGTTTCCTGAACTAGCTCTGTGGAAGGAGGAGAAAGCTTTGTTGGGTTCTTTTTTTTGAATACCTATTGTGAAGCTTTATTTACAGAAGCTCTTTGTTTGCAGCTGTTCTTAAGCTTAAAATATTTTGAACTTAAAACATTGTAGGGACATAATTTAAAATGATGCAGCCTGCCTGTTCCAGTTTGACTGTTCTGTGGCCTGAGGAAGGAGGATGGTTAAAGTGACACAAAGAAGTTATATTGAGGAGCTGTGGCAACAGATACAATCGAAAGCCAGACACTTTTTGAGCAGTTCCTCAGGCAGTGTAAGTTTGGGGAGAAAAACAAAATCTCCAAACATCCAAAGTTATCACCTGGTAGAAATCCTTTTGCTTCAGGAGCCAAGGTGATGACCCAGGAGTTGGTGCAGGGGCCATGGTGTGCACCCTGATGGCGTGGGAGGAGCTCTCACTGGGATTCTGCCAAGGCTGCAGAGAAGAGTGAGAGGGAGGATTGGGACCACCGTGTTCCTCAGGCTGTCAGGGGTGACACTGGGGTCTCTTCTTCCCCAGCTCTCCAAAAGCTTCACGCTGTGATAGATTTAGGCAGATGTAATCGAATGCAAATCCTGTACTCGTGCTTCTCCTGACATCGAGCCTCTTAAAATAATCACAAGTCTGAAGAAACCAAACAGAGTCTGGCAGCTCGGAGTTATCTTTGAACTCAAAATGAGAGGAGTCCTTGATTTGGGGTAGTTTTTGGAGTGCTTCAGGGGGCTGAAATGGCTTTTCATTTCATGGCAGATTTTGTCCCCTTGCAGTGGTGTGGGGGGCGTGAATGGGTGTGAGTGCAGCAGAGGTTACAGGCACACACAGAGGCACCGGGAAGAGGCAAATCAGTCCTGTCCTTCAGGAAACTGCCGTGTTCAGTTCACTGTATTACAGACCAACAGGCCTAAACTGCATCTGACCAACAGAAATGAATGTATACTGAGTATATGTTCAGTGCACATTGAATGTGACACCATTGTTACTGCATTCCCTGCTCCCAAACAAAGGCTTCAAGAAGAAATGCTTAAGATTTGGGCTCAGTTTGATTTAAGAAAAAGGCCTGTAGTTTCCAGACCTAGAAGAACAGTTTATGGCTGTACACCTGTAAGAGCAAGTGGTGTGTCCTTGAATGGTTTAGATCTTCACTTTATGTTAGTCATCGTTTTGTAGAGTTGCTTCCTTTCAAGCTTGTGTTTCATGTGAATGGCTCCATTTTGGATTCTGCTGTTTCCTTCCTGGGATGGCACCAACCAGGATGGCAGCCCTGGTGGTTTTTGTGTCCCTGTGAGCACATCTCCAAAAGGATTATTGATGATACCAGGACTCTGCAGTTTACAGGCTGCCTTACCTTGTGTAGCAAGGTCTGTCTGAAAAGGGCTGTGGTAAAATACTGCTAAAAAAAGAATGCAGTTCTTCTGTGGGAGCAGGATGCACAAGGGTTTGCTGCACCTCGGATGTCTCCATGTCTGCTCTGTCACCCTAATAGCACACACAGAAATTTGGTGCTATTTGAGATGTTTGGGGTTTTTTTTAGGAAGCTATGCCATTCTCTTGAGAAGATCCTTTTCATTTATATTTTTTAGTTGACAGTGGTATTTGTGTGCCAAGGAATAACACAGGAGTGTTGGTCTGTGTGG
Source organism: Atrichornis clamosus (assembly GCA_013400975.1). Taxonomy (NCBI): domain Eukaryota; kingdom Metazoa; phylum Chordata; class Aves; order Passeriformes; family Menuridae; genus Atrichornis; species Atrichornis clamosus. The sequence goes on from WBMZ01005327.1 coordinate 96,656, forward strand.
TCGAGCCACCTTCCCACTGGCAAGCGGGCTCTGCATGATGGATTTATTTGCCAGTGTGTGTTCACTTGTGTAACACAAGTGACATAAATACTTGTGCAGGGAGAAGACCACAGCCATGACATTCTGCTGTGGAAACCATACTGGAATGTCACATCTGCTTTGGGAAACGCAGAGGTAGCCTGATAGCTGAGCTCTGTGCCATCAGCTCAGACAGCCCAACATTCCCAAGCCTGACCTGCAAACCTGAACTTCACTGAGCTCACCAGTCTCTCCTTTGATTTTCCCCAGGAGCTCTGACTCTGAAGAAGCATTTGAGACCCCGGAGTCCACGACACCTGTCAAGGCGCCACCTTCACCCCCACAGCCACCCCCTGAAGCAGCAGCAGCAGCAGCAGTGGTTGCAGACGTAGCAGAGCAAGAAATAAAAGCCCAGCTGCCCTTGGAAGACACAGGTAACAAGGATGTAATGAGTGGGAGAGGTTACTGAGGCAGCTGAAGCTGCAGGAAGGTTTTCTCTCTAAGCACAGGCAAGGAATTAATGCTAATAAATTGTCTTCTGGAATATTCATTAATTACCCATGCTGGGAGGAAAAACCTTGTTGCCTCCTGGAATAAAGTGTTGGAGAATCTGTCCATGACATTTGAAAAATACTAAAGAAAAGAGGAGCTTTGTAGAGAAAGCTTTCTTCCCTTTAAATCAAACTTCTTTCTGTAGGATCTTTACAGAGTCAGATGAGTAAAGAAAGGAGGTAGGAGTTGCAGATGCGGGTACCTGGGTGAGCACTGTTAACTGTGACAATTAACAAAATGTCACTTTCAAATGTGTTGTTACCTGAAACAGGAGGGGATCAAAAAGCCCATTAGAACAACAGAAATACTGATTTTATAGGAGGAACATGGGGGTATGTATGAATGTATGTATGGTCTACATACATAAAAATTGGTTAATACTAAGAAAATAAAATCTTTTAAAAGGGAGAATTGTGTCTAAAACTCAAAGAAATTCTTTCCCCAGAAAAGTGTTCTTTGTTCTCCAAATTGAGTAATGGAATATGAGGGAGTGGAAAGCCTGCTATTAGCCCAGAATAGCTTTGTTTGGGCTGTTGGATGACAGCTCAACAGTTTGAGACTGAATTCCCCATTATGCTGTCTTTTTTCCCATCTGAAAGTCAAGTCATCCTGATCACCTGGCTAAATTGTGCAAAGATAATATTGCTCCCAGCAGTCTAAAGCTCACTTGTATTGCATTTGGAAAGAGTTGTAGCATCCCACCAAGTGTCTTAAGCCACCTAAAGCATTTCTGGGAGTTATTCATTAAGAAATGCTCCTTAAAATCATGATTTCTGATACAAGTTTATAAGAAGCTTCAAGGATGTTCAACAAATTAATGCCACAAAATAAAATTTAAATGCTGAGGCATCCTGATGCTTTTTCCTTTCTGCTGTTAGATTCCCCCCCTGCATTGTAGCTAAAGTTACTCTTCTTTCTTTCTTTTAATCTTTGGCAATCCAGTGATTACAAAATAAGTGCCGAGAGAACAAAAGGACACGTATGCTGAGCAGGATTGGAGTGTGCTTTTAATTACTGCAGTAGATTATCTTCAAGCCCTTGATTACACATGTGCTTCCCTGGCACATGTGATTCTTGTCTCCTTACATCCCAGTTCTCCCCCTCCTTTCTTTCATGATCTTTCTGGAGAAAAGTAGGAAAGTGAATGTATCTGTTCATAGCCAGTGTGAACTTTACTGAAGGCCGTTGGATGGCAGAGGTGAAACCATTTCATTTCCAACTCAGATTGTCCATGGGAGGCAAGTTACAGCAAAGTAACACAGCCATGTTCAGTGCTCCAAAATCATGCAAAACACAGTTACACAACAGGGGAGTTTATTGGAGGGGAAGAAGATGCATAATGCAGAAAAAATTCAAATGTAGGAGGGCAACACAAAGCATTCATTTGTTTTGGAAATCTTCAGAAGAAATAAAGAATGCTAAGGCTATAGCTTAGGTGTTTACAAATGAGAAAAGTTAAACATTTTGTACTTTATAAGCCACTGGAGTGTCTTGTACTTTATTTATTTATAAGTTGTGCATGTGGCTGCACACAAAGGACATGAGTCCCCTCCTCGGGGCTTACAGGCATTGAAGCAGGGTTCCCTGATGGCAGCATACAGCTAAATAAATAGGTTTCAGTAAAGGAGGAGTAGGGAATATGGGCAGCTGGAAAGCCTGGCACAGGGAGAAGCAGGGTTGTCCTGCTGGGTCCCTGCTTCACCAGCCACATGGCTTTGTCTTCCACATGGGATTGGTGGCAGAGCGTGTGTCTGGGTGGGAGAGGGGGGCACAGTAAGTGTTTAAAGGATTATTTCATCTGTAGCTGACAATAATTACTGATGCAGATGGCTGCAGTGGTGTTGCATGATATCATTAGCACAGCAGCTGGACCCCACTGCTGGAAAGCCAAGAGGAGAGGTTTTAATTAGGTTGACTTCAGTGGTAGTTTAATAAATATGATGAAAGTGAACTAAGCTGGACTCTTCCTGGGTTTGTGCCAGCTCCTGGTGGGGTAAAACCTGCTGCATGGCTCTGCTCCATCAGCAGCAGAGCAGAGGAGGGGAGGCAGTCTGAGGGCGAGTCTGGAGGGGAAGAGGAGGAACAGGGCCCCAGAAAGTGTCACCAAGGAGCCCTTCCATTCCTCCCTCAATAAATGGTGTGAAACGTGGCTTATACACTCCAGGCCCTTTTGAGAGTTTGAGGCTGCATTTATTATTTTGTATTATATAATTATTTTAAATTAGTGTTGTTTGTCTCATCAGCTTCTCATTGCAGTGTCCTCTTGTCCCTTGTTTCATCCACCTCAGCACCAGAATGCCCCCCAAGCCCTTTCTCCCAGATACCCTCATTTTGGTCAGGAATTCCTGCCTAGGCAGGGCTGGGTTTTCTGCCAGCCCCACGGCCTTCCCCAGTTGATAAATGAATTCAGGTTATATTCACAGGGGAGATGTGAGAGCTGGAGCCCCCTCTGTGCATTACAGGGTATGGGGCACTTATATTTGGGTTCTTCTGGTGCCAGGGAAACTGGAGGTCAGGCTTTCCAGTAGAGACTTGATGGCTCAGACAAAAACCAACCACATTTTTGATATGGAAAACATTCTTCTTCATTGTTTTACCTCTAGAAGCCTGACACGCAAAATTTGAAAAGAAACTTCTGTTTACAAAGTTTTCTCTCAGAATAAATGACGAAAGGATTTTTTACAGAACTTTTTAAAAAGTGCTACTAATTGATTTGCTGACTTCAAAGGCTTCTCATAACAGGCCGGAACTTGAAATAAACTATATTTCAAAATTTCTAGTGTTAGATAATTCCAATTTTTGTATGCTTTTGGCAGTTTTTTCTGATAACATAGTATATGAGTGCATGCTGTATGCATTTTCCACAGGTTTGCCTTTGTTTGCTTTTCTCTGGAAAACGATACTAGAATTTAATTTCTTCTGTATTTGCTTGTTATATCTGTTTAAATTTTAGTACTCAGCCTTTCAAAATAGTGTTTCATTTTGCTTCCAGCCCAGCAGTGTTAAGGCCTATTTTCAGTTTCTTGGGTTTCCCTGTTTTAGAGATATTTCAGCAAAGTAGCCCCTTGCTCTGGCTACTTCTGCAAAGGAGCAACAGAAATTTGTTTTGTTTATTAATGCACACAGTCTTACAATTTGTTTTGTTTATTAATGCACACAGTCTTACAATATCTTATTAACACTCTCAGGCACAGGGTGGGATTCTTGGGGTGCCCTGTGCAGGACCAGGAGTTGGACTTCAATGATCTTTGTGGGTCCTGTCCAACTCAGGATTATTCTGTGATTCTGTGACTTTCTAGCAAATTTTGGTTCTGCCATAACAGGTGCCAGGTGAAAATGCCAAGTGTTCGACGTACCATGTAGCTCTCATGTTTAGGTCTCATCAGCTGGATACAAAAAATCTGAGTTTTATCTTGTTGGGTTTGGGGTTGGGGTTGTTTTTCACAGTTGACCTAGTCAATATTTGTCTGAAATCAGAGAAATTTCCTAGTGGAAGGAGCAGAACTTGGACCTTCTTTTTAATGAATGAAATGGGAGTGGTTTGGGGGAGCTTGCCTGGGTTTTTATTGCAGTGTAAGTTCCCCTGCTATCCTCCACATTCTTGGAATGCTTTATAAAACTTGATATCTACCTGTGGGCAGCTCTTACCAGCACAAATTGTGAGTGACTCTTGGTGCCAATAAAAGCCTTAAATCTGATTTAAAACCTTCTGCTGGTCTCTCTCTAGAGCAAGTCCTGCCTTAATTTCCACAGCTTGTGTTGTAGTATGTTCCTTTGTGATCAGATGGCGTTTTAATAAAATACTGCAGTGATACTGATCGGCTTAATTTTGTGTTGTAAAAGGACAAATGTCACTGCTCTGTGAATATGCTGTTAATGTCAGGAAAGAATGGTCTTCATGTGTCTTTGTAGTAATAAAGCCATGAGTACCATTTATATCTCCTGCTCCAGCAATTCTGCTGTTTCCAGGGCTGAGCCAGTCCTGTCGTAAAGCCAGGCGGGTCTGACAGCAGCACTTCACTTCTGCCAAAAGCCATGTTTTCCGAGACAGTTTCACATCTTGTCTCATAAAGAAACAATAAAAATTATCGAGCAACGCTCTGCAGAAATCTGTGCTCTGAGGAAAGGATTTGATGAGGAGGAAGTCGTGAAATAAGCAGTTAAAGGAGATTAAAGCCCTGCACTCTGTGGAGCACACAGAATTTAAATGCTGTGTTGTTTGAGTAGCTGGAAAGCCTTGCACGCTCCCTTTGCGTGATGCATCCCAAACCTCAGCCTCCTATTTACAGTCCAAGTCCTGCAGGGCAGTGGTTTATTTTATTTTGCTTTGTTTTAATGCGTGTTTATACTGCTTTGAACAGGGGCCTCGATGCCGTTGAGGGCTTTGACGCAGCCTGGAATGAAAACAGTGCATAACTGCAGATGATTTCTTGTTCAGATCCCACTTCTCTTTCGTGCTGACCTCCATTTGTACTCTGCTGACATCCCGGTGTTTATTGTGATGTATTCCTCTGAAGTGTCTTCCATTCTCCTCTCAGGGTAAAAGGGACAGATTAGGCTAATGCTGGAGGTTTATGGCACTCTCTGAGTGCCCTTAACAGGAGTCCCATCAGTGTCAGAAAGTGATGTGTGTGTGAAGTGAGCACCAGCTCTGCTGGCAAATGAAGCCTAATTAATGACCCCACAGCCAGGCTGAAACCAAGCCCAACCCAGTGGGGATTAAGGAGAAGAATAAACTGTTCTGAAGTACTGCCATCTTATTAGCATTCATTTAGCAGAAAAACACGTTAGAATATTATTTTAATTGATGTATCTTAGTGAACTTCCACAGTTCTGAAAGAGAAACTGCGTAGCTGTCATTCCTTTGACAGTCCCTGGAAGTACATGGTGCCACTTTGGGAAATGTGTCCAATTTCCTTAATCCTCTACACCCATAAATAATAATTCTTGCAGTCTCCGTGCAGACATACAATTTCTTCTGAAACAAAGGAATTTTTTTTCCACTGTCCTTAATCCATTCACAGCGTCTCACTAAAAATAATAATTGATTGCCTGTATTGCTTTTATGAACAGTGTTAATGAATGTAGCTGGGCAGAATGGGAGTTATTTTGCAAAACATGTCAGGATTGGAATGAAAAAGATGTGCAGAAATGTCTCTGAAATCACGCAAGGCTGAGCAAAGCATTCATTTTTGTTTGACTGTTGTTCTTTATAATTGCATAATTAAAAAGAAATGACGAAGTGATGAAGGCTGCGTTGGGAAACACGGGGGCATTTTGCTGCTCAGTGAGAGCTCTGAGCAGCTGGTTTAGCCCAGCCTGAACTGGGAGCTGGAGAGAGCTGTCCCAGGTCTCTGGTACCCCACAGGGACACGCATGGACAGAGGTGACTGTGCTACATTCAGATCAGGGTAGTACAGTCCCAGCAGGAGCAGACCATGTTCAGGGTTTGTAAAACATTTGAATAATCAGCCTCATGAGCTGGAAGGCAGCAAGGACCATCATCTTCATGCTTTCCTATCTATGTATTTGCTTTTTTTTTGATTTGCACTCTATCTTTTTTGACTTTCTCCAATAGCGTTCTTCTAAGTGAAGAGGCTTCCATAAATCATTTTAGGATTCCATTCAATAAGAAAACCTTTAATTGCAATGGAAAGCTGCTTGGATTAACAGTTTTAGCATATAAATGTCTCTACTAAATTTTCTTTTCATCAACGAGTTAGAACTACCCTTGGAAAAATCTGGTTTAAATAATATGTACGGAGCTTCTAGTGATCTTTTTTTTAGGGAGATTTTTCAACTGAAAATATTTGTAGAGTTCTCTGATTGACTATTATTTTTTTTTACCTTTGCCATAATTTATTTCATATTAAGTTCTCAGTTATTCATCTCTTATTATAACTTGTAATTATGAGGTCAGAGTATAGTAAATTGACTGCTTGGGGCAGATAGAGGAGCAGCGCTGATGGGTTGTGGAGAGGAAGCCATTTTCCTCCGGGAAAATTGGTAAAAATAGCACATGGGAAACAAAACTTAAGGTCAACATGTAATTACTGAAGCACCAGTCAATTTACATGAAATTCACTGCATAAGAGCTCTGACACAATTGTGTGAACTCTTTATAGTAGTAGAAAATGGGTGTAATAAAGTGCTTTATGTGCAGTTTTCTTGTTATTTGGAATATTTAGCATATTATGGTAATATTCATTTCTATAAGTGATAGTTTAGAAGAGATACTTTAGAGGCTATTGCAAATACATATTTTGTCATTTCATGATACTTTCCTTGAATCATTTTCTGGGGAGAACATATCTATTTTTTCTCTTAATCTAGTTCAGGTATTGGAAATGTCACGTTGGTTTGTATGTCCTTTAATCATTGCTTAGTCAATTTGTATGATTTTAATGCCTTTTACTTGAAGTAATATTAAATTACAATAAAACTTACTAAGCCCCGGTTTCAAAGATGTGCTTAAAGCTCACTGAGTTTTCTGTTTGTTCCCACAGGACTATGTTCAGAAGCTGAACCCGTAACCGATGTGTCACACAGTGAACCAGTTCAAGAAAGCCCTTTCCGTCCCCCTTCCCATTCTTTTTCCACTGTCTTTGACGAGGACAAGCCCATAGCCAGCAGTGGAACCTACAACTTGGACTTCGATAACATCGAGCTGGTCGATTCTCTCCACGCCTTAGGACCGAGCTCTGCAGAGTCGAAGAATCGTGACCCCAAAGCAAATGTCCGAAGGAAATCCACTGACTCAGTCCCAGTTTCCAAATCCACGTTGTCTCGGTCCCTCAGCTTGCAGGCCAGTGATTTTGATGGAGCATCTTTCCTTGGCAACAGTGAGACATTAGCACCGTCAGCAGATGCGTACGGGACTGGTTCGAGCAGCGCTTCCAGTACCCTCAAGAGAACAAAGAAACCCAGACCAGCTTCCTTGAAAAAGAAGCAGTCGGCAAAAAAACCTCTGGACGCTCCACTGGTGAAGGAAACCCCACAAGAACCGCCTGAGCTTGGCCAAGCAGCTTGTGCCCCAGGTGAGGAGAAGGCAGTGTCTGAGGGGAAGGCTGACTCAGCAAAGCCCGAATGTACTGAACCTTCCAAAATCTCTGCTGAGAAGGAGGAGGCCCCACCTGTGCCTGAAGGATCCAGCCCTTTGGATCCAGACCGTTTTGAAGGGATTAGTGCATTTAGTTCTGGAGGCAGCAAAGTGCAGAACTCTCCCCCTGCCAGTAAGAAATCACTACCTCTTACCACAGCCCCCGAGGCCGGGGAGGTGACTCCGCCGGACACCGGGGGACAGGAGGACCCTCCAGTCAAAGGCGTTGCGGTGAGGCTGGAGTTTGATTATTCTGAGGAGAAAGGGGCGAGCGAAGACCAGCAGCAGAGCACTCCTCCTCCCAAAAAAGCAGGTAAAAAGCCTGGTGCTAAAATGCCACTACGGAGGCCAAAGACTAAAAAATCGGTGGAGAAGCTTGACAATGCTCCAACCACACCGACCAAGTCGCCCACTGATCCAAACGAAATCCCCATCACAAAAGGCTCTTACACTTTTGATATCGACAAATGGGATGATCCCAATTTTAACCCCTTCTCATCTAGTACAAAAATGCAGGAATCACCCAAACTGCCCCAGCAGACGTACAGCTTTGAGCCAGACATGTGTGAGGACTCCATTGACCCTTTCAAGTCTTCTTCTAAGATAGCCAGCTCGCCCTCCAAATCTCCAGCTTCCTTTGAGATCCCAGCCAGTGCCAACGAAACAAACGGAACGGAAGGAGACAGCCTCAACAAACCTGCCAAAAAGAAGAAGACACCACTAAAAACGTAAGTTAAAGGGCAGAGATGTTTCTAGCATAGAAGCAGCATGTTCCTACCCCTTAGCGCAGTTACACGTGGTTTATATTTGAGTGGAGAGAGGAGGGTGCTGTTGGGTGTCAAGTCTTTGGGCTCAGGGTAGTTTTGAACCCAATTAAACTGAAATTTTATCAGTCTTGTACCAAATTTTCTGTGACCTCATCTTGGGAATTTGATGCTGTTTAAGATGATGGAAGTATTCAGACCGGCAAATTATTTTGTGAACCGTTGTTTCTGAGTGTGGGATGTGAAATAGCAAGGCAGTGACAAATCTCATGTTGCACACAGCAGGAAGATGGTTTTATCCAGTGACTTACGGTATTTAAAAGAAAATAACCTGAAACAGAAGAGTGCAGTATTGAAATTTTTTTTTTTTTAAATATAAGACCAAAAAGTGTGGAAAATTTCCTTTTTATGAAAGAGCTTAAAATTGCGCAGAAAGTTTTAGATCTCCAAAACTGCTACACATTAGGGAAATACCCAGCTTTTAGACAAAGTTAACAAATTCCAGGAGAAATTTTCTGTGTTGCTGTGTTTAGATATTTGGTTAGAAAACTCAATGGCTGGTTGCTGATGTACATGTTGCTTTATCTGTTCAGATATGGTTATTTTGAGTTGGTAACCACTAAGTTTATATCCCATGTATCTTGAAATTGCTTTCCTGTGTGTATCTATAATAAAGTATCTCAGTTCATGTTCCTTTATGGTTTAAATGTTTCAGCTAGCTAACAAAAATGGGAGTAAAATTTTTAAATGCCTGGCAATTTGAAGATAATATGTTTAGTGTAAAACAGTACGAAAGCTGACCTCCTGTATGGGGTGAGATGGAGATTATTCAGTTTTTTCTGAACAGCTTCCTGCCCTCTAAGATTCTGATTCACGTCCCTTGTCAGATGTGAGGAAGCTTGTGCCATTATTTTATTCCTTAGGGGCATTTCTGACTTATGGATAGTTTAGACCATTGTACAGTTGAGTTGTTTTCTTTGAGAGAGGAGCCTGTTTCTTCTGATATTGGTTCTTTTTGAGGTACACCTGAGATGTAGTGGAAATTAAGATGCACGCTAAGCTGACACATTTTCCAAGCCTGCAGTCCAAACTGGTTTGTTCCAAACCAAGAATATTTAAAAGTCTGACAGCAAGAGAGGAACAATTTGAATCCTACTGGGGAAGTGCAGAGGGACAGAGGGGGAATGGGGGGGAATTCTAATATCACCAGATCCTTACGTTTGGTATTTGCAGCCAGCCAGAGTCTCGTTGTGTCTTCCAGTAGCTGGAGTTGACAGACCCCCGTTGTGAGCCTCTTGGGTTCTCCCATCTGCTTTGAATATTGGAATGAATTCCAAAGTTATTAATTTAGGGGCAAAATGAGTTTACAAAGCATTTGCTAAGCCACATTTGTCCTTGGGAAAATCCATTGCAGGAAAACCTTGTCCTGCTGTTCACTGCTGCTCTTTGTCACTGTGGAGAAGTGAAGCTTCCCCAGCTCAGGGCTCAAAAGTTCTTGGGTCAGGAGGGCTGCAGGAATTCCCAGCCCTGGCTTGGCAGTGCTTTCACTGTGTTGTGTTACGTTTGCAGCCCCGTAACCTACTTTTGCAAGTGGTTTTTTTTAACAAAGACGAGACTGCATATTAATAGACAGTGCAGCCTCCAGCCATGGTCCTTTCTAGAAAGAAATTAGCCTAAGGGGAAGCCAGGCAGGCAGTGGCTTATTTGTCTCTCCCCATCTGGTTCCTCTTCTCCATGAAAAAGACCCTCAGCATGATTCCTCCTTGGGATCCAGTGCAGGAGAAGCCCTGGCTGGGCAGGGAGGTGGGATGTAGGACCCTCCTTGGCAATTCTCCATGGTGAGACAGGAGACAGTGCAGAATCACCAGGGGGCAGAAAGGAGGGTGTTGGAATTAGGAAATGAACTAGTCGTACACCAGGACTTCTAACGCCTAATTAATGGATGCTATTGCAGAGTCGGGGGCTTTTATTAGCACTACTGAGGGGTGCAGAAATTAAACCCTGTGGGCCAGTTTGAAAATTTGTTCCTTGTGTAGATGCTGTGATTTCTAGGTTGGACCTATGGCAGGTGAAGAGGCCAGGCATGAGTTCAAACCTTTGCTAAGCTTGTAGTACTTTGAATCTGAGCCATGTGCTCACTCTTACATGTGTTAAGTCAATAAAAAGAATCCATTTTTATTCTTGAATGAAACCTGCAGCAGTCTTAAACATTGACCTCCCTGTGAAAAGAGGGGGTTTTTAGAAGAGATGTCAGCTCGACACAAATTGCTCTCTGGTCATCTTACCTGAGTGCTGAGCTGCTTTGAGATTATCATATTCCTCAGGTGATGCTGAGCACAGAGCAGCCGATGCTTCCCCAGTGCCAGCTTATAGTGAGGAGTAAAAATAGGTGTTTTGTGGAGACACTGCTTGTGTAGGCATTTCTCTGGAAGCTGTTGGATGGCTGCAGGCTCTTTAGAAATGGAAGGTGCCAGCTGTTCATGAGCATGGCATGTGAGGAGAGACAGGCAGAAGCTGCCAGGCTTATGAGTCAGTGAAAATTTTCCTTAGCCTAAGCTGTTTGGCAAGGTTTGGTTCTGGTTTGGGGGAAACCAGTTTGCTCTGTCAGAACACCAGATTAGGTTTTGGTGAGAACTAAAATAGCTGAGATTAAAGAAATGTCATTTTCTTTCCTAACCTGGGTAAATGATTTTGAAATGGTCAGGTAGCTTTTTCTGTGCTGTCATAACACATCAGCAAACACGACAAAACCTGGAATAACTACACCCTCTCCTTAAGCTTAGCTGCCATTCAGGAGCAGTTTTGCATCCCATCTAATAACAAATACTGTATTTTGGAAAGCAAGCAGGTGGCCTCCATCAGGGAAGGCAAGGGCTCTTAGTGTGTTGAAAGGAACTTAACTTGAAAGTGTCAGCTTTAAAAAATGTGTTTTGTAAGATGAAAGCGTGTCAAAAGTGTAACATTGAACTGGAAAGCATTGAAGGACTTGATGAATATTTTTTTTCTCCTCATGCATTTCACAATAAAAAGTAGGGGTTAAGATTATACAGGTAGAAAATATGCATGATCAGATTGCCTTAACACATTAACATTAACAGAGTATTTGTAGGTTAATCTTTTTTGTCAGTTCCTTCTGTCTGTCTCTCTCTTCTTTGTCTTATTTGTCTTAGGATGGTAGAAGATGTGATGTCTGTATGTTCTCTGTTGTAAGTAATTCTAAGCTAACAATTTAAATTTCCTGTTTGATTTATGGGCTTTTTAATTTTACTTATCTATTTTGCAGCATGATCAGTTATTATTCAGCATGAAGCTTTTATGTTAACCATTTCACTTCACTGGCACATATGAAAGCTGTTTTAAGTAAGATGCCTGACTGTGAATGAGTTTGAGGAATCTGTTGCCTCATTATGTGTTGCCTGCCAAAGAATATCCTCATTTAAAATCTCTGGATCCAAAATCTTTGAGCTAAAATACAAAAGTTCTGTTTCTACCATTGGACAACATTGTGCAATCAGTCCTTTGTAAACACTGCATAAAGGGCTTGTCCTTCTTAAAGGAAGAAGTTATCCTAATTAATTCTAGCATCATAACTGGATAATTAGTGGCATTGAGCACACCAATATTCAGCTGTCCAATTTATTTTCCCCTCTGGATGAGGTATTGATTCACCCTCTACCGATTGAAACCCCACCATTAGAATTTCTAGTGTCAACCTTGCTGTCATTGATCAGGGATGGGCTGGTGGGCAGTAATTTTTGCCACTGCATCTCAGTTCAAACATAAAGTCTTTATCAGTGAGTTTGCTGTTTCCCTCTTCTGGTTTGTAACATAAATGATTTTGAATAACTCTGGCAATGTGCATCAAGAGAACACACAGATAATTGGTTTATTTCTGGTTAGAAAATACTTTCAGCCAATTGTGAATAAACATAAAGGCAACATTCATTATTATACACCATAATGACATAATGTTCTTCATTCCTTTTGCCTGATTGAAACCTGTGGGATTTTGAAGGGCTACAGTGTCCGTGCTCCCAGTGTGCACTGTGAGCTGTCAGGGGAACTGGAAGCAGAATTGCCATATTTCTTGCTGTATTTGTTTTAAAAAGGGTCCGTTGTGCCCATTTGTAATGACACAGCTTTGTTCTGGCACCTGAGAAATAGCATCTGGCTCAGATGGTTTTGTGTAGTTCCTCTAAAGCATATGAGGCTTTTTCTTAATGTTTTTTGGGGTCATTGGAGCTTACTGCCCAAGTTTATCACAATTCTAATTCTCAGGTGAAGACGTGGATTAGACCTAATTTGCAGATGGGAAACTGAAGCAGACAGAAGCTAAATCATTTCCACAAGGCCAGGGAGGGTGCCTGTGGTGGAGCAGGATTTGAATTGCAGCCGAGCAGTAACTTCGCTCTGTAAATGTGTCAGGAGTGAGCACGAAAAATATGGCAATCCTGCTGTTCTCAGCTTTGGGGGAATGGAGGCCTGTTCCAAGTGCATGACAAGAATGTGTACCCATGGCATGTTTCTGTGTGGTGCTGCTGCCTAATGGGTGGGATTTTAATGCAGAAGGATTACAGAGGTTGCATTGTCTGTGGCTGTCTCTTGCTAAGTGTGAAATGACCTGATTCTATGGGATTACCATATTAACAGTTTTAACTTTATTTTCAGTGATACATTTAGGGTGAAAAAATCACCAAAAAGATCCCCACTATCAGATCCTCCTTCTCAGGTAAAGTGCTGCCTTATTTTGATGCGTGTAATTTGTGTTCTTGTAGGGGCAGAAAAGGGGAAATTTGGTTTATTTAATTGTGGAATTGTATGTTTAATCATAGAAGAGATTTTTGTAAAGAATAAATGCCTTTTGGTGTCCAAGTATAGCACAGTGGGCTATAACCATAAGGGCATTAACCTTTTGTCTTCTAGAAGTGTGTATACAATGTATATTAGAACTGGTATTTTCTCTGGGAATTCCAGTTAGAGTATTAGCAAATGTACTTGAGGAAGCCCTGTGTTATGATGGAGCAAGGATATGAATAAATATCTTCAGTCAGTTGTCTGGAAAACTAGACATCGCTATCCTCCCTGGAATTTTTAGATTAGAAAGTAAGAAACCAAATGCATCAAATTGGTGGGCTGGAAGGGAAATAGAAATAAACCAAGTGGGCTGATCTAGCAGGAACATGTGCTTGGATAGTTTGGTTCTGTGTTGTAAACTGCTGGCAGGTGGTTTTCTTGGAAGAGAACTTAACAAAAGCCGTTCTTCTGCAAAGGCCTGACTGCTTTGATGTGGCGCAGCTCCTTCCATGCTGCTGTTCCTCTTCCTGTTATCCATCCTGCCCTTTTATTTGTGCTGCTTGACAGCGCAGAAGTGAAGAAAGGGGAAAGAGTTCATGACCTCGTGGACCTACGAAGGATTGCTCCTATGAGGGAGCCTAAAAAGTCAGTTTTGGTAGTCAGGGACTTCAGTGATGGGTGATGTGTGCCACTTGTGTCAAGTGCCTAGCAGATTTGAACTGCTGTGGATTTTCTCTGTTCCCTGTTATCAAAGCTGCTTTGCAATGCAAGTGTTTATCATCAAAGAGCTTAGTTACACTGGGAAAACTTGCTGCTACTAGAGTTACTATTAAGTATTTTATCCAGAGCTGCGGCAAAGATTACGGAATTAAAAAGATGGCTCTGGCGGTGCAGAGGAATCCAGAGATTGAGCAATTCAATGTGTTAATGACAGATAATAGAATTAATTGGCGCTTGTTCTCTGCAGGATCCTACTCCACTGCCAACTCCGGAAGCGCCTCCCGTCATCTCCGCGGTGGTTCATGCCACGGATGAGGAGAAGCTGGCGTCCTCCGTCACGGGTCAGAAGTGGACCTGCATGACTGTGGACCTGAACACGGATAAGCAGGATTACCCACAGCCCTCTGACCTGTCCACCTTCGTCAACGAGACCAAGTTCAGCTCTCCCACAGAGGGTAGGCTTTCCAAAGGACTGTCTGCTCCAGCCACTGGGATGATTACTGAGAGAGGGGGATTGGTTTGGTCAAGGGTGTCGGCCTGTCCTTCGAATGAAAGGGACTACTGTTTGGGGACCCTAAAAATTCTGCTCTCTGGACCATTCTGGGGAATGTGGGAGCTGACTGTGAGACCCCAATAGTCCAACCTTGAGTTTTCAAGAAAGAGAAAAAAGAAGATAAAAGGGAAATGAAAGGGGCCCTCAGAGAAAGGCTTTTGCTTCCTTTGTGTGATTAATTGTTCTTCTGTGCGTGCAGCCAGTTCTCCCAGTGCCTTCACAGGACACTGGGGTCTGGTACTACTCCAGAGTCACTGAACTACTGATTCTGCCTGAGCCTGTTCCTTAACCTGGATGGGAGAAGGTCCCACTTTCAAATTCTGCTCAGATTTTCTGTATTGCTTTAAGGCCCTTAACATGCCACCTCTCCTCCAGGTATCTTTATGCATAAAAGTGTCCAGGATATCCCCTGTATAAGGTAGTTACCATTCATATTTCCAGATAAAATTTCCTGCTAGATCAGCCTATCGATGTTTTTGCTGTCATACCTTCATTTAAGCCAGTTGTGAGCTAAAGCTGGAAGTTTCTGTTTAGAGAACTGTCATTCCTGGTCTCTGAAATGTGGAAGAGACAGAATTCAGAAAATTTGTGTGTGGCCTTCCTTGGGGCTACCAGAGGGAACAGTTCTTTGCAACATCTGCTCCAAAGGCAGATGTTCAGCTTTGTGGGTGGGAAACATGTTTGAGTTTAACTTGGCTTAAACTTTTTCTTCTTGATCAGAATTCCTTTATTTCCCTCTAACCTTTCAGTCCATGTCCCAGTCTACCAGTGAAGCTACTTTATGCCAGTTTAGGCAGGCTGGGTCTGAGTTTTTGACTAATTAAGAACTGCTAAGCTTTTAGGTCAAAGTGTTTGACATCAAAAGGCAACAATAATCACAGTGCTTTTGTTCATATGCACGTGGTTGTATGTTTGTGTGTCCTGGGCTTTTTGGGAACCTCTTGAGTCTTCTGAACATGTAAGTATTTCAGTCTGGATGAATTCATTTGGCTTTGTTGTCAAATTATATATTTCAGACATCGACTCCCTCTATTTGTATTTTAAAAAATAACTTAAAGAAGCCCCTTTTAGAAAATAAACCCCTGAAACCTGGAAAAAAAGAAACTCTGTGGAAGGAAAAGGAACAAAAGAATAGTGAGAGACACTGAAGCAATCATTTTAGCTTTCAAAGTAGGTAGAAGAAAGTGAGCAAAGCTCCTAATTAAATGGTAATTGACTTGTCTCATGTGTGCTGCTTGGTACAGCCGGGGTTTCAGATTACATGCTCATTATAATCAACAATGCTTCCGCTTTTCACATCTCTTAAAAATAATGATTTTTTTTTTCCCCTTGACGGTCTTGCTCCTGCAGGCGTTGAGAAATTTTGGAGTAATTTCAGGGCTATTTCTCAGTATGGATATTTTTACTCCTCCCAGACACCCGTGTAAGTGTTACCCTGTAACCTAACACGGCTTTTGTGTGGATACAGCCCAGCTCCTGAGTCAGCCAGTGCATCCAGCCCTCATCTGTTTATAGCTGCTGCCATTTTCCTGTTGCCAGACCAGAAATAAGCCGTAATTATTAGCAGAAAATTCTGATGTAATCTTGCAGCTATTTGTAGGAGGAGTTGGAGGACATCACTTAGTAAGTCTGTTGTACGTGTTTATAAAAGATAATTATCTTGCTTCGTGGGATATCCTGGGCATTTGTGGTTTTGAATGCATGGAGATAAGCAGAGCCTAAGGTTTTGGAGGGGAGACGATGTCTGAGAGGAGAGGAGAGGAATTATGCTGGAGACTCCTGAGGGCAGTGAGACGAGAACAAACTGCGTTCAGCCAGCCATGTTATTCCTTTTGTTTCTACTTGGACTGTTTCCATCTGCGTCCTGCCTTTTTTTGTTGTGGGGTTTTTTTGGTTTTGTTTTTTTTTTGGTTCCCCCGCAGCAAGTTAGATCTGTGCTGTCCCAGCAGTCAGCTGGGGTTGGGATTGCAGAGCTGCTGGCAGTGCTGCAGGCAGGTGGAGGATCCCTGTGGCTGTGCCAGCAGAGGACAGTGCTGGAACGTCTCCTGCCCACGAGCAAGCCTGGACACTCAGGGATCGCTCTCTCTGGAGCATGAAACTGCTCCATAAACCTTCCTGATGCACCTCACCGGGCTGTGTGTAGATAAATGGGATACACAAGGGCAGTTTCTACACATGTGCTGCTGCTGCCTGGGATTTCAGGCTTTCTCCTGCAGTTCTGCACCTCGTAGGGGGTTCAAGTTCATCGTTCCAGTTTTGGTTTTGCTTTCACTCGGAAGAAAAGTCAGTGAGGAAGGATATTGCTGGTATCTGACACCAGGAGGTTGTCCGTCTTGCCTGTCTCCCCGTAACCATTAAAAGCATGTGGTGCTAGGAATTTAAACGTGAGGAGTCTGCTATTACAGCTTTCACTTCACTTACAAGTTTTACTATGAACACCCCCAACAGGTCAAGTACTGAGAGTTTGTGGCTCTTCCTCTTCAGTGGTTGGTTGACAAAATACATAACTTGTGGAATTACAGTCCTTTTTCAGTGCTTTTTATTATATCTAAAAAATTTGAGCATTGTAAAATTACCACGAACCCTCTAAAACTTATTAACAAAAGAGGCAAGAGATTATCTTTAGGGTTGGTTTGTTTCTAAATATCAAATATTTTAATGGTAGTTATTGTCTTCCTCATGCAAGTCCTACTTTTTAAGAGCTGCCCAACTCCAGAAGGATTTCAGCATCTGATTTTATCATAATGTAAATGCTAGTGTGCCATTCCTTAGAATTTGTTTACAATGGAAATTAAATAATGCAAACGGTTTATTGAATTAAGTCATGGAAACAGAATAAAGTACAGCATTAAGACAAATTAATTATGTTCTTAGTTTTTAAATTAAATTGTCATTTAATAAAGTTTGCTTTTATTTGGTTGCAGGAAGGTATGATCTCTTTTCCTGTGTTAGATGTGTCTGCTGCTGTATCAGCTACTGGGTGGCCATGGATTGGAAAAAAATGCTGGTTATTCCCTCCAGTGAAACTGGGAGATTAGAAATAGAGAAGCAGTAAAGATTTGCATTTTTATTAAATTCTAGGTTTAGGGTTCTGTAATCTTTCTGCCTTAGACTCTTTCTCTGAAACTAAAATGTGAGAACAGTCCCATGAGCTGGGCTGGTGTCTCACCCCAGTCCATGAGCATTCAGGTATTTTAGGTATCTCTTTCTAAAGTGATACCACATTAGTTGTTCTTAATTAAGAATTGTGTGATAAACATTAAGAAATAGAAATTAATTAATTTCTCAACAGCTGTTAATTTTTTTTTTTTTGAGGAAACTGGTATCAGCATTGCCAGTTATTGAAAAATGTGTTTTCTGTGATCAGATAACATGATAGGGGAAAGTTATCTGTACTCTGAAATTACTCTGAAACTTTCTTATATTCTGGTCCCTGGGGCAAATTGAAAAGCTGAATTCTTTTCAGGCAAGCTAATTTGCCTGAAATGTGTCATAGGTTCATTGTTGAAAATCAGTGAATATCAATGCACCTTCTGCTTTCTCTCTGTATTTTCTATTTTTAATATGTCATAGGAAATATTGAGCAGAGTGGGAGTGGCTCTTGTAAATGAGATCTCATTTACTTCTGCAAAAATCATGCCATGGCATGTATTTAACACCTCCTTTTTTTGTTTGTGTTGCAGAATTGGAATATGGCAACTCATATGAAATAGAATATATGGAGAAAATAGGCTCCTCTGTGCCTGTAAGTTCTCGCTTCCATTTCCATTCATTTGCATTCCCTTGTCATAATACACTATCCTGATAATGCCCTCAGCCTCACTACCCTTTAAATTAATTACAATGTGCCTGCAGCAGATTTACAAAACCAGTCCCTTTAAATTGGCATCGCTGGGGTAAATTGCATGTGCTTTGTTGTCCTGTATCCTGTAAAGCTTGATCCATTTCATGATTTTATTTTTAAGCTAGCATCATAGTAGTTCTTTCTGGAGATTCAAAGCCAAGCAGTATTTCCAACAGTGCAGAGTGCAGAGCTGTCTACATCAGATATTGAACTATTTAAGAAACTGAGAGAAAGACTTTGAAGAAGCTGGAGGGAATCAGCAGAGAAATAGAATTAGTCTGAAGTATGGAATGCAGAACTATACATTATCACTTTGTTTCACCTTCCTTCTTTTTAATCCATGAATTTGATAGCTTGACTAGATCCAGTGAGGGGATGTTCACAGGGGAAGTTGGAAAAATCAGGCATGCATGCCAGGTGGTTAAACCAGTGAGAACCTTCAGTGGATATTTTAGTAACACCCTCAGCCAGGGGATGCCTCCTGCCTGACAGGACCAGAAATGTGATTAACCCCAAACTGGGAGAAGAAGAGCCACTACAAAGAGTGAACTGTTCAGGTTTTGTCCTTCAGTGGTTTCTTCCTGGAAGGGTTCATCTCAGTATCAGCGTTACAGCCCTACATTATTAGTTTTCTGTCTGGTCATTTGGTCACTTAAGGCTCCAGTGACCTGAATTAGCTTTAAAGAAGAATAGTTGAATTGCGTAATGAGTTTCTCTCTCCCTGTTGCCAGCAGGATGACAGCACCCCGAAGAAACAGTCCTTGTACCTAATGTTTGATGCCCAGCAGGAGAGCCCAGTGAAATCACCTCCCATCAGACTGTCTGATTCCACCACTCCCTGCTCAGGGTACGTCACTGTGGGCAGTGGGAAAGGATGTCAGGGAAGGGGGCTGCCCTCAGAGCACACACACAGGCAGTTCTCCCTCTCTCTGCCTCTCTGTTGCCAAGCTGTTTGCTTAAAAATAGATTCCCATCTGTGTACACATATGATAGAGGGCAGAGATACAGAAGTTTTGTAATGAGAAAGAATAAGGACATCCATTTCTCCTTCATGTTCTTATTAAATAGAGTCACAGTGGCAGCTGTTTCACTGGACAGTGAACTCCTACTTAAAGTTTTTTCCTCAGATACTGAGGTTTTCATGTTAATCTAGAGATCTCCTGATTGCCGTTTTTCACTTGGCTTTTCCTGGATCCATTTTCTGAACAAGGTCTCTTGTTCGTAAAACCAGGATGTGGGAGCTGTGTTTACTTCCAATGATTTTGCTTGTTAAGGACATCTGTGCTTGTTAGTAAGAGTTGTTTGTTGGGAGAGGGGTAGGTCGCAGTGAGAAAGGGGTTAAAAAGCAAGTGAGAAATATTTAAGGAATGTAATGTTTCTGATGGAACTGGTTTTATTTAGGTGTCTCCAGTGCATTGCTTTGAAGGGATATTGCAAAGTGTTATGAGATACAATGATGTGAAATTGAGTTGAAACAATGTGTGTGTGTGTGTATATTTATATTTATACATACATACACATGAAAGCGATGAAGAGGACTTGCTGAGCTGCTACCAGAAGCAGAATTGTGAAGGCCTTGTGCTCCACCCTGAAAGCATGTACACAATCTTGTTCCAGGTCAAGTTTTGAAGACCCTGAAGCCCAGCAGTCCTCTGGAATGAAAATACCACACCCAGCCTCCCGAGTCCTAGCTGCCAGCCAGGAGGCACACTTACAGTCACCTGACAAGGCAAAGCAGAAAGACCTGGAGCCTATGACTCTGGGAACAACTCCAGAGGCTATTGAAATAGTAAGTCATTTATGATAAGAGTTTGGGAATCTTTCTCTTGAAGAAGTTTCACATGTAAGAGGTAGCAAAGGTGGATCTTGAAAGTAGAGTGAAACTCAGCAGGCAGTAAGACCCAAATAAGGGAGTTAGGGTGTTGGAACTGATGGAATTCAGAAGAATTTTCTGAATCCTTGCCATAGCTTAACATGTTCTTGTGATGAGTTATTCCAAGTTGATACTTTGAAGTGCCTTTTCTCTCACAGAGGCCTTCTTATACCGTGCTTTAACCCAATATTTGAATAAATATTTTCTATATAAAATAAGGGGTTTCATGTAAATGTAGAAACATGATGTGTTCTATTACATGTACTGTGAAACTTCAAATTTTTGTTGGTAAAGAACAGGTGTCCTTTCACATTTTCATTTATGCTGTTAATGATATTGTTTTTTCTGATGCTGATAATATAGAATTCACTTTCTTGATCATTAGAACTCATTCCACCTTCCAGTTAAGTCACTTTTTTTCAGTGGCTTCTCTGGGTTGGATTTGAAATAGTGGTGAGCCCTTCCTTGCTTGCAACTTGTGCTGCACACAGACTTTAAAGCATTGATTCTCAAATTCAGGAAGGTCCACTCACATTCATGAAGGTCTCACTTTTCCAGGCAAACTTGTTATATATGACAATACATTTACTGAGGAGTCAAAATAAGAAGTAGCTCACTTTAGTAGTATGTTTAATTTATATTAACAATGCTTTTGATAGCATCTCACTTTTTAAAGGGTTTGAGTATTTTTCTGACTGCTGGGAGTCTTGGGTACTCAAATCCCAGTGGTCTTCTTTGTGTCATTCTAATTCTGTCCACCCTAACATTTGTGTATTTATCCTGATAATGTTAAAATTGTGAACATAACTTAGTTTATCCCCAGGAAGCAGTGAAAGACTTTGTAAAGACTGTGGAAAGAATCTTGCTGAGGAAAAATTCGGAAAATCAACTCAGTTTTTAAATTAGGAATTATTGTTCTTCATGTTTTTCTGTTATACCTGTGTATCATGTATTCAAGCATAGTCTTCAGTGAGGAATGAAAGTACCAGAAATCAAAGGTTTATGGACACGTGTTGCTTCTGGCCTGAACTACTTGGGCAAAATCTCTGTTACTTATTCAATATTCTCTTTACCCTTCAGACATCTCCTGAAGATTCCTTTGTCTCTGCTGATGCTCTTCTCAACAGGATATCCAAGAAAACCTCAATATGTGATCAGCCTGAATATCTAGATCCTGACTTAGCAGAAAAGAACCCCCCAGTGTTTGCCCAGAAACTTCAGGTTTGTAGCAGAAATAAAATGTCACTTTTCTTTCTGTTTGTCCATGCACAGGTAGAGCAATGCTCTTCCTCATCTGAAAGGAGTGGAGGGAGGCTTGGAGGGGATGTGGAAGAGAATTAAAAGAATTATTTGATTCTTTTCAAAGTAACTTTGCCCTTTCAGGAACTTAAGGATCAAAGACATTTTCATTTAACTCATGTAATTCATGTAATACATAAACTTAAATTTCATCAACACCTATCCTGTACCTCTAATGTATGTATTTTCCAGAAGTCTTTATAAAGCAAATTTTTTTAAGCTTGAACACAGGACTTGGTGCGTGGAGAGTTGTCTTGGCACCTGGCCATAGTAAGTCTGTATGCATAGATTCATTTTTTGAATTTTTGAGAATTAGGACGTAATTCTGCTGAAATGAAAATCAGGCTTTGTTTTTCTCCTGATCTCTCTAATGAAGAATTTGGCATGGTTTCTTCTAGGAAAAGCAGATTGATCTGCAGACCAGTTCTGTGTATCAGGACATATTTTCTAGAATATTTATAGTGAAATTTTAAAACATCAAAGGTTGAATTGAGACCAGCATCTGGCATAAATTCACATAAAATGGAAATGAAAGGAGAGGAGTCTGTGAAAAAACAGCTTTAGGTTCAAAAGACATTTCTTTTACATGAAGCATTGTTCATACTGATCATCTAATAAAAATTATTTGTCTATACAGCTACCTCTAAATTAACCCAATACCTGGGGTTCTGTATCAGTGTCCTCGTCACAAAAGGAATTTGGGCTGTGTTTGTCACCCAGGAATTGTCCGAATTACACCTTAAAATGTCACATCCCGTTTTTGAGTGCGTTAAACGTTTTTACCGTGTTCTTACTACATTCTTTTTTCCCCCGTGGATGACTCCCCACCAAACCCTTGACAGGAGGAGTTAGAGTTTGCTGCCATGAGGATAGAAGCCCTGAAGTTAGCCAGGCAGATTGCCCTCTCCTCCTTGCGCTCCAAGGTACCTGGTTTGGCCTGCCCTGCGTGTGTGAGTGTGCACGGCCTGCGGAGCCGAGCGCTGCTTGTCCTGGAGCTCTCCGGGGGCTGGGAACACCCCGGGGGCTGGAAACACCCCGGCGTGGGGACACCAGGAGCATGCTGGCAGCAGGGCTGACACAGGAACGCTGTCGCTCACCCGCCCCACTCACACCCCAATTAACAACAGGCAGGAAGCAGCAACATCCCTTTGGCAGGAGGTGGATTCTGCAGCCCCGGTGGCCGTCTGTGATTTCTGTGCAGCAGGATTTGCCCTAAAGTATTGGATGGCGAAGAATACCAGGCCTGCTTTGGCCGCGGGGACATTTTGTCTTTTGTTGGTATTTTCGGCTTGCAGTCAGACACCTTTGGCCCTCAGAGTTCAGAAGTGAGGAATTCAGTCGACCGTCCCCTCGTGCATCTGAAGAAAGGGACTGCAGCAGGGTTGGAAGGGCTACAGAGCTGCCAAGGAAAAAAGGCCTCCCAACACAATGTGTCTATTCATGAAGATCTAAATCTTCTTTTTTTATTGCTACTTCCAGGTCATGCTGACTGGTTGTGCCTCACGGTGGTGCTTAGCACTGCTCTAGGGATGCACTTGGAACTCGGTGTGTCTGGAAAGCCAAAAAAGTCATTACAGAAATGTTAGTGGCTTTCTTGGGAAACCGTATCAGCTGAATGGGATGCTGAGGGGATGGCAGTGTCCTGCTGCAGGGAGACACTTAATTCCAAATGAGGACAATGTGCTTCCTACATGTCCTTCTCCAGTAACCTTCCTCCTCTTATACTGTCCATTAATAAGTCAGCAGAAAGTCTTTTGCCCAATCTTAAATCATCTGGAGTTCATTGCATGATGACAACATTTGGGTTGGTTATAGGGTGGAATTTCTTGGTGCTTTAAAAATCAGTTATTAAGTATCTATTTCATAAAAATAAACATTTTTTTTAAGGTTTACTGTACTCCTGTGAACAATGATAATTTTTTATTTATTTCACATACCTCGATAGCCCACAAGCCAGCTATTTCCATTGGGCACATACAGTTACTGAGGTAAACACATTCCTCACAGATTTAAGAATATAAGAGTATGTGGCTACAATCTTTTATTTAATTACGAAAAACATGCTGTTTTCTTCATTAAAAAGAGTAACCAGGCTTAAATGAATAATAAGGAACATAAAGAGCAAAGGAGGAAAAACAAAACCAACATTTTCCTGTGTGTGACTGTGCCCCCTTGCCCTGCTGCTCTGAGTGGCAGGCGTTGGAAGAGAATGAGGTGGGATCCTCTCTAGATCCTCTCCACCTCTTTATTCTCTCTCAAGTTCCTTGTCCTCCCAGCACTTTGCTGGAACATGGAGGATTCAGGGCCTCCAGCACCAGGAAACACCCAAGATGGAACACATATTAATACATAAATGCTCTTCAGGGATTATACAAAAAACTTACGTTAAAAATCTACATTTTTGCAACCAGCCAACAATTCAGAAACACAAAAATTATACCAATTTAGGCTGAAGAGAATGGTTTGCTGTGTTTGTGAATACTTTTGAGTTACCCAGGGGAGATTCTGAGCTGCAGAAATGTTATAGAATGTGGAGTTACCTTTTAAAGTTGCTGTTTACCATCATCACAGCATCCTCTTTTATCTAGGACAAGTTTTGAACTCCTGAGAACTTAGAAACGGGGAGTGGATTTCATGTGATTTTTTTAGAAAATGTCATTGATCTGTGTAACAAAGATAGCAAAATGATAAGCAGAGATGAGGAGAGAGAAAGAGGCAAAACTCCCCCCTCTGACAGAGAGCTGGCAGCAGTTTGATGTTCACAAAGCCCCATGTTGGTCCAGTCACAGGAATGCTTACGGACAGACACCGTGGGTGTCGTGTTAGGCTGGGAAGGACTTTTGTCCTTGCATAACTTTGCTATTTCAGTGGGAGGTTGCTGGTGTTAAATTAGCCCACGATGACACCCCTTGTGACCTACAGGATTGATGGCCTGGATTAAGTAGAATAGAATCCAGCAGATGACTGCAGTGACTTAAATTTGGATGCTACTGGCAGAATTCCCTTCTGGATGG
This sequence comes from Atrichornis clamosus, assembly GCA_013400975.1. Lineage (NCBI taxonomy): Eukaryota > Metazoa > Chordata > Aves > Passeriformes > Menuridae > Atrichornis > Atrichornis clamosus. The sequence continues at coordinate 121,186 of WBMZ01005327.1, forward strand.
CTGGCCTCAGTTCTTTCCTTAATGCTGTATAATTACATTTACCATTTGCTAAACCATTACAGGATGGGTAACAAGAAGAGGATGATAAATAAAGGCAGTATGTTAGTTGTTATGGAAAGTTAAGTCACCTAAAATAAAAATTAAATATAGGCATTTTGTGCTAGCACTGGGAGTGAGAATAAGGATGTGCAGTTTGCTGTTGTCAGGCAGAGAGAAGTCATTTGGGCACTCTGAAATTTCTTGTCACAGACTTCAGCAACAGCAGGACCAGACACCTACATTGCCAAATATTTTTGTCTTCCAGCGTTGAGATGAATTAACGCTTTCCAATTGAACAGTCTCCATTTGGATCTCCTGAGGTAATTTTTTAATAGGTGCAGCTTGAGTAGGGGTTGTGTCCACCACCCTATGGATGCTGAGTTGATGGAGATTTGGGTGTTGAAATACGATCCAAGGAAAAGGGAGAAACTGGAAGGAAAGGCATGGGCACAAATGGAATTAGGGCATCACAGTTTTGAGGGGCTCATGTCGTGGTGAAGGAGGAATATTTCCTTCAAACAACAATACCACTGTTTCTACCAAAACTTTGCAAGCAGGAAACTCATGCCTGGATTTTACTTGCCTTTCCATGTATTTGCAAGCACAAGCAGGTCTCGTTTTGCCTCCATTGACCTGTCTGCACACACATCAATTAGTTAGAGCGTCGATCGTTCCATGCACACCCAGGCAGCATTTCAGTGCTTGGAAAGGGCAGCCCCATTCTCAGCAGGGCTAAACACATATTCCTCTAAATGGTATGATAAAAACTAGTGTTAGTTTTCATTCCATTTCTCTATTTTCTTTCACTTTGACCTCCTAGAAGAGAGACAACTGCAGCTGGTTAATGGATGTGCATTTGTTCCCCTTCTGGTCAGATATCTGGTGTCTGTGAAAGGTGCTGGGGAGAGGAGCAGCGTGTCGAGCTCTCAAATATTTACTCTAAGATTGCAGTGACCTACATTTTGTAGTAATTCCCCTGAAGACTCTAATCTTTCTGTGCGAGGTTTAGTGACTTACAAATCCCTGCGCTGATTATTACCCCAATTAACTGCTTACCTTCTCAACAATTAGGTGGTAAACCATTATTATTGGGTTTTTCTGGGTAACACCGTCATCCTGTTGGTCAGGTTGTACTATTTTATCAGGGTAGAAATATTGTTTGCAGGCAACAAATCACAGTTTCCGAGTTGTGCATCAGTTAGGAGCTGTGTAAAATTGGCTTTTAAAGGAAAACCATGGGGACTTTTCGTGGTTACTCCTGCCAGAGAGCCCAGCTGTGACTCGTGCAAGATGTTTCCAGAGTCAGGGCAATACTGGCTGGACCACTACCACAAGTATTTCTGCTCAGTGGTTACATTCCAAGAGTTTTTATAGTCATTTTTGGAAATTTTAAGTTGTTTTGCATGTCATTGTTGCTATTGTTTTGTACAGTTTACTTACAATGTACAAATGCAAAGAGAACTAGAGAAAACATAACTATACTAGTGAGGTGTTGTACACTATATAAAAATATAAGTATGTATTAAATGCTTTAAATGTTTTTTCTTTTAAAATTGTCATCATCCCAGCGGTTACTTTGACATGTTTTTCTATGAGCTTGAGGAAATTTGTGTTTCTTTCGGCACAGTGAATATTTTGCAGCAATCTCTTTATGAGATCCAGCAAATTAAGCAGCAGGAGGCTTTTGAAATGTGACAGATGCAGTTCAGCAGATCGATCTGAAGGGTGGCCTTTCTTTGGAGGACAGCTCTGATGATCTGATGGCTCTGTTTTATCTCAGTTATTCTTGCCCTGTGATTGAGGAAGGACTAAAGTCCTTTTTTTTTTTTTAGGTTGGGTTGCTGAGTTGAGGCAGCACTCGTCTTATTTACAGAATGTTTTACCTTTATTCAGATCTGTGGACAGCACCAGGTGGTTTTGTATTTGTGCAAAGGTGCATTTTTTCCTGTATAGTTGTTGTACGTTGGGAGATACTTTTAAGAGCACAGGCTATGCAGATTTGATAGATCTTGGGATGCTTTTTCCTCCGTTAGGAAAATCCATTGGATTTGAGGTTGCACCTCCTAATTATGCTGGAATTAATCATTATTTTGGGTGTTGATGTTTAAAGGTGGCAAAATCAGAGAAGGGATGGCCTGCTCCATAAATCCTAGAAGTAATAGTCAGTTGATTCCCATGTTAAAAATCAAAAAGTATGAAGCAAATTAGTGAGTCTTCTATAAATGAGGTGTTCTGTAAGTACTCTTCAGCTTCTTGTTGCTCTAATTAAATTTTCATGCCCAGTCTTTTAACGTTGTTAGTGTTTCCTCATGTTCTCTACAGATGTGATATCCAGAACATCTGGTCCTGTGTTTATCTCAAGTGAGCATTTTATATAAATTTTAATACAGCTTCTTCAGTCAGGTGTGATGTGAGAGCTCAGAAGGGATTGTTTGTAGCAGCATTAACAGTGGGATTGGATCCTGTCTCTGATTCTAGGCAGTGCAAGAAGAACTGTGAGGAAGTGAATGTTTCATGGAATAGCATCTGGCAAAATTTCCTCTACCAGTGTTGAGACAAGAATATGTGATATTGAAATTAATGACCGAGCCTTCATCCAGTCACAGTCTATTCCCTTTCACATTCCTGTGCTTCAGTCAGTAGAGTGTGACTCTGTTTTGTTTAAAAAAAACCCAAACAAAACCACTAAACAAAAAACCCCACCCCTTGTTTGCAATAAAATAAAAGACTTTTTCTCTCTTTTTTTGAAACAAATAATTTAAAAACTCTTGATTACTACGCTTAATTATTGCAGAGAAAGCCTAAAGACTAAGGTACTGCATTAGTGAACTTCAAGGAGCAGAATATATTGTTTTATGCTCAAAGGTAACAAGAAAAGTGGAAAAATGACATTATCCCCTTTTCAGCTGCAAGGAAGTGCTGCACCAGAAAAACAGAATGTGAATATCCATTGCCATCAGTGGATAGAAAAAGACATTGATGAAGCTGACTTTCCTCCCCACTCATGGTCCAGCCCTCTCTGTGGCTCCATGTGGATCTGGTGGAGGGGCTTGGCACTGCCCAGAGCAGCTGTGCCTGCCTCATCCCTGGCAGTGTCCAAGGCCAGATTGGACGGGGCTTGGAGCAACCTGGGATAGTGGAAGGTGTCCCTGCCCATGGCAGGGGATGGGACTGGATGGGCTTTAAGGTCCCTTCAAATCCAGACCATGCTGGGATTGTGTCTGAACTATCTTTTGTAATCTCCTCGGTTTTAATGTGCTGTAGCTTGGGTTGTTTGCATCAAGAGTTGTCTGTGAGACATCTCCTGCTTCCCAGTGTCAGGAACCTGTTCTTTGCTCTCCTCATTTCACATGCTGCTCTCCCCTGTTTAATCTGAGCTGCTGACATGAGCAAAATTGACAGCTGCGAAAAAAGCCTCGTTTAACTTACTAACTGCATGCTGAATGCCCGTGGGGCAGCAGTGTCACTTGCATATTCACACTTCTTGTGTGATACACTTTATGAGTGATGCCATGTATTGGCAGGTCACATATCAGAAGGGGAGCTGTCCTCTTCCTTCTGGTTTCTTGATTTATTTTTATGGAAGCAGAATTCCCCTTAATAAGCTCTCTGCCTTCTACTCTAATTTCTTCTGCTGATGTGCATTTCTTGTGGATGTTTTGGTGAAAAACAGTACATTTTCTAAGATAAGACTTTAAAATACAGATGGCAAAGCTCTGCCTTTATTTTCTCTCTAGAAGGGTAATATGGTGCTTCTTCTGGATCTTAAATATATATTTTATGATTGCTGAATTCAGAGCTCCCTGTCAGTGTTACTGCTGTTACAATTTCGAGGTGCGCAGAACTCCAGTCCTAGCTCAGGACCTTGGTGCTTAGCACTGCACCCGGAAAACCTGAGCTAAAAACACCTATTTAATGGTTCATTTCTTTGTATTTAAAAAACCAAACACACAGAGAGAACCTGCTATCCCAGCAGATGTTTCCATCTCCAAAAGTGCACTGTACTCCCGCATCGGCGCCTCGGACACAGACAGCACCACAGCTCTTCTCTACCCCCAGCAGGACCTGGACTCTGCTCTGCGGCTCGCTCGGGCAGAGGTAAGTTCCTGCAGAATCTGGAAAAGGAAATAATGTGCCCCATGTGTTGTTTCCTTCTTTCCTGTTTTCTCCCAAGTGCTGTAAATTACGAACGCTTGTTCGGGGCTTGAAACCACCCTCAACCATGCTAAGGCAAAGAGTACACTGCAAGTTTTACTTGTTTTACAGAAGTGAAAAGCAGACATTATATGAAAATAAATCTTTATGTTTTTGAATCTAAGTGTACTCACTACATCTTGACATTGCTATATAATTATATTAAAAATGGTAAAATGCTCAAAATAGGAATAAAATAATGTATTTTACAAAACTATGTGTCATATTAGTCTGGCTAACGCTAGCAATTAAAAAATGGAAACAATGCAGTGGGTTTTTTTCCCCTTTGTTTTCTTTGTTTCAGATTGTGGCCAAGGAAAGAGAAGTGTCTGAGTGGAAAGAGAAATACGAAGAAAGCAGAAGGGAAGTGATGGAAATGAGGTGTGTTACTAATTTGTCAGTGATCACACTGTCAGAGAGTCTCATCTCAGCCTGTGGGTAGTACAGAGTGCCATGATCTTGCAGGGGTTCTGCTTAGCTCAATTTGCTTCATTGTTTTTAACTTCAGGTTTTGGATTGATTCTAAACTGATACTTTGTCTTCTCTCCGTGTGGTGGGCACCCCTTTTCAGGGTAATCATTGAGAACTTCTATGTTGCTAATCGCATTCACATCCTCATTATATTGAGATAAGGGAGGTTTTACTCCAAATTAATGACAGAGAAGGATTTCCACTGGTTAGTGTGAGAATTCTCATGTGGATTGCATTGTTCCTGAGGTTCCTCATGCAGACTGGATGAGTCTGCCTGCAGAGCTGGAGGGGGATGCACATGCCAGTGTTAAATTCACTCTTCACAAGTAGTTTTGCCAACAGAAAAAATGTGCAGGTTTGCAGATAGTTATGAGTTGTACAGGCTTCCTCCAATAGAAACAATGGAAATCAAAACCCCAGTGTCAGTAGAAGAGCATTTATTGTAAAGGAACCACTCTGAGTGTTGACTTTCAAGAAGATTCTACACCCTTTTCTTTGAACTAAGGTGATTTTTAATTACTGCACACACTGATTGATTTTAGTTAAGCAGTAGTTCTCCTGGCTTTTGCTGTTCCATTTGAGAGCTGACAGAAGGACCCTGAGCCTTTCAGTTTCTTCTGATTGTATCTGTTCTATTTCTCTTGCAAACTCGCCTCTATTACATTTAATATCTGTGTACTGGGACGTGGTTTGACCTTCCTTTCCAGCCCAGTCCTACCACTTGCAAGGGTGACAACAAAATCCCTGTAGTGGATGATGTGAGCACTGCTGCTCAAAGAAGCACTGATGCTTCCCATTTAGTCAGTTGAAAGGTTCAGCTTTCCTTTTTTTTTTTACCATTGGTAGGACCATAAGAAGGACAAAGCAATGAGCTTGGCCTGCTCATCGATCTGAATCTGAGAAAGTCATCAATTGCAAAAGGGAATGTATAAAGTATTTCATAAAGTCTTTAAAGCCTATTACTTTCTACTTTCAAATACCAGAAAAAAAAATCCCCCTCTTCTTAACCCATAAATAAAAGGAAACTGTCAGATTATTTTAACATCCTTCCGTTAAGTAATAATTTATACAGTTGCTTCTGAGACTGAATTTCCTTTAAAATCCCTTCGGTTCTACCACCAGCTTCTTCCCAAAAATGAAGTCTCAGTGATTTAAAGCTAAACTCTGTATCTAGTGATGACCTACATAAGCAATTGCTGCTTATATCCAGGAAAACTGTACTTAGGGAGGGAGAGTAGAAGGGAACTGCAGTGCAGAGCTCCACAAACGCTTGCATGGGTGCCAGGAATTGCACATGGCAGATTGGAATAGCGGCAGCACGGGGCTCTGAGCCAAAGCATCTTAAGAGAAGCGTCTGCAAAAGGCAAGGGCAGCCTCTTTATTCCTTTTTTGCCACCTCCCCGTGCCCAGCTGAGTTCTCTCACCTCCCTTGTGCTCTGTTGGGAAAGGAAACAAAGCCCTGGCATAGCCCTGAAATGCTTAATGAGGAGAAGCAGAACGGGGCGGCTGCAAGGAGTCAAACCAAGGGAGCAAAACAGGGAGTGAACAAAATGAGGGATTGTAAGGAATGTCTCAGCATGCAGCACACACTCAAGTGTGGTGCTTGGTCTTTCTGCTCCAGGCTGCGTGTCCCCTCATGGAAGGAGAGCCAGGGGTGACACAGAGCAGCTGGCACACTGTACATCTGTACCTTCACCTTCCTCACAGCAATTTGCTTGTGTGTGTCTCCACCCTCCATAAAGTCTGAGTTGAAAAAAAAAAAACACATTAACTAAGCCAAATTTCCCACAGGCACATGCCTGGAACACATGGATGAAAAAAAAAAAAATCTGGCTAATATTGTCACAAAATGATAAATACGCATATGTGCACAAAGAAAGATTTCTCTTGCAAGTTTCAGTGTTCAGACAGTCCATGTGTGGTAAATTAGAGATGCAGCAAGGAGATCTGACATAATGATAAGCAGGCAGTGAAGGGATTATCTAGAGTTGCAGGCACAAAAGCATCACTTTCCGGAGAATGAGAAGCAATGCTCCCATACCCATGTCCTGCATAGCTGGAATGTCCTGAATTCATCTGAGTTTCCAGCAAAACAGCAGTCTGGAGGAAATTCCACTCTCGAGAACAGAAGCCAAAATGAGAAAGTTCAATAATGCAGGAACTATCAAAGAGCTAAACCACAATGGGCTATACCATAATCCAAGAGTACAACCAGATGCAGGCAAGAAATATTTAACTGTGGCTATTTGAAGGTCTGATTGATTATGACTCCTTAAGGGGAGTCAAGCAGATGACCTCTGAGACCTTTTGTTGCCCTGGGTTCTGGTGTTTTTATGACTTACAAATTTGTAGTCAGCAAATAAACTGAGTGGCTAAAATAGCAAAAATTTAAGCCTATGCAACATGTCGAGCTGGGGTTAAGATGTGCCCTCCCAAAGAGGAGTGATGTGGCAGCATCCTTTGGTTCCCCAGCTGTAATGACCATTATTTAGTCTGCTTGACTGAAAGAGGCCTTTGACATGAATCTGGAGCAGATTCTTAGCTGGGAAGTGCTGCAGTGTTGTAATGTTGTGTTCCGTACCCTGAGTCCTTGGCTTCATTTTCCAGGATGATAAAACTTCCCAAAGGTGCCTCGTGTCACAAGGGTATGACAAAGCTTTAAAACCCTTCTTGCTTACAGCAGGCTTTTGAGGTAATCTTCTCTGGACATGAAACCAAACCCTTCCTTTTCGGGGAAAATCCTTGCTGTTATCTTTGCTCTCCAAAGTGTCATTTATGGTTGAAAGGAAAACTCCCAGTGTGCAGGGGTAGAGCCCTTGCTCTGCTGGGTGCTCTGCAGGACCAGGCAAGGGAGATGCTGCTGGCCTTTGGGACAGGTGGCCTTCTCAGGGGTCTGGGCTCTGTGATTCAGACTGGAGGCAGTACTGGAGTTACTGCATTTGCTTTTGGGGAGCTCAGGAAGTTTCTCCCTTCCTTACTGACTTTTGTCTCAGGATTTTCCCACATCCTTTCTGTAACCTCACCAGCTGCAGCAGACCTCTAAAAATGGAGCAAGTGAAAGTGAGTTTCAAAAGAGGTGAATTCAAACACCACGAGCTGTTTTGAATATCCACTTCAGATGAAGTGTGGGGTAATTTCGTTTTTCGTAGACGGTCCTACGTGGCTCATGAATCAAAGCACAGATCAAACTAGTCTCATTTCATTAGCTTTATTTGGCTCTGGGAAGGGATGGATCATCTTTCTAAATCACATTTAATCTGCTTATTTTGGCTAACCTCTTTTCAAGAAGGAAATTCAAAGCCTACCGTGAGTATGCGAAATGAAATAGTCTTAAAAGCAGCATTTTGCCACCTCTGCTTCAAAAACAGATTTGGGAAATGGGACATGATGGATTTTGTGCTACATAGTTGAATATTTTGATCTTGTTCTTTTAAGTGGTGATAGGTCATTTAGTCATGAGAAGATTCATTCAGAAGATGAGATATATTTTGGGTGACAGCCAACTCAACTCCTGTTAGGTTTACTCTCTACCAACTACAAGTTTGCTTAAAGTTTATATTAAAAATAAACACAAATATAGAGAAGAGGGGAGCAAGTAGGAAAAATCAGGCTCTTTGTAATTCTTGTGTTAGACCAGTGTGATTATGTTTCTATTTAAATCATGGCGGGTGCTGTTTCAAAAACCAGAATTTGTTTCAAAGCAGTCTCTTCTTCCTTCCCCCACCTTTATTGATTTCCATGGAGAATTAAAAATCAGGTGCAATGTTAAAACTGTCAGTTTTATTTGTTACTCGGGCAAGAAAGTGTGTCGCCACAGTTCGGTTACTGACAGTGTTATTTTCTAAGTAAGCATGAGCAATTATGTTGTTTGCCAAAAGTTTGTTGGTTTTTTTTTTCTCTCTTACAGAAAAATAGTTTCGGAATATGAGAAGACGATTGCTCAGATGATAGGTAGGTGTTCCCATTCTGAAAGATTCTCTCTGGTTGAAGTCTGTGGGCTTCATTTTGATGCTGGCTGCATCTGCTGATGCTGCAGGGAATTGTGAATGCATCTGAGGACAACAGTGTAAGGAAAAGTCAGGGCCTGGTTTTACAGCCAGCAGCCCCTGGGGCAGTTCAGGTAACACGGAGAGGTCAGGGCTTTCCCTTCTGCAGCAAAGCAAACTGGCCTACAGGAAACACGTTCACACGCTCTGCCCCAAATTCATGGGTTTCTCCAGGAGAGTCTTGCAGTGACCTAAAAACCCCTTAGGCATCAGCTCTCAGCTGTTTAATGGCAGATACCAAACTTAGCTCTTCACAACAACAGGGATTATCTGTGCTAAGTGCATCGATCAGACCAAAACCTGGATTAACTCCAGTCCCAGCTGGGAGGTCACGAGTGGCCAGTCCGCCTCCCCAGTTACTGACATAGGGGTCTTCTTTAAGGTCTAAATTACGACATGTGTTGCCTCTCAATAATTAAAAACCACCTTTGCTGACAGCACATCCCACAAATGAAAAACTCCATGTGCAGTAGCCCTTCCAAACCAAAGGCCGCAGGGCTCATGTGGTTCCTCGGCGTGGGAGCTCTGGCCCCTGGGCTGTGATTTTAAAGCTTCCTATAAGATTTCTAAAGCTCTTTTTATTAGTCTGGCTATAGAAAGCACCCGTGGCTTGTGCTGCCTTGTACTGCTTCATCTTGAGCTGTTTCCCAGAAAGGTGAATGGCTGAGTGGGATTGTGGGGCCTCCAAGGCCAGAATTGCTGGGAAGAGCACCAATGTCTGGTGCTTTTGATGCCTTCTGGATTTCTCATCCATTGGGAGACACCCCAGCCTCCTTTCAAGTGAAGGGTAAAATTGACCTATAAATAAAAGTATTTTATGAGAACGACACCAACAATAAATAAAGTAATGAATGAAATACATAATAATGAATAATAAACACTAGTAATATGGCTGGCGTCATTCTCTCTGGTGTTATGCCTCCATTGCCTTTTGTACGTACAACTGAGCCAACTTGCTGCCTTCTGACAACGGTGTCTGTCGTTGTCACCATGCAAGTGTTAAAATAGGAGTGACCAGAGTATGCAAAGAACTTAACTTCATTTTGATTTACACTAAACATACCCTGGTGTGGCTTTGCCCCTGCACTTGGCCAGTCACGTGGACAGGCACAGGACCTGTCCTTCTTTCCCAAGCACCGTTAGCAACAGAAGTTTCTTTTCCATAACAAATTTAAATTCTGTTTTTGAGAAACATTTAAAAAAAAAAACCCGAAACACATTTCAAGACTGCAGTGCAGCAATTAGATGCAGAATAGGGGTCCTGAGGCACAGCCTTGGTGTACATAGTACATTCCACCATTGCCACTTCCTCTTGTTGCAAAGAAATGAAGGATAATTAAAGCATTGGGCCATTGACCACTGAGTATATAGACCTTTAAACCTCAGATTCAGAGTATCAGAGTCTTTCGGATGCTCTGTGATGAGTTTTTAAGAGCTGTGGCTCTAAGTAATTTAATTTCCTATCCATTTGCAAAGGAACTGAACCAACAACAGCGACACAGAAAGCATGTGTTAATTAGAGCAGTATGCAAATTCTGCAGCATGGTAATACGTTAAATGTGAGGCTTCTCTCTGCATTTAATGTAAATTTTTGATCTAATTGTCCCACTTTCTCATGCCATTTCTTGTAAATTGCTGTCCCTTCTGATAAAGGCATTTGCTCATCCGAATGCCACATGTGGAGAAAAACCTGTGTCTGTTTGCTGTTTGCATGTACTTCACTGACCTGTTACCACAATTATGCCTCAGTGCTAAAGCAAAATATGCATTTTAACAAAAGAAATGCCTGTGCTGTTTCTGTTTATCATTTAACCCTTCTGAACTATTTATACAGCCCCCTTAGTAGGGCACTGTAAACCAATTTCACCAATCCCTTTGATGAATATTCAATGAGGCTGATAGGTCCTGCTGAGCTTTTTGTAAGTTGGCATGTGTATGTGTAAGGAATGTTGAAAATATCCCATATTAAGAATATATGATTGTGTTTGCCTCTAAAGGCACTGAAAACATGCATTGCAAACAATTGCCTTTGATTTCAAGGGCTGTGGAAGGTTTAGTACTTGCTGTCATATAGATACAGATGTTGATAGAGATATTGAACCCAATATTACCCAACTTAGCATATGTGATTAGTGCATGCCACACTGCACAGCCAGAGCTTGCAAGCTGTCAGTGTAGAGATCTCACTTAGTGTTACTTGGCATACTTTTTTCCTGGTGCTTTAACTCTTTTTCCTTTTTTTTTCCCACACTTGCCTCAACCCCTAACACATTTCAGTTTACACTGAGGAGTGGGGGAGCAAAAGGACCAGGCTTTCCTGGCCCAGCCTGCTGCTTGTGCTGCTGCTTTGTGCCTGGTGCCCACGTTTGCACTGACAGCCACGGAGCAGGGCCTGTGTAACCCCAGTGTTCCCTGGGCCCCACCCTCCACACACCTGGATCCCAGCCACCCACGGTCCCCTGCCAGAATCCCCGTCCCAATTCCTTTTCATTGACGGATTTGTAACGTTGGTTTGGGGTTTTTTTTCTGGTGAAAATATGTCCTTCTACTTTACACTTAAATACATTATTAAATTCTCCTTGTGAAAAACAAAAAGATGTTATGCTTTGTGCATTACAGGTTGTTGCATTACTTATTTGCTGCTTTCCTAACAATTCCCGATTTTCTATTTTGCTTCCGTTTTCGTTGCTTCTTGCTATTTGCTTGCAAAAACAAAACAGGCAAGCCTGGTAAGTAAAGCTTTTCACCAACTTTCACACCAGCATTTTGCATTTTCAGTTTCTTTTGCTTTTGTTCTCTGTTTGCTGCATTCCCATTAAGTCATGTGAGGAATAGTGAGCTGAGCCTGAAAGCGAATCTGCCATGGTGGTGCTCTGGTTCTGTCAGTTTGGATAGTGTTAGTCCTGAGCATACTGCTGTTACTGCTGGTGAGCCATGGACACTGTGTGTTGCAGACTTGGAGGTCATTTAATTAAAATATCTTAATCACATTACCTCATAAATATATTTAGGATTAAGTACCTGAAACTGCTTAACTGAGATTCGGCTAGCAGACTATTATGAGCGTGTTTCATTGAAACTAAATCACAGTTTTAGAAAACAGAAGGTCTCTTTCAAGCCGAACCATTCTATGGCATAAAACTCTTGTCCCCCTCCAGCCAAGTGCCAGTTTCTGGTTTTTGTAGTATTTAACCACTTTGGTTTGGGAGCATCAGTTGGACGGGGCTTGGAACAACCTGGTCTAGTGGAAGGTGTCCCTGCCCATGGCAGGGGGTTGAAACTAAATGAGCTTTTAGGTCCCTTCCAACCCAGACCATTCCATGATTCTGTGATTCCGTAGCACTTCCCCAATTCCCCATGTGCAAGTTTAAATGGTGCTGGGATGAGTGTTGGAGGAGCTGATCCAGCTGTGGGGCCTGTGATGAGCTGGGAGGAAGAGGAGGAGCTCAGTAGTTGGGAGGGTGTGCAAGATGAATTATTAACTTCCTGATTGCCCAGAAACAAATAAGAAGGAAGTTGCTAAAATACCTCAGACACAGTCTCACAAAAAGAAAAGATGTGGTGTTAAATACATTACTTTATTTAGATGATCGTGCAGAGGAGACCTTTTCCCTGCCTGGAGCTGCAGTGACAGAAGTGTGGCCAGAGAACAGGATCCTGCCAGTAAGGGGTTTGGAATTAACTAGTCAGGGTGTAATCTCCAGCGTGATTAAACAAATCTAGTGCTGGAACACAAGGTGACAGCGTCTCAGGTTTAGAAAAACAAGAAAAACACAGCATGTTTTTTTATTTCAATTGAGAGTACATTCATTTTGATATTACAGAGGAACACAGGGTATCTCTAAGAAGGCAAAATAGAAAGGAATGTTTGTTTATAATAAAATATTAAATATATCAAAGTGATGTGGTATTAGAGGGCTGTGGGCTTCTCAGTTCTGCCATATCAAAAGTGTTTGTTCACCAGTAAAATAAAGGTGTTAGAAGCAGGTCCTGAGAGCTTCTCTGGTTCTTTTGACGTTCTGTATCACACAGAGCAAAATAAGCTCTGCCCCAGCAAGGTGCTGTCAGGGGCAAGCAGAGGAGCACAGCGTGGCATCATCCCTGCTCTGGGCTTGGCCAGGCTTGCAAAAATGTGTATGACAGGATGGAATATGCCAAAGGAAGAGATTAATCCCAGTTTAGGAGTTGGCAGTATCAACTTGGACATTTTGGAGCTGACCAGCACTATGAATACTTAATTCAGATGAAAACTTCTACTCAAATGAAAAAAAGAAACTTGTTTAGTGCTTTATATTTCCAAACACAAAGGCCCAGATGAAACGTTGTACATTTTGAAATGCCCCGTGTTTTTTCCACGGGTGAGCTTCTTACTTTGTGTTAGTTTCTATCATAGACCAAGGAAAATGGTAACACAGACCTGTTGTGTTTTGTGGGTTGGTTTTCATTCCAGTATCATTCAAAGTAGCCCTTAAAATATGGACACAACAATCATAGTTTAGGATAAGAAGGAAACAATGCAGCATTTTGAAAGACCATGCCAGACCTTTTCTTCCAGTGTTATGTGGATATTCCAACTTATTATGAGGTCAGTTCCTTCAAAATTTCTCTTCCATATGGATTTGGATTCCTGTTATGTTCTTCCCATCATCCCTGGCTCAAATCTAGCTACACACAGGAGGAGCTTGGCAGATGTTTTTTGGCAGTTTTTTTGCACTTAGGAAGTCTGTCTACTGTCAGATTTCCTTTCTGCCACTTGCTACAGTAATCCTGAGAGTTGGCAAAACACTGTTTATCCAAGGGAAGACTTGAATTCCTCTAAAAAAGTGCCTTGTTTGTGCAGGATTAGAAGATACCAGGAGATGACAAGCATAGATCAGCAATGGCAAATAATTTGTGGCCAGTTCTAGGAATGTGCATAAATGTCCTTTCCTTCAGCTGGTGCATCTTCAGGCAGACAGGGGAAATCCAACACCTGCCTTTCCACGGGAACAGCCCAGTTCAGAGTGAAGAAATCATCAGTACAGAGATACATTCACATTCTCCCCCAACATCAAAATACTTAAATATCACTGTATTTAGCAACTGTTTTCCAAAACAGGCTTGTGTCTTTATATAAAAATGACTTTTTTGGGTCCTGTAAACTTCATAATACACAAATAGAGCACACTGTAGTAGAAACTGTAGATGATAGTGAAATCAGTGTGCTTACTACTGTCACCCTTCTGAAAATCTCTCTCTTCCCCACCCCTGTGTTCTTTCAGAGGATGAGCAGAGAGAGAAATCTGTCTCCCACCACACTGTTCAGCAGCTGATAGTGGAGAAGGAGCAAGCTTTGGCTGATCTGAACTCAGTGGAGAAATCACTGGCAGATCTTTTCAGGAGATACGAGAAGATGAAAGAAGTGCTGGAGGGGTTTCGGAAGGTGAGTCCTGGTAGCACCTCCTTCGAAGAGCAGAGCTGAGCAGGCTCTTGGTGCCAGTGCTGCTGAACAGAAGGCAGGACTTGTGTTTCCAGCTAATTCTGGTGTCCTGCATCAAGTCTAAAATGCATAACGTACTGTAATCCTCAGGTGGGGGATTGCAGCCAGCTCTCAAATGCAAACAGAAGAACTGTAAAGCTTTTTGCATTGTGTAATAATTGCTTAAGGTAACCTCTGGGGAGGGTCCTCAGTGTTGGACTGCAGCCCTTAGAATACATCTATGTGACTCCTTGTCCTGCTTTTTAACCTCTTGGATTAAATTTAATGTCATCTTCTCTTTTAAGAACGAGGAAGTGTTGAAGAAATGCGCGCAGGAATATTTATCACGAGTAAAGAAGGAAGAGCAGAGGTATCAGGCACTCAAAATCCACGCTGAGGAAAAACTGGACAGGTAATTGATCCATGGATTCACAGGATGGTTTGGCTTGGAAGAGATCTTAAAGACCATCTTGTTCCAACCCCCTGCCATGGGCAGGGACACCTTCCACTAGACCAGGTTGCTCCAAGCGCCGTCCAGCCTGGCCTTGGACACTTCCAGGGATGGGACATGGATTGTACACATATTTTTTCAGGAGTTCATGCTGCAGGAAGATTCCTGTGGTTGGAGCTCACATCCTAAACTGCTCCTGCAATAAGCAAAGCACAGGCTGATCTGTGATGGAGGGTGGAATGAAATGCCATAATGAGAATTTCTGTACTGTGCTGGTGTTTCTTCCAGCCCCTGACCACACAGAACACCTTTAATTTCTATTTTTATCAAATGTCTTCATGTTTCTTTAACATATTTTCATGGGAAGATCAAGAAAGAAGCCATTAGCCAGGTCGGGGTTTTTTCTATATTTCCAATTAAGAATTTCTAGAAATTACATTCAGACCTCATGGTACAGTCCCCTGAACTGCAGATCAGGTTTAGAAACTGCCATAAAACACTCCTGCCTGAGCTATGTTTGTGACCCCAGCACAGATACCTGAGGGAAGCATGAAGGGAGCAACACAGACATTAAGAAAAGACTCTGCAGCCCCTGCTGAGCAAGAGAGGGAGTTTTGAAAAGTCTCTAGAGACAGTTCTCAGAATATATCCAAAATGTGCAGAAGGCAGCTCTGCCCTCTCCCCCATCTGTTAAGGTGCAGTCCTCCCTTGGGTACCTGCTGCCCTTTCCTGTGGCGAAGCTGATGTGACCAAAACCTGGTTTTTTTTGCAGAGCCAATGCTGAAATTGCACAGGTGAGAGGCAAGGCTCAGCAGGAGCAGGCAGCGTACCAGGCCAGCCTCCGGAAGGAGCAGCTCAAGGTGGATGCCTTGGAGAGAACACTGGAACAAAAGGTAACTCGGGAGCCAAGGTCTGCCCAAGGATTGTCCTGCAGCTCCCTGGCCCCCGGGAGAGCAGCACTGCCCAAATTTTAGGACGAAACCCACCCCCGTGTGCAGCAGGCTCTTGAGGCAGCTGGACCCAGGTGTGATGTGAGCCCTGGCCGCTGCCTGGGGCTGGCTCAGCCTCGGCCACAGCTCAGGGTGCACCCCTGCAGCCCAGGCCTTGGTCTGCCTGAATTCTCAGGTTTAAGACCTTGCTTTAGTTCCTCTCTCAGGTTCTGTTTCCCTTTTTAGTTTTAGCTGTAATTCCAATGCTAATTCCAAAGTGTCTGTAGGAAATGCCTATTTATACCTCTGTGTTCTCTAGCTCAGCCAAGGGAGCTTGCTTTGACATAGTACAGCTCGTCCTTGCTTAGAGCTCTGCAAAACAGGGTGAAAATAAGGAAAAAATAGAAGAGTGCAGCCTAGAAACAAATTTCCACTATGTATTATTGTGGTGTGCTGGGAATGACTGCTATAAAGCTGTCTGCTCGGGTGCTAAATTTGATTTATTAAAATTGGAGGAGCTGTATTTGGAATAAAGTAAGCATTTGTAGCTGTACTATGAATATGAATATTTAGTTGTGTGTTCATATGTGTATAGATATTCTGTTCTCAGCATTGGAGCAAATGTAATTTTCCCACACGTCTTCCAGTAGCTAGATAATACTAAAATTTAAGAAAAAGGCCCTCATCTTAATGCAGCAGTATTTCTTGTAATACTTGCTATTTTATTTTCCAGAATAAAGAGATAGAAGAATTAACAAAGATTTGTGATGAACTGATTGCCAAAATGGGGAAAAGCTAACTTTTAACCAAATTTCTGGACTTCGATCCTGAGTGCAATATGACCATTGGCACACTGATGTCCATACATTTATGTGGACAGGTTATATTTTCACTTTTTCGTATGCACTACTGTATTTTCTTTCTAAATAAAGTTGATTTAATTGTATGCAGTACTAAGATGACTATCAGAATTTCTTGCTATTGTTTGCATTTTCATAGTATAATTCATAGCAAGTTGATCTCAAAGTTCCTGTATCAGGGAGATTGTCAAGTTCTCTAAGAAATTACAAATTGCTGATCCTAGCCTTCCCTTTGTACATGAGTTCCCATGTTGGATGTCTTTTGGATTTAATATAAACATGTATTACTTGCATGGGGACTCTTGCCTTAAGGAATGTAAACTTTATCTGCATTTGCTGATTTGTAAAATAAAATTAAAAATTAAAAAAAAAGAAAATGCATGTCACAAATGAAATTCTCTATTGTAAATAAATTTTTTCGTTGAAAGTTGAAGATAAGTATGGCTCTGCTTTGTGTCCTTCACTTGCTTATTTCAGCACCAGATACAGCAGCTCTTGGGAATTAATTCCTTAATTCCTTCACAGAAAGCACTTCATGGGTCGCTGCTTGGAACACTTTGTGGGTCACAAGAACACACTGCTTTTGTGCACATATCTAGGTCTGTATCTTGCTGTCTCTCTAAATATATAAATATATGTTGGATTTGGACCACTCAAGTCTCAAGCATAGGCTTAATCCTCCAAAATATTTAATGCTCTGACCCTGATCCAGCAAATCCCATGGGCAAATGTAATGAGGCTGCCGGAGGAGTCGGAGGCTGTGGCATACGGTGATGGGATGGTTTTTAAGCATGTCTAGCACTGAAAGGTGAACACATTTCCTCCTTCCTGCTCCTGGAAGAGTTTGCCTGCAGGGTTTGTGGAGATGAGGGCCGTGTGATTAGAGGTGCAGCCAGAATCAGCTCGATAAGTAGCGTTCTCGCACACCTCCTTATCCTGTAAGTTATCCCCTGCAGGGGATTAGGGATGTAAGAGAAGCATTAAGGCTTTAATAGCAAACAAACTGCTTTCTTTGCCTAATGGTGCATCTCTTGGATCTCCATGATGTGGACAGTCTTCAGCCTGGTCCTTGTCAGCTCCCTTTTTGTCCTCAAAAGTAAGTCAACTCTCTTTTGTCTTCCTTTTTTATTTCATTTTCATTTCCTACCTCAGGCGTGGCTGAGCTTCTCTGCTGTTCTGGGCTCCTCTCCTGGGTTGGGTTGGTTTCAGGTCCTTTTGTGCTTGTGGTTAGCAGCACAGAATTGCACTTCTGTAAAGGTAAATACGTGTGCTAACAAAATCAAATGTCCTCACTGGCAGCAAAGGTGCTTTCTGCTCTGCAAGTTTCAAGTGTGGTATTTAAAATATTTTTCAAATTCATGCTTGCCTTTGAAAATACCGTGGTGTTTGAGCAAGGAAAAGAAAGGATTGAGTATGATTGTAATGTTTAAACAAGAGCAAAACTCAAGATACACTGTTGTGCTTTCCAGCTGAATTGATACTTTAAGAGAAAATGAAATTTGGATCACAGTAAGATTTTCTGTGTATTCAATGTGCTTTTTCATTGGACCAAAGGAATGGAGAAGGAAAAAACCATGGTGCTTCAACTTGTGGGCTCCTCTCTGAAAACGTTACAAGAAGATGGGGATGCAGTTCAGAACACCAAATGTTCTTGGATTATTTTAAGTGCAAGTTGTAGCAACTAAATAATCTGTGGTTGATTTATTTAATACACTTTTAAAATCAATATTTGGACCATTTCTAAAAAAAAATAAGATTTGTAGAGTCTTTGGATTTTCTAAAACTTTCTTGCAATTTTTTATAGGTGCTCTGAACAACCTTAGAAAGACTGGTATTTTTAAATACTCTTTGTAAACCGTAAACACTGCTGCTCTAAGTGGTCTCTTTTCCCCTAACCCAGGTGAAGCACTGCAGTGTTACACCTGTGTAGGTTCTAGTGATGATGACTGTAACAGACAAGGAAGTCAGCAGTGTCCAGGCCATGCAGATGCCTGTGCAGTCATTAGAGGACAAGCAAGTAAGTGTCACAAACGGGTCAGACTCCTTAAATTTTTCATTATAGAAGTAAATAATCAGTGTTACAAAGAGAACGGTGCATAGCAAGTTAAGGAGAAAACCAAAAGTAAAGGTTTCCTTTCAAAATAAACCCTGTTAATAAATCTCAACCCTACTTTTGTTATATCCGCAATCTGATACAAAATCCCACTGAGAGTGGTTTATCAGTGTGCCACGATGAGCTGTGCGCACTCTGTGTGAAAGCTGTAGTGAAGCATTTGAAGTATTGCCCACTTCTTTCTTACGTGACTTACCTGGAAATTAGGGTATGGAGAAGAAGCTAATGAGCCCCTGCTCTTGGGCACATCCAAAGATATTTAAGCTGCAGCAGCTGCATCTGAGATAAATCAGAGTTATTTAGTGGGGGCTTGTTGGTGTGTTGCGGTTGGATTGTTTGTGAGGAGCAGCCAGGCCCGAGGTTGTTGCTCGGTGCTGGGGGGGCCAGGCTGGTGCTGAGGGGACTCGGGGGGGAGCAGGTGACCCTTTGCAGCCCTCTGGGGCTCACTGTGGCTGTGTTCCAGGTGGCATCATGAAGTCCTGCTCGTTCAGGTCCTTCTGCGAGCGGGCGCGGAGGGACGGATCGAGAGCGCCCGGGGTGAGCGTCCACTGCTGCTACACCAACAACTGCAACGCCAAGAGCCCGGCCCCCAGAGTCACCACCTCCAGCAGCTACTGCTGCCTCCTCCTCCTCACACTGCTCTGGCACCCCTTGTTGAAGCTGACATGAGGGGGAGAAAATAAAAGAGCATCCTGAAGCAACAACTCTGCCTTCTTAGCCAGGGATGATAATATTATTTCCTAATCACATTGCTCCGGGTACCACTTTTTTAGGCGAAAAGCTGTAGGGAGACCTGACAGATGTTTAGATAAAAATCATTTCATCTGCTAAATATGTCTTGATCTGTATGTAAGAAACGCCGTTGTTTATCCTGAGGGGTTGATTGTGCAAATATGTAACATTTTCCTACGATTTAGATAAGCAGAAATCTTTGCTGCAGGTAGCCTTGTAGTAAGGTCAAGGACCAGTATCTGCCAAATGCTGTTTGCTGTTGGCAGACATTCAAAAGCAAGCTAAAATTTTCAAGCACAAAGTGACTGAAAATTCTAGCAAGCGGATTAATATTTCAGAGAGCACTGGCGTACTGGACGAAGCCAGAAAACTTGAAATACGGATGATTTAGTATTACACAAACTGGAGAGGGAAGGTCATTAAGAGAATAATGCATGGAGGTATATTATATATTATATTACATTTTATTATGTCCTTGTCGGTGTCCAAGGCCAGGTTGGGACAGGGCTTGGAACAACCTGGGATAGTGGAAGGTGTCCCTGCCCATGGCAGGGGGCGGCACTGGATGAACTTTAAGGTCTCTTCCAACCCAGACCATTCTGTGGTTATGTGTATTTCCTGGGAAAAAAACACCTTCCAATCCTCTCTTTTCTGGTCTTTTGAGAATCTTACCACAGCACTGGAAGAAGAAGAGAAAAGAAGAGTTTGGAAGTTGTTTTGACTGGTAAACTCCCTCTAAAGATTGGCTCGATCAATCTCTGCTGGTTTTGAAAACAAGTGGTTAATCCCTGTCTTGCAGGCAAATTATAATTTGAGTAATAATGTTGTTTATCCAGATTCTTGTTGAGGTCAACTACGTAGATTATTCTCCACTGTGCTAAACTTCAGGCTTTGAGAATAAGAGTGTATATATATATTTATATATATCCCACTTCAGTGTTGTGATTGAGGTTCATTTTGCAAAGTGAATGAAATTACTTGGAGGTCTCTAGAGGCGTAAGAAACTAAATCAATATTATTAATAAACCCATTCATTGCAGTTTTACCAAGTAAATGATCCAGAAGGGGCCACACAGCAGAAAGCATTGTGCATCACTACCTCCTTTGATTCAAAACTCAGAGCCCCAAGCAAGCAGATGAGTGATATTTGTAGATTTTAATGTCCAGTTGTAGTGGTCTGGTCCAACCTCTGGCACACAACATGCACAGGGTTAAAGTCCAGCTGGTGTAATTGAAGTAGAGGTGGTCTTTCCAGTTCTGGTTTTAGTTGCCTAGTAGGAAAAAGGGTTTGTCATCAACTTTATGGAACTCACAAAATATGTGACAAAGTAGTTTTTCCACTAGTTCTGTGTTGTGACTTTTTTTCAGTATAATTCTTTGAAAAACCAGTTCCAGGCAGTGTGTCATAGAATTCTGCACATTGACTAAAATTTCATTAAGGTTGCAAACTCTAGAGAGCTGCTTCAAGTGAAATCAGTGAAACCTCCCTGTAGAGCGTAACCCTTGCCTGCCTTGTAGCTGTCACATGGGCAGAACTGTCTCCTTGTTTCCTTGTGCTCTTTTCTCAGAGTGGCTCTTCCATCATCTCGCGTAGATTGTGGCTTCAGGCTGGCGCTGTTCTCCTGGGTTTTGTTCAAATGGGCTCAGACAAGGCAGTTCTGGTCTATTTTTAGTCTCTGGGTACAAGTCTGATAAAGCTGTTGAATGCAAAGATTGCAACAATGCAGCAGATCTTGGCTGAGAATGTTAATTTGGACTTCAGTGTCTCATCTGTATAAAAATCACCTAAATTGGTGTCAGTATTTTTTATTCTCAGCTTGAAGCGGTTCCTTCAGTCTCTTCTGCTACAGGAAACAGGTATTGATTGTATCTTTGTCTTCTGATGGTTCTGTAATGATAAACCTGTGTTGAATGTAATCTCTGTATATGCTCAGTGCATTTCCTTAATGAGAAAATAAATTACATGCAATGGCTGACATTGTCTCTTGATAAACACGACTCCTTCTTTTAATTGGGATTTCCAGTCGCATCTGGCAGTTTGTTTTCCTGCAGGAATCCTGTTGGGTTTTTGTTTTTTCTTTTAATGTGGGCTGTATTTCTTAAATCTGTTGGATAAAATAGTGAATGTTGGTAGTGTTCTTGCTGCTATGTTTCCATGGTAAAATAAGAAGGTAAATCTCTGTCCTCCTGACAAACACCATCTGTCGTTCCTGATGGCAGCCAGGACTGGGATCTTCAGGCAGCTCCCAGCCTCCCACGGCCTCAGTCCAATCCTGGTTTGCTTTTCACAGGCCTGACATTTTTCCTGCCCAATTCTGACCCTGAAGTGTGCCTGCATGTGGATATTTAGGAACATTCAACCACTTCTGTGGAGTGATGATTTCGGAGCTGTTTCACGGTGGCTCTTGGCTCTTGGCATAAGCACTGACAGGAAGACAAGCACAAGAGAAAAAAGAACAAAATAGAACTTTAAACTCCATTAAAAATGCAGGAAATATTTTAAAGTTTTCATTGCCATGACTGTGCAGAGCTATATGTAAAATAGGAAGTATTTGCCTTTAGTTTGGTTGTTCTGAGGTGTAATTCCAGGTGCAGCCACAGGCTTTTCTCTCTTCCTTAATGTCAAAAGGAGCAGAGGCTGATACTGGAATGCCTTCTGCTGCAGCTAAAAATGACAGGACTTCCTTTTCATCTCTTGTATCAGTTGGATTTCTGTAGTGGCTCAGTTGGGTAAGTGCTGGGTTTGAGTGTAGCTCTGCCCTCTCACCTCCAAGGAAGGATCTCCAAAGAAAGAGATTCACGATTTCAGATTTATGAGGGAGAGAAACTCAATTGTAACTATAACCCCAAAGCATAAACCCCATTATTCTTTTCTGCCTTCTTGTTTTTGGCTGTGCGAAGAGCATTGCCTTATTTTCCTAGTCCTCCCAAAGGCAGTGAGAGGCTCTGGGACCTCCCAGGAGGGCACAGATGAGCAGAAGTGTCCCTGCAAATGTCCCATTTAATTTGTGTCAGTGTTCATCCTCACCTGACCTTTCCACAGTGAGTGCAGGGTACCAAGTTGTCCCTTGTTCTTGGTGAGGAAGAAGCAATTCTTGTGGGCTTTAAAATCTAGATCAGACAAGATCACCTCAATACCGGCTGTGCAATTTAATGGAAGTGCAAAGTACATCTTGGTATCACAAACCACAGTTTATGTTTTAACCTTTTTTTCTTGTGAAATTTTAGTTGTGCATCTCTGTTCAGTAGGGATTAAAACAAAAAACGTGCTTGCAGCCTGCGTTACCACGTTTTTGTGTGCTAGGAAAGCCCAGCTGTGACAGATTTCATTGTGAGCATCACTCCGAAGGGTCTCAACCTTTCTGGACCTACAGATGTTTAGGATGTAGCCCGGAGCTGTTGGCTCTGGTTGGTAATCTGCCCCTGGGGAGGAGTTTTATGCTTTTGAAATCAGAATTCCTGACTACAGTTCATGGAACTCAAGGTTATCACCTTGCATACACATACACTCCTCTTATCATCCACAGCCAGCAGTGCACGGGGCATTTTTAATTGGTAAATTTATTCCATGCTCAGACGTAGCATATTTACTCACAACAGAGTGGGAAAAAAATGATAACAATGTTAATCCCAAAAAGAGTGTAGCAAGAAAGTCATGGTTTGGTGATGTAGGTACAAGGAAGCTTTCTTAGCATCTGAGAAGAAAAAAACCCACAAGTGAAAAGCCACCATGGGACTGAGTTTGGAAAGAACCCCAGAAGCAGCTCGTGGTACTTGGCAGTGTGGCTTTATGGAAAGTAGGCCTTGTCAAAAACATCTCGTTTGAGGTTACGGGTTTTTGCTGATAAAGGCAAATACATGGATTTGGCAACACTTTTCAGATAAAAATGCAGTCGTGATACACAGACTGAGAGTTCAAGAGCCAGGAGAGTGAAAGACTGCAGAAACAAGTTCGTGGAAAATCGTCCAAGTGGTGTCTCGACACAGGCGAGCTCACATCGTCTCCCCAACAACCTCGGGGTGTTGCCATAAGAAGTGTCACAAAAGGAAGAGGCTGTCAAAGCTCTGGCAAGTCTGCATTGAGAGATTCCTGCATGTTGCCATAGGGACTGGTTTCCAAGGGAGACAGGTAATGCACTTTTCTGGAACAAAACTAAAGCAGAGGAGTGACAGCGGGAGGATGGGGCTGAGCATTTTATCACAGAAACACAGCAGGGTTTGGGTTGGAAAGGACCTTAAAGCCCATCCAGTCCCACGCCCTGCCATGGGCAGGGACACCTCCCACCATCCCACGTTGCTCCCAGCCCTGTCCAACCTGGCCTTGGACACTTCCAGGGATGGGGCAGCCACAGCTTCTCTGGGCACCCTGTGCCAGGGCCTCCCCACCCTCACAGGGAAGAATTCCTTCCCAGTATCCCATCCAACCCTGCTCTCTTTTTAAGCCACCCAACTTTCCTTTCTTCCACACTTAGCACTAGAAATCCATGAAGGAGCACACTATTCCTAAAATTCCTTCCACCTTTTCTAACAACCTGACTTGGCCCCACAGGCAATATTTCTTTCAAAACCTGCCCCTTCAGCTGCAAGCTCGTAAGACTTGCAAGCAAGAGATAATGTTCGACAGATGAAGGGGAATTTTTTGAGCAGTGTCAATCCCCCTCAGTTCCTGATTTTCAGTGCCAAAGAGCAGTGTCTGCAGATCTGTTCCGGAGCTCAGAGGACTGGCTGGTATCTCTTCACCAGGTCAGAGCCTCATTTTCTCTAAAGACAAATTGTTGATGCATGGGTTTGCTCCTGTGCTCCTCGTGGAGGTTTTGCATCCTATTCTTAAGATCCTGAGGATGTTCATCTCCTTTTAGCAACTTGTTTTTAACTCCTTTTACAATTTTTGGAGGATTTTCCAATGAAAAATAAACTTTCCACAAGTGTGTCTTTATTAAATTCAAGCTCTCATCTGTATGTGTCACAGGAATGGCATTTCTGATAGTAGGATAATCTCTGAATTGCCTCTGCACACTCTGATGATTACCAGCCCTTATCAGCAGGGCAAGTTTTGCTCTATCTTACTTTATGCTGAGCACATGAAGACTCAATGGCTAAAGCTCCTAGGAGCCAGCTCCAAAGTTCCAGCCCCACTGGTGCATGC
Organism: Atrichornis clamosus; assembly: GCA_013400975.1. NCBI lineage: Eukaryota > Metazoa > Chordata > Aves > Passeriformes > Menuridae > Atrichornis > Atrichornis clamosus. The sequence continues at coordinate 145,625 of WBMZ01005327.1, forward strand.
CAGGGACCCAGGAGATGGGTGTAACACAGGATCCATTTCGGTCACAGTCAGTTGTGAGAAAAGCCTTGCTGGAGCTGCAGAGCTGGGGATTAGGACACACTGCTGAAGAAATCTGCTGTCACAGAGGAGAAATGAGCACCTCTGCAGTATGCAGTGGTCTCAGTGCTGTTTTGAGTCTCACTTCATCCCTGAGAGCTGGGCGTGGGTGGGGGAGAGCAGCAAGGGGCAAGCCCTGCCTTCATCTCATTTAGCCCTTCCAAGGGTTAAGCTCTAATTTTTGGAGCTGTCTTTTTGGACATGTCCTTTGCACTGTACCATTAACAGTGCTTATGAGTACTTGGCAGTCTCCATCACTTGTTTCCACATTCTCCCAGCCAACTATGACTCCTCATATTGGATAAACACGTCTGGTTTTGTTAAATATTCTGTTTCAATGATTAGGGCTTTGGAAAGAGCAAATCAGTCACCGAGATGGAGCAAATCCATGAGTGGGGCAGTGAACTGCGCCAGGAAAAAATGTTCATGGGGAAGTCATCCGAGCAGAGCTGTGCCTGGGGGGCATTGGCAGAGGTTTATCAGCATTCCTGTAATCAGGGGTATGAGGAGAGAGATCTACCAGGCTGCTTTGCACTGCTGATGTTTGTGCAGCAGATGAAAAAGGGTGGTTTGTCCCCGGGTGGGTTTGGTTCACTCACCCCAAGGCTTAGGACAGGGAGGAGCTTCTCCTAAAGCATCTTCCCAAGATCTTCCAACCCATTTTTTCTGGCTTTAGTAGATTTTCCTCCTGAATCCCAGCATAGGCGTGTGTGTGTGTGTGTGTGTGTGTGGTGCTCTTTAAATGAGGGTGGGTTTGCAGAGTTTCATCAGTTGCTGGCAGTTTCAGCTGTGATATATTAGGGACGGTGCAAGCCAGGAAGTTTTTCAGAGCTGGCCTCGATGGGACTCTTCTGAGGATGATGACAAGTAGGGGAAAAAACCCACTTTGATTTGACACCTCCTGTTAACATCAGAGAGAAGCAGTCCCTGGAAAACCCATCTTCACGAAAGTCAGAATCCCTTGTGGGAACTGAAAACAATACTTTGCTCATGAACGATCAGCAGTCAAGTGATCTCATCTGACCTTTGCTTTAATATGGCTTATCCAAAGCTTTTTATGCTTATCCAAACTTTGGCTCCAGCCTGCACTGTGAACCCAGGCTATTCGGGGCAAATCCTGGTGACCTTTCCTTCAGCTTGCTCTCATCAGGAGGATGAAGAGGGGATTACTGCCCATGCATGGGCTGTCCTGAGCCAGCAAATAAAAACACTCCTTCCTGTCTTGGAGCCGATTTCTAAGTCATGGTGTGCCTGAGGAGCTGTCTGTGCCCAGTCTCAGAGACCACTTCTCCAGGAGACAGATGGCCTGTGGGCTGCTCTGGTCCCAAGAAATACGGTCAGTCACAGGCCTAAAATAGTTCCTTTATTTATTTATTTATTTTCCTTTCTTAAACACTTTTGCTCTAGATTTGCCCAGCACCTACAGAAGCGTTTCCATTCATCTTATTTTCACAACTGGGACAGTGAGGTCACGAGCCCCAGTCAGGGCGAGGAGGTGGGCTTGGAGCCGACGGCTGAAAGTGGGACAGCGTTTAGTGATGTTGGTGCCTCTGGAAGTTTGCCCTGGCTGAAGTGAGGTGCCTGCAGACAGACAGCGGCCCTCAGGTGTCCCAGCCTGTCCCAGCTCCAGGTCCCCTCCCAGAGCTGGCCGTCTGGATGTCAGCTTTGTCCTGCTTCCCTGCTGGTGGCTGCTGGGAATTTGGATGCATTTTAAATCAGATTAGACTCTGCTAGTTCTGCATGAAGAGTCTGAAGAGGCTGTGGTGCCAAATCAGGGGCTCATTTGAGGAGTTTTCGTTGAGCATCAGTGCTCTCCTTCTTTATTCTTTATGCAGTAAAATTGCCTTCATTTCTTTGCTGCATAATTTCACCTTCCATTATCCCACGTTGCTCCAAGCCCTGTCCTACCAGGCCTTGGACACTTCCAGGGATGGGGCAGCTTCCCTGGGCACCCTGTGCCAGGGCCTCACCACCCTCACAGCCAAGAATTCCTTCCCAGTATCCCATCTAACCCTGCCCTGTGGCAGTGGGAAGCCATTCCCTCTTCTCCTGTCCCTCAGGTGTCCAAAGTCCCTCTCCAGCTCTGTTGGAACCACTTTAGCCACTGAGAGGGACTTGAAGGTCTCCTTGGATCCTTCCCTTCTCCAGGTGAACACCCCCAGCTCTCCCAGCCTGGCTCCAGAGCAGAGGGGCTCCGGCTCTTGGAGCATCTCCACGGCCTCCTCTGGCCTCGCTCCAAAAGCTCCGTGTCCTTCCTGTGCTGGCACCAGCTCTGCAGGAGGGGTTTCACCAGAGCAGAGGGGCAGAACCACCTCCCTTGGTCTGCTCATGCCACTTCTGAGGCATAAACAGGGCTGGGAAGGACGAGGTGATACAGAATTCTGCTGCAGCTCTTACAGACCACGGTCAGGGCTTCGAGGCAGGACCAAATGGAAACAGCTTTCAGCCACACTGGCTCTGGTGCATTCATGGCGTCCTCAGGAAGAGCTGCGTGTGTTGCAGCATTTTTTTACTGCAAACTATGGATCAAACACACTTACTTGAACTAGAATTGCATTTCTCTGTGGAGTCAAAGCAGACACAGTTAGCTGGGGGTAACCACCTTGGATTAGCAGAGGCTCCTGGGAATGTGCTGTGCAATCTTTCAGCTTTTGAATTGCTTTTAAGAGCAGCAGCAGACAAAAAGCTGTGTGTTAACCCTTGAGAAGTCAAATGATCTCACTGGTGGCCAGGGACCCGCACGCACACACAGAGATGGCACAGAGGGACACTGATGGCAGCAATAACCAGTTTTCACTTACCCTCCACTGTGCTGGGGCTGGAGGCAGCAGGAGCTGTGCTGTTCATTCATTTGCTGCCCAGCATCCCTGAAATGCCTTTGGCTGGACCAGTTCCTTAGCAATGCCTCCGATTCTGCATCCAAGCTGCTCTGTCAGGACAGCTGAAGCATATAATTTTATATACACTATGATAAAGTCCAGCCCTGTTGTGTCGTTTAAGCTCTTCCAGGAATGAGAGCAGTGCACAGAACAGTATCACAGGCAGGAGAAGTAACCCCTGCCAAAGTGTGTGCTCCTCTCAGCTTCTTCCCTGGATTGCGGGGATGAAATACCTTGTTTCTGAAAGCTGGGGAGCTTTTGAAATAAAAAGTTTTAGGATTTAAAAAAAATAATTTTAATTACGAGTTAAAATTAATAATAAGCTGCAGAATTAGAAGGAAAATCTGCATTTAGTTTTAAAGTGATTATGTCAAGCACAAGGCATGGGATGAGCTGATCTGTAGTGTGCAGGTATCACTGGAAATGTGCACTCTGAATCCACTGAGCAGATTCAGATAAGGCTTTAGACTTTTAGCTTATCTTAATGCCTGAGTGAGTTTGAGAATGAGCCTATTTTTGCAGAGCTTATCATGAGAGCACCTGCAGAATTTGGTCCCCCTCACACAGGTGACCCTTTGCAGACACTGCTATCCCCAAGGTGCACCTCTGTACTGCTGAGGACTCACAGGAGGGCCCCAGGTTTTACTTTCCTTTCCTTTCCAAGGGTTTATTTTCTGTGCCTGTCAGCAGGAGAGCCTCACCCACAGCATCTCCAGAGAGAGAGAACGGCAAAAAATGATTGTCTCTATTATCTTGCTGCAGCACATGGAAACAACTACTGGTCACAGGCATGAAAAAAAAACTCCTCTTGGTTGGGTATTTAAACTAGAAGCAGTGCAGAACTATTTAAAAATTTAGTATTTTTCCTGAATTACCAGAGTGCAAACACCTCTTGGCAAGCAGCAAGAGAAGATAAACTTCTTTTACAGAGAGGAATATATACCTGTATTTGTATATAATTTATTCGTCTGTCCTGTGTGAAAAACTTTTGCACATCCAAAATAATGACAGCAATGACAATGATTGACAATAACTTTGAAAACTAAGATTCAAAGCCACTACAACTTCATCTGCAGTCCTGTTCTGTTAATATCTGTGTCCTTAAATTGCACTTAATTTGTGCATTCATGATCTGTTTCTTTGATGGAGCGAGACACCAAAGAGCAACAGAGAACCCGCTGATAAGGATCATCAGCAGTCACTTCTTGTTCCCCAAACTGATGCCACCCAACAGCTGCAGACCTGGGGTGTGTTACCTTTTCTTACTGATGAAGATGAAGTTGAGGAAATAAACACCGGCCATATCAAAATCAAATTATTTTTTTAGAAACAAAGCTATACGAAAATTAAAGACCCTTTCATCTGAGGATTTGGAATCCATTCAGGCAAGTGCCTCACTTCCAGCTCAGCCCTCCTGTTTTCCCAGGGATTATGGAGGGCATTAGCAGCTGTCCTGTTGTGGAGCACTGCAGCTCTTCCCTCTCCCAGCTCCTCTCTTGGTACCCCTGGTCACTCTGGTCTCTTCAGAATCACTAAAACAATTTTTTCCGCCTTTTTCCCCCTCCATATACTGAAACAGTCACTTATTCATGTTCCCATCACCCCAACACAACTTCAAATTCCTACTGAAAACTCCTTTTTCTTGGGAATTTTTTCTTTCTTCCAATTGGCAGCAGCACTTGGGCACTTCTCAACTGTTCCCCAGCTGCTGCCTGTGCTTGGCCGGGCATCTGGCTCCCACGCAGGGCACCGAGATTCCCAGGCTGTTCTTACAATAATAGGAAACTTAACACCCATTCTGGGGACTGTTAATGTGAAAAGATCTTTTGAGCATTCCTCAGAGAAAATGCCAGAGAATGTTCTGTTGGCAAACAGCTGCTAGCAACCAGAGTCCTCACCCCGCTCCAGTTTAACTATTAAAATGGCTTTTTAAAATGCACATCTGACTTTTGATTACAAAATGGATATACATTTCCCCCTGTATGCTTTTGAAGTACCATCTTGCTCTGTGTCACAGGTAGGATGGGCTCTGGGGTTTGCCAAGCTGCACCTGTAGCTGCTGGCCAGAGACAGACACAGCTCTGAGGCCTGGGGACACTCCCTGGGGCAGGAGGTCTCAGTGTGACTAAACTGGGGACTGGCTCAGGAACTTTCAAACTGCTGTTGGACATCTCAGAGCTCTTGGGAAAAACATCGGCATGCATTGACTTGTACAGAGCATCACTGCACGTGGCTTTGTATTGCGTTCGTTGACAAAATTGGGCTTGAAATGGGTGAACACTGGCACCAACACAAATTAGAGATGCTGATTAATTTGCCCACTGATTTATGTCAATTTAGAATAATAAAATGGTTTGGGTTGCAAGAGACTATAACACTCATCTTATTCCAACCCCAGGGACACCTTCCACTATCCCAGGTTGCTCTGAGCCCTGTTCAACCTGGCCTTGGACACTTCCAGGGATGGGGCAGCCACAGCTTCTCTGGGCAGCCTGTGCCAGGGCCTCACCACCCTCATAGGAAATAATTTCTTCCTAATATCCCATCTGATCCTGCCCTCTCTCAGTTTAAAGCCATTTCCCCTTGTCCTGTCATTCCACGCCCTTGTAAAAAGTCCTCCAGCTCTCTTGTAGAATTTTTCAGAGAATTCATTTACTTTCTGTGCGGTTTGAATTTTATGAGCATGAACGACGTGACGAAATGAGCCTGACACTAAGATTCTGTTTGTTAAGCTCCCACTGGCAGCGGGCAATGCTCTGAGACCCAGGTGATGCTCCCAGCCCCAGTGATCCTTCCAGCCCCAGTGATTCTCCCAGCGCTGGGTGATGCTCCCAGCCCAGCCCCATGCTTCCAGTCCCTCTCCGCGCCCCAGTCTCTCTCCATCCTCCAGCTCCTGTCCGTCCTCCGTCCCCTCTCCCCGCTCCATCCCTGTCCCGCACTGCTCCCTCCCGCCGGCAGATGGTACCCGGCATTCAGGAACGGCCTCCCCGCGGCCGCTCCGTGTTCAGCCAGCAAACCCAGCCCGTGGCAAAGGCGCCTCCGTCCGAGCCGTGTTCCTCAGCCCCCCGCATCCCGGAATCCCCCAGCACTCCGAGCCCTGCGTGCTCCACGCCCGGGTCGGACCGGATGGCTGGTGCCTTGCCTTTGGGTACTCCAAAAAACGCTTCCTTCTGCAGCCGTGGTGCACCGGCTGCTTCTGTGGCCCTGGGCTGAGCACACATCGCGGCCATCGCCAGCCCGAGAGGAGCCGGGCACAGCCCAGCCTCGAGTGCCGGGCGCTGCACACATGAAAAGGTCTCCGGTTCAAACCCGGACTCAGTTCAGGAGATAGTTCCCCACGCACATTCCATTCGCACCAAAAAAAAAAAAAAAAAANNAAAAAAAAAAAAAAAAAAAAAAAAAATCCTAAAATACATTTGTAGGTGTTCACGTTTTAATAATGATAATAATGATGATGATAATCATGTCATAAATTGATCGATTTCTCCCTGTCCTTGGATGGCTTTACAGGCACTCTCTCAAAAGTTAAATCAAAATACCTATTTCCCAAATCATGTACCTGCAGGTTTGTTTTTATTACGTGGAATCACAACATGGTTTGGTTTGGAAGGAACCTTAAAGATCATCTTATTCCACCCCCCACCTGCCAGGGACACCTTCCACTATCCCAGGTTGCTCCAAGCCCCCGTCCTGGCCTTGGACACTTCCAGGGATGGGGCAGCCACAGCTTCTCTGGGATACCTGTGCCAGGGCCTCAGCACCCTCACAGCCAAGAATTTCTTCTTTACATCTCATCTAAATCTCCTCTCTTTTAGTTTAAAACTATTCCCCCTTGTCCTGCCACATATACAAAGCTGCTCCCTTGCCAGTTCTCCCTGTGTGCAAACACTGGATCTGCCAGACAGCATTCCCACTGCAGCTCCCTGGCCCTGGGACAGGCAGGACATCGTTTCCCTGGGGATGCAGTCGGGAAGCTCAGGAACAGCTCTGAGAGTGCACGCCAGCCTTTCCCATGGGATGAGTACAGACTTGTGAGCCTTGTCCTGCTCCTTTTTGGAAATTCTGCAGAGACACCAGGCTGGTGTCTGGACTAGTTATGCTCTAATTTTTCACTTACACAGCATGATTTCATCTTTATGCCAGAGCAACAAGGCAGAATCAGTCAAATGCACTGTTGAATGGCCAAAAAAAATCAATACGTAAGACCACTGTAATGGACTGTGATCTAAGTAAGAACCCTTACACTGATTACTGATAGCAATATTTTACCTAAAAAAAGAGAGAACATTAAAATCTCTTTTTGTTTGAACATTAAAATCTCTGTTTCGAACTCCATCAACTATTCTATGTGATATTGGCATCGTTAAGGGTTTACTTGTTATGAAGGCTCTGCAGTTCATGATCGTGTCCTCCAGCTACGGGCACAACCATAAAAACACAATTCCAGATCTACCCTGTAAATATGACCACAGCGACCCAGAGCAGAGGGAAGGCTGAGGGATGAGGCTCTGAGCTGAACATCGGTCTTTTACACCCAGATACATAAATAGCTTATTTTTAAAAGATAGCTAAATGTTTCCCCACAGATATATAAACATTCTCCCATGTCTGGAAACACTGTGTTGTAACCCAGCATACCATGGCCACCAGTGGAGCAGAGCATTTTAAAACAAACAAACAGCAAAGAAATGACGATGGGCATGAAAACATGAAAGCAGATTTTCTGGAAGGTTTGTTGTTGCTGCCCTTTCAAAATGAAACAGTCTGGGGATTTGTCAGGAGGTTCAAAATATTGACAGTCTCACCTCCCCGCTTTTGTTTCTAAGCTCCTCCACCTTCAGCTGCAGTGCAATTTTTTTTGATATTAAGTGTAGTTTCTCTCCAATCCCATTCAGTTTATTACGTTTTAATCAGAAAAAACCCTCAAATTTAATGAAGGTTAGCAATAATTAGAGAGTGCCAAAACCTACTCAGCGCAAACACTGATTTAGCATAGATGTGATGAAGGGTTTTTCCCCTCCAGGTTCCTGGTTTTAATATCTAATGAGGATCTGAAAGTCAGTGAAATGAGAATAGTCCTGATAGATAAACATAGCTGACGCTCTGGTAAACAAGAGCCACCCCCTAACCATGTAATACTCTCATTACTGTTAATTAACTTGAAATGAAAGAGGAGGCTGCAAACCTTTAACAAAGCTGTAATAGAGATGCTCATCGATCTCTTGGTGGTGTCTCAGTGAGGGCTGATGCTGAGACAAAGTTGGCTCCTTCACTCATCCCAAACTCATTTACTGTGTAGCTTTGCTGCGTTCAGGGGTGTGGGTGTCCCACCATCCCGTGCTGTGGGTTGCTGTAATCACGGGCCGGTACCGTGCAGATGTTTGATTCAGCAGGGCACATCTGTATCATTGCCTACAACCTGCAGGGCTCCTCTCGAGCCCTTTGCAGGGGTTACCATTTCTTCCACACTCTTGAGGTGTTACCAGCTGTACTGATTGTCTTTTCCTTCCCAAACCAAGCTTTTCCTTTTCCATGTCAAGTGTTGAGCTAAACCAGAAATACCTGGCTGTTCCTCTTGGGCTCCTGCACTACAAAGCTTTCCCGACTTCTGATGCAACCCATCCTGACGTCGGCTTTTCCACTGGAAAACCGGGACATTTTCCTTTACACCAGCTGTCATCACAAACACCCGTGGCCACCGGATCCCTCACCTTCTGAGCAGTCTCCTTGGCACGTACTTTGTCTCTGGCAGGGCTTGTTCCCTATGGAAAGACAGGGACACTTTCCATCCTCTGGCTTGGAGCTGCTTGCCTGGAAAACCTGCTCGCTCAGGCTCGGGTGGGATCCTGGGCTCTGCCTCTCCAGTTAGTGCTGGATATGGAGCACAGGGCTCTTGGAACTTCCTGCAGCCCGTGCTTGTTTCAGAACCTCTGTCCTGAAATTCCCTGTATTCCTCTGGTGCCAAAATGGATCACCCGTGGCCTGCACTCGTCCTCCAGCTGCTGGTGCTCCCTGGCTGATCTGAAACCTTCACACCCTATGGAAAGTCATGGTGCAGGTATCCCCACTCCAGCTGTTTGCCTTCTAATGAGTAAATCTGCCACTTCTCCCTATTAATCAGGCAGACACGATACAAAATAGAAATTATTTCTTATGTTGAAGGGAAACACAATTTAATAAGTGAGGAAGGCCAGTATTTTTCTAGTAGTTAGGAAGGCACAGCGTGGATCTATTGCATTTATCATTTTGATAAGGACATTTGATAAACAAGTTTCTGGACTCGTCTCAAACATTTTTGCCCTCTGCAAGCTCTAATGCAGGAGAGGGGTCAGTGGGCTGCCAGAGCTGCTGTGGGTACCAAGGTGTGGTACAAGTGACACTCCTGCGGTGCTTTCCGAAATGAAAGCTTTGTTATCCTGCTCTTCTGTGTCTTCCAGCAGGCATCACCACCCTGAGGCCAAGTGGGAACAGGACAACCCAAAGGCAGGGAAAGCACTTGGCTCTCACCTGTGGCCTGTGGGAAGCTGCTCGGGGCTGGAGAACCTCGTGTCCAAAACCAAGTGTGGCTCAGGTGGTTTAGCCCTGACCCTGGGGCCGGGCAGTGGGAGAGCAGCCCTTTGATCTGCATCCATCTGCAGAAGTCACTCCGGATATACAGTCTTATTATTTCCCAAATATTTGTGGAAGCTGTGACTCCCCACCTAGTGCTTCCCAACGTGCTGTGGTTGGAAACAGTGTCTTAGGGCCGAGCTCTCCCTGGCCTGGTATAATGGAATAAATAATTTATGCCAATCTGTTGTTAACAAGTCTTTTCTTCCTGCAGGTTATTTACACTCTGTGAATTTCACTTCTGGAAACAACTCTTTGGTGGAACTTCCTAGGGATAAATGCAGCTCATAAAACAGTTCTACTGTGTTTTAGTAGGTAAGGAAGGGAATTTGAGTGGAAAGAAATTAATTCAATTCCAATTCAAGCTTTTTTGGGTTTTTTTTGAAACAGAAACTTTAATTTTGTAATGCATTTTCCTACACCGTCAAGAATTAACTCTTAAATAATTGTTCCAAAGGGCACATTTCTATTTCATATTTTAAGTGCTCGTGGAGATCCAGAGAAATCTGGTTTATTTTTATAGCAATCACAGTACCTAAATGTCTAGTCCATTTGCTGTAGCATCTTTATGAAGGAAAGGTGCTGAACAGGAAATTACCCTCAGGCCCCAAATTATATCTTGCTGGAACCTGAATTGCATTTTTTTGAAATCTCCTAAAGTGCGTGGGAGAGGGTAATGATCTGTACTGAGATAACACAAATAATTTTTTTAGTCTTCACAGACTGAAATTAATTGGTCCTGAGCATGGCTTTAAACACGTGACATTAAAGAAGCACATGGTTACCCCACAGGAACGAGCTACCCTACATTTTAATGTTGCATCATTATCTTGTTTTGTGTTCCTGGCCACGTGACACTGACTCGAACAGGAGGCAAGATGTTTTCATTGCACATAAATAATTATGTAAATGTAGATAGTAATGCGTGTTGAAATTAATCATTTATTAGCACTGTGGAAAAAAAATTTAAAAAGAAATGGCAATCAGATGAGATATTGCTGCTGAAAGCTGAGTTGAAATTCTGTTTCATTTCACAATCGGCCTTCATGAAATGTGCTTGATGAATATCGATTCACCCCCCTGGATAAATCTGCCCGAGGGAGGAGACACTTCCCAGAGAGGGCAAGGAATATTTGTAATAATTAAAGGCCCATCAAGAGATCACAAAGCAACTTACGGAGGAGGTTAAACTGCTTTTATTCACACTGGTGAATAAGGAAAGGGTCATGCAAAAGAGACACTTAAGTAGAGTTGCTAAAAAGGCATCGGACATTAAAAACTCCCCAAAACAGAGGAACTTGCTGGCTCTGCTTCATTCTCCCACCAGGAATCACCGCCCCAAGCATGCAGGATGAGCTCCCAGGACATCACGCTGGGAGCAAGTGTGGGGAAGAAGATTCCCAGAGTTTTGCAACGGGGTGTGAAGTGAGTTCCCGGCTCTGACGAGCGCCGCTGTAGCCGGAGGATGGGCTCAGCCTGGCCGCGGAGCCGCCCCGCGGGGCTCACACCTTCCCCGCTGCCGCGGAGCGCCTGGGCAAGCACGGTGGCATTTCAGGGCAGAGCAGCTGCAGGGCACTGAGGGGGTCACAGGAGCATCACAAAAACAGCTGAGGGCTCTTCCTGACCTTTTGCCCTTTACTTGATTGCCTGTTTCTTTAAAGCAAGTTTGCTTTTTTTTTTTCTTCTTTCGTTTTTTCTCCTGCTATCCCCATGAGGCATTCTTTCCTATGAGTCATCCGCACCATAAAGAAATTACTGTTTGGCTCAAAGTTCTGCTCCCATGCCTGGAATCAACGTTTTTTCAGTGAGAGATAGGAAATGAGTTGAATTTGGGGGTGATTCATTAATTACTATTTTGACCTGAGATGTGTTTTTACCAGTAACTTTAAAAGAAAAGAAAATTATACAATAAAATACCTAAAAGTCCAAAGCTACGTGGGACACAAGACATTTACATGCTCTTTAATGGTTTATTTGCATCATATATAGTAATAATCCCTTATATCTTTTGACACTGATTTTACATTTTATTAGGATTATTAATGGGATTAATTTTATTCCAGAATGGCATCTTAGCTTTTTAAAATACCCTAAAGAGTATATTTTCTCATACAGCTCAGAAACATGGTATTGTTTATGCATTTATAGTCTTTTATGTGTGTATGATACCACATAATAAAGCATTTTTTTCAACACCTTTATAGCCTGCATGCAAAAATCATATATACAGATATAAACTGAGCAGTCCTGGGCACTAAAGCCTATCCAAACTCAGCAAGCCAAATTTGGAATAAAACAGAATTCCAGATGACAAAACAGCAAGTCAAATGAAAAAAAATAAAGCCCACCTAACTCAGAACCCCAAATCTGGAATAAAACAGAGTTCCAGATGAAAAAAAAAGAGAAAATCAGACCAAAACCTGGTGAGCAAAATCCAACGCAATAGCCAGAGGCAGAGCCCCAGCAGCCACATCCATCAGGGACAACCGGAAGGGCCCCCGCAAAAAGGTTAAGAATTGGTGGGATATATTAGAGGCCTTGTTAGCAGGATTTTAGAGGGTGTTTTAGCATTGATTCCCGGGGGGTTATAAGCATTCCCAGTTGCCAGACAACTCCAGCAGTGCCATTTGCCTGAGCTCCAGCCCAGCCCTAAATCCCCCTGGAAGCCAGGAAGGTGAAACGCCAGCACTGCTGCCTCTACCATGGATATTTGTACCTGGAAAAGTGGGCCCTGGGACCAGAGGTGACCCAGAGAGAGGACCCGGACCACACAACTGCTCAAGGTTTGAAAAACACCCACGTCTGCCCCTTTTAATCCAGTGCTGTCAGCGGGGTATTGAAACATTCTCTCTCCCTCCTGGGCCATCTCTTGGTGTGTCAAACCATTTGTGGGGCACCACAAACAGCCCTGATGTGCTCCTCTGAACACGTGGGGGTCTCGGTCCATGCACAGCAGCTCTGCTGGGCCTAGGACCCCTCCATGGACCCGAAAATCAGCGGCTCCATAAATGCCAGGAATCAGCTCTTCGCTTAAAGGGCCGAAAATAAAGCTCTCAAAGCCTTGCTTGAACCTGCTGCAAGTCACTTTCTAAAGTTAGCTTTAGACATTTAGGTCATTATAAAGCAGATGCTGCCACTAAGTTTGTTTGGATGTAAGTCACTGCAGCACTTTTGCCAGTAGAAACAAGTTAGAAAATGCTGGCTGGCTCATCGAATCCTTCTGATTTATTCATTTCAAACCAAAGCGGTTGCAAAAAGTTCTTAAGTAGTGCATCTCCATCCTTGGCAGATATTTATGAAAAAGGCAATGATTTTAATTTCAACTGCAGGAAATGGAACACATCTGGGATCAAGATGGTGTCCATCACTTCAGGTGAAAAGGAAGGAGGAGGAAGATGGGATGAGGAAATTAATTTCCCAGAAAACACCACAATATATTTTTAAAAAAATATATAAACTAAAATATTGTTCAGAATGTTTTCTTTTGGTTGTAATGAACATTATCCATCTTGTTGTCCCAGGATAGCTTCTGGAAATGAAGAGGGTTTTTCCAGTGCAGCTGGTGCTTCCTATCTCACTGATATTCCTGCAACCACGTAGTGATGAAACTGCCTCTCTCTGCTCCATGCAGACACACAGAGGAAAGGAGAAGCTACCAATGACCTCTTGTCCCATAAAATCCACCCGATATATGCACAGTGTTGCCAAATTGCAATTTTTTTTTGCAAATCCCTGATTTTTAGTTGGGAGGAAGAATGAGTTTTAAAACCCCACACTTTGGAAGCAGCTAGGTTGGTGTGTGCCACCCTAAAATGCCTCAAATGGCAGAGAGACAGTGTTAAGCAGAGTCCCTAAACTCTAATTCAGAAGCAACAGCATTTTAAGCCATCCCACCATTTTTGGAGTCTGGTTAATGAGTGTGAGTGGCAGTGTGTACAACCAGCACCTCAAACAGCTCTAACATTTTCCGATTTCTACTTGGCTGCGACTACTTTAAACAATTACTTCAGAAGGGTTTGAAGTCCAGCTGGGCATTTACTGTGCTGCTTGTGGCAGGGGGCCAGGGGCCTGTTGACCACCACTGGACACATCAGAGACGTTCTCTTAATGACCAGAAACGCTGAGACTCTTCTGGCTGCAGAGATGTCCTGAGGCTCCGCTCCCACTCTTCATCGGGGTGGAGATGAGGGGATCTCTGCTCCTCAGTAGAAGGGACTGTCCTCAGCTCAGTTTGCTGGAGCTGTTGGAGCTCTTGCACTGCTTAAAAGCAGACCCGTTCTTAGTCTTTTCCATGCTGACTGAGTGATTGCAGGAGGATGCAGCAGCGCTTACAGGCCATGACACAACCCCAGCCCACCGCTGGCTGCAGCGACTGGAGCTCTCGCAAGCCCCTGCGCAGGAAACGAGACCTCAATGGCATTTCTGTCTCATTTCTGGAGGAGCCCAGCCCCGTTCCTCTTCCTTTTCAGAGCACGAACAATGCGTAGAATGGTGTATATATATACATATATATATAGAGATAGCTCCTGTGAGCTGGGGTTTTGTTCATTGTTAATGCAGTGGAAAATACAGACTTTTCACACAAGTTTTCTTTGTAAAGCCAACAGTTGCCTACAAGCAAATGCCAAGTCAGGCCCACGAAAACAATGAAATGACATGATTAAAAGTTCCAATTCATCTTAATCCAGGGCCCTCTGGCATAAGCATTATAATAAAGACTTAAATAAATAGTTATTAGAATGATTTCTGTCATCACATCCCCGATGCAGATGGAAAAGCATGCAAAACTGAGCTGTCTGCATGTTCTGTCTTCTTGTTGGCTATTGCATCTTGCAACATGCTGTTGAAACAGCTTCTCGACATGGTGATACTAAATGTCACCATCAGCTTTATGATGGTTCTTCTCTCACTCTCATCCAGTGAACATAATTTATTAATAATGTATTTTTATACGAATTTGAGGTGTGAAGATTCAGCTCCCCTGAATTACCCCCTTGGGGAAGAAAGAGGGAAAGGTTCATCCTTTGTGCTCCCCTCTTCTGCTCAGCTGCTGCCTCAATTTGGAGTTCTTTCAGGGGATTTAGAGGCAGGCAGCATTTTGTTGGTTTGACATTCAACCTTAGCTGACCCTGCTTACACGGAGTTATTGGCAGCTCTGGAACTCAGAATCAGAGGTCTCCAGAAAGTGGTCCTTTAATAACTGGTGCCTGTGTGGGGAATTGATTAGCTCAAACTATGTAAGGCACCAAGTGTCACAGGCAACCCAGCCCCTTTCCCCAATCAGCCTGACTCATGCCCAGACAAGGTCCACCCTCTGCAGGGAAACAGGCAGGTGGAAACACAAAAAATCTGGGAAAAGTTCATCCAAAGCACAGCCATGATAGAGAATTTCATGCTGAGGACACAGAATGAATTTGTGTTTGGACATGAGACCTGGAGGGAAATTTTACAGCAGGGTTTGGAGAGGCTGGATCAGAACAGAAGAGGATCTGGGGCTTTTCCAGTGACACCCCTGCTGTTGCAAGGTTTCAAAGGGTCATAGTGAAACATCCATTTGCTGGCTACTCCTCTGAATTTTCACCATGACCCCCTGAATGAGGCAGCCCACATGCCATAATTAATTTGTGCCTTGGAATTCTTGTCTGCTCATGAGATAGGATTTCCGAGCATTTCGGTGCATTTCTTACCTGTTTTCCTTAAGCTGAGATTTTCCAGCGTGGCTGCCTCTTTCAGGTGTGGCACATCATTTGTGTGAGACCTGAGGTGGGATTCAATAAAAACCAGCCAAGCCAGAAGCAGGGTGCACCCCAAAAAGAAAAAGTGCTATGAAGCATTCATACTCATTTACCCTGGAAAAAAGCAATTCAAACGTGTTTTCCTCAAGAGTTAAGGAAAACCTGCTGTTTAACTCCTTTAATACCAAAGGCTGCTGAATTCCCAGGCAAAGAATGGCTGAGACAAATCACCATTTCCTCTTCAGAAAATGGAAATGGTGTACAATTGTTCTTTTTTCTTTCTTTTTCATTTTGGTTTTTTTTTTTTTTTTTTGTGGGAAAAACAAGTGAATTCCTTTACCACTTTCTGAGGGGAGCTACAATGGGGCTCAGCCAACTGTGACCTTTCACAATATGGGGGAGGAGATAGGATGGAGTTGGAGCTTGTTTCTCATTTGCAATGACCCCCTTGCAAAATACTACCTGTGTTTCCAGGGCCCACTAATGAACAGCTAATTGAAGAGGCAAATAGTTAATCTTCCTCTTTCATTTCATCCAGAAGCAGTGATAGTGGCACTATTCAGCCAACCCATAAATATATATACATATATGAATATTTATTTTTATATTTATTTATTTGTGCTTTAAAAAATATATGTGTACTCTTGGCAATCAGAGCATTTACATCACTTTAAAATGCATCACCAAAAGGCAGCTTATGGAAAATGCTGATTGAAAACACGGGAAGTTGCACCAGAAACAGTTTTTCTGCGGGTAGGGATTTGCTCCACTCTCAACTATTCAGGGAAATAGCAGGGAAAATACATTTCCTTTTCTGCTGAGTGCCAGCTAAACCCCACGGATGGCTGACTTCAGTGTCATGGTGATCCCTACCACCTTCTGCCAGCTGAGAGACCACTTTATCTTAAATCATGTGTTTTCTATTAATAATTACTCAACAAAAGCTTGGCTATGTATTATTCACAGGTTTGGGTTTTTTTAAGTCGTTGACACCACCTGCACTTAACTCTGCAAACCAGTCCTGAATCAGCTTTCACAGATCTCTGCCAGAGCAGAGAGTCACCAGATGAAAACTAAAACTACTACTGCAAAACAACTTTTTCCTCTTTTCTTCCTTAAAGTTTATTTTGTTTTCTACCAGTAACCAGCTTTTTCTTCTTGCCCTGCCTGTAATTGTGTTTATTTGTTAAAGCTAGAGGTAGAAAGAGAAGCTGCTGCTGTAAGAGTGGAAACAATCTTAAATCATCTTCAGTCCTGGCTTGCGTCTGGCACAGTCTTATTTGTCTAACAGAGGCTAAATGGGTTTGTAAATCCAACAAAAAATGTCAGAGTGAATCAACTGTGGACTTAGGAAAGAGTGTTAATTATTACAGAAGGCTAAATTACATGTAAGACAGCTTTCTTTTCATTTACATCCCAGGCTGCCTCAGTTCATTAGTGTAAATAGTAAAATTTTAAATGTACCTTTTAGTTAATGAAGAAAATAAGGGTCCAATTTAACAAGGGTGGTTTATGCAGTTTAATTTTAATTATTTTTTTTCTGCCCACAAAAAAAAAAACCAAACCAAAAAACCTCCAAAAGAACAAGGAAAATAAAAGAAAAAAGAGAGATCTGTGAAGACCAAGATGCCCCATCCCACAGTGCGAGTGCTGTGCCAGGTGCTGCTCCTCCCAGCACAACAGGAAAACAGGGCTGCAGCCTCTGCCACTGCATTTGTGAGCACACAAAGCTTTTTATGTCATTTCAGGCTTTCACATTCTGGCTACTAACAAAATTGGGACCTTGGATGCCAGGCTGGAAAACCAACCAGCTGCAGAGGCTCTGGCTGCACAGGGCTGAGGCTGGGCAAGGGCTGGGACAGGGGGGCTGGTGGGCCTTGGAGGGGATGTGATGCAGGGAAGTATCCTGGAATCACCTTTCCTAGCCACCCTGTCAGTGCATTTGCCATTCCCTTTCAATCATTTCACTTTGATGGGATCAAAGACACTGTTTGCTCAAACATTCAGGTAGTACTTTATTAAAGGTGTCACTTTTTACTTGTACAAGTTCTTGTGGGTTTTTTAAATTAATTCACGTGCTTAAAAATTATTTCTTCCCTTCCTCTTCTTCCTCCAGTGTCACTGGACTGAGGTGAGCAGCAGACACTTCTCAGTCACAGTTTCTGTGACACTTTGCTAACCTGGTATCCCCTCACCCTGGAAAGACTCACCACAAAGGAGGTGCAATTCTCAGTTAGGTGTGAGAAGCACTTTTGTTCTGGTCTCCGGCTTCCCCAAACCCTCACACACAGCAGAAATACTTGCTCTCAATTTGAGAGAGTTTCTAAATGCACTTTTTATTCCTTTATGCTCCTTCCATAATTTCTACACCTTGAACTGACAGCAGTACAAATAATTTCAGGCCCTAAAATTAAAGGTTTTAGAAGGGCAGAGACAGATGGAATGAAAAGCGTTTTAAAAACTTTCCAAACAGTTTGTCAGATGGTTTTTCCTCTGTAGCAGGAGGCTGGCAGTAGCGACCTGTGCTGGGAAATGCTCAGTGCACCAGCCTGGCCTTGGTATTCGTAGGCTAATTTTTGTTTTGAGTATAACTCTTGAGTCATGGAAAAATAATCTGAGTGTTTTGGGCTGGTTCCTGACTTGATCTTCCTTCAATTAAGGACTGTCTGTTTCAAAATACGCGTGGAGAAGCTTTTATGATAATGTTTTTACCCTCCTGTGCTCTCCCTCGCCTGCTCTCCCAGAGGCAGGAGTCACTGGAAGCCAGTTCCCAGCAGCTGTTTGCTATGTGGGTGGCTGGGCTTTTCCAGGGAGCAAAATCCAGCCACCAGCTTCACCAGACTCCTCCTGCGCTGCCGTCTCCAAACAGAAAGTGACATTTCATGTTAAAAATTAATGCTGTGATGTGAAATTAAATCAGCCAGTTTTAACCAGAGCGCTACAACCGTTGCTTCAGGCAAATGGCAACATCCCCCTGAATTTCGTGTGTTGGGAGGCACATCCACCAAACAAAATCCAACCAGCTAAATTTAGTCCGGATAGGAAATTAGCTTGAGGTTAAGTAAAGTTTTCAGCTACTTTGTTTTGTTTTTAGATTACCCAAGAGATGTTCCTTCCTGGAAAGGGAAATAGGACAGAGATACATAGCTGTTTTTCAATCCCTTCGTTTACATGGACTCATTTCAAGTAGGTTTTATTGTGTGTTTGTGATTTAAACCTTACCGACTCCTATTTTCAGATGGAAGGATTTGAAGTGCCAGCGCCAGGTCTGTGCAGCCCAGATCCTCTCAGTTCCTCTCTCCTGGGCAGGGGGGCACCTTCCTTCCATACTCTGACCTACTCTAGACACAGGTGGACAAGGTAAAAGTTTATTAAAAAAAAAAAAAAAAAGCCTTTGCACCCAGTAGTTAGAATTGGTATTTGTTGCAAAAGTACATTCCAGAGGAGATGAAAAATTACAAGCTTTGCTATGTAATGTCTAAGCCAGAGGAGACAGAACTCCTCAATCCAGCAACTCCAGCCAAAGCTCAGTGAAATCTAACCCACAGACCTTCTGGATTCATACTTTATCATCCACCCTAACGTTTTTGCTTGAACATCGCTTTGCTTAGAGAGACACTTCTAAACCTAAATCCTGGAGCTAAGCAGCCAAGACTGGCTGTGTGTCTGCTTCCACACATCAAACCAGAGCTATAATTTCTGATCTTTTTCCTTCAAGACACCAGTTTTCTTTGCACAAGTGTAATTTTCTCTTACTTGCTGTGTTTTGCAATAATGAGGCAGAAGTATCTGAGGAGAGCACACAGCTACAGGTTTATTTACTGATCCGGGATATAAATCTTGTTGCTTAAGCAAACACAAACTGTTTAAACAGTTGTTTAAGCAAACATGAAGGATGAGGTATGCTGGAAAGGATTCTAAAACTGCTCTGAAGGTTGGGGCTTGATGTTTTGGGCTTTCTTGTTTAAGAAAGCTATACCATCACTTCTTATAACTTCTGGGAAGGTGCTGGGGGGAGAAAGAGGAACCTCCGCACTCATATAACGAGGGTTTTTTGCTAGCAAGTGGCTACCTGTGCTGCTGGGGAGACCTCACAGGGAATTTGTACTCCTAAAACTGCCTGCAGCCCAGTCCCGGCAGCCCAAGGATGTCACAAAAGCCTGCCTGGGAGGAAACCAGCCCTGGAGAGGGCTGACCCCAGCCCACTTCACTGGAAGCATGGCTGGGTGGGTTCTGTAGGGAAAAACTGGCCAGGAGCTCCTCGGTGGCACAGAGTGCCGGGGACTTCCAGAGCTGTGGCAAGCCAAGTTAAACGGCTCTGCAGTGGAATCTCCCTTTGAGGGCTGCTATTTACTCACACCAAAGCAATTCTTCCAGAGGAAGCGATAGGAATGTACAGTTCCAGAGCAGGAAATGCCACTGTCTTAATAGTGCAGTGGGTAGGAACACGGGGATGAGGGTGGCATCGGGCTGGGCAGGCGCTGTTGAAGAGCTCCTGCAGCTGCAGGGATTGAAGAAAACTGAATTCTTCCAGTGCCTCAGCCAGCAGGGTCACCCTGCAGTGAGCTGGAGGAATCACTTCCAGAACACAAGTAGAAAATGTCAGAGATTATTCCTTGATTCTCAGATTGCTGCTTTTCAGTCACAGAATGGCTTGGGTTGGAAGGACCTTGAAGATCATCCTGTCCTACCCCCCTGCCATGGGAAGGGACACCTTCCACTATCCCAGATTGCTCCAAGCCCCGTCCAGCCTGGTCTCGGACCCTTCCAGGGATGGGGCAGCCACAGCTTCTCTGGGCACCCTGTGCCAGGGCCTCACCTCCCTCACAGCTGAGAATTCCTTCCCAATATCCCATCTAACCCTGCCCTCTGGCAGTGGGAAGCCATTCCCCCTTGTTCTGTCACTCCAGACGCTTGTCCAAAATCCATCTCCAGCTCTCTTGGTGCCCATTTAGGCACTGGAAGGGGCTCTGAGGTCTCCCTGGAGCCCTTTCTTCCTGGCTAAACAACTTCAATTCTCTCAGCCTTTCCTCACAGCAGAGCTGCTCCATCCCTCTGATCATCTTGATGCCTCCTCTGGACTTGCTTCAACAGGTCCATGACCTTTCTGAGGTGAGGATCCAGAGCTGGATGCAGGTCTCCAGGTGGGGTATTACATCCTTAAAAAGTGCCTGGAAGTCCTGGTCAGATTTAGGCCAGAAGGGTGTGAGAAACAACTTCTGAACTGCAAAGCTTTCACTTCCCTGCTGCAGATATAAAATAATTTTGGTGGTAGCAAAATATATATATGGGATATAAGGTACCTGTGAGTGATGCTAAAAAGCAGAGGACAGAAAGAAAGACGTTTTTGGCTTAGTGGATAGACCACTGTTGTCCTTACATGCACTTCATAAATAATTTTTTAACTTTCTCAAGATTTCTGAGGAGTACATTATTCAAAACATCCAGCTATTCCTCCTGAGACTGTGTTCACTGACATAAAATGCTCACTGAATTTAATTATTAATATTTTTTCCAGTACCTAGGAGTTTTTTCCACTCTGCAAAACATGTGCGAGTTTGCCTCTCAAAATGACAGGAAGAAAGATGGAGCTGAACATCCCCTTGACCGTGACACCTTTCCATGGCATTTCTTGACAACCTTCCTCAGGACCCTTGTTGTGACAGTCTGGTTTCATCACAGGATTTCACCCCATGGCTGCTGATGAGATAAGCTTAGGATGCTGCTTTTAAAAAGGAATGGAAAAAAACCCCCAACAAGACAAGCAGAAAGTGATGACTGAAATTGAACACCGAATCAGAATTGTATTATCAATTTCTTTTGCATGTTCTGGCTTAGAAAAAAATGTCTGTCCTACAGCTCCCAATACTCCACCTCCCTGGATCTTCCATAGTCCTCTGTGCCACTGGAAAATGCCCTTACAAAATGGCATTTAAGATCATTTTCACTATTTAAAATAATTTTCTTCACATGGTGCTATCACATTCCTTTCAGCTGAATGATGATGGCACGAGAGGCCACAGATACTTTTCCTTACTGGCTGTGAGATTTGTTGTGGTGTTTGAACAGGTACATAAAGCAGAGAAACAGGAACAATACAGTACAATTTTCAAGATTTAGCCTGTCTCTCAGAAGCTGCTCATATACTTCATATGCAATGTGCAGATTTCTGGAAAATCATGAATCACATACTTCTTTTCCTGTAAAAATGTCAGCTGTTTTCTAGGATGGCAAATCTGTAATTCCTTCCAGAGAGCAAAACAAATTAAGTAAGACTAATGAGAGTGGTAGGGAGAACGCTCTGAGGAATGGGAAGTAGAGCAGATTGCATCCCATTCTGCAGGACATCTGTGACAGGGAGGGGAGGAGGGGCCGGTTTCAAGTGGATAACATGGTCCGTGCATGGGACTGGTGCACGGTAACAAAAATTATTTATCACACACCAGTTCACTCTGATGGTGACTAACAGGGGATTTTATTAAGTATTCAGGCTTCTTTAATACATCTTCCTGTTGACTTTACTCCTGTTTGCATTGGATTAAGGACTGTCTAGGGCAAACCAGGTGAGACACCAGCTCCAAATTGGCAAGGAGCTTCCAGCAAACACTGTCCATCGCCTGAGTGTGAAGGTGCCAAATGCTGACAGTCCCGAAGAGGGGGTGTTGTACAGACAGGAACAAACTCGTATGGACTTGAAAATGCCTTCATGGCCTTTGCAGTGCTACAAAAACATGTTGGGTGTTAAGTTTCTTTGTGATATTTGCCCTTTATTGAGATTATCTGGGTTTTTCTTCTTTAATCACCTTTTAGGAGCCAAAACACCGCAAAGGAATAATTCCCATTTATGAACTCTTCTTTCAGGTGAAGCTTCATCATGCAGCTGTACATTGAAGTATAATTCCCATAGCAAAAATGGCATTTCTACCTGTTTGTGAAATTCCCTTCATTTAAAGCAGTAATTTGATGTTGAGAAGAAAGGCAAACAATTACAGCAATCCCTCTCTGTGGTACAAGTACATTCATGCTTTGTCTGCCTCCTTACTGCAAAGACAATATTTACATATGCATACAAATCACATCACATATTGAACTAGTGCTAGGACTGCAAATATGAAAACTGGAATATTTTGTTTATATTTTAAAGACTTGATGATCGGAAAATGCCGAGGCATTGATAAAGTCGATGGGTGTCAGGTGATTTGCAGGGCCCATCTTCAGGAAGTTGCTTTCTGAACATCTGCAGGCATGAAGCAATAAGGAAATTTATTTCATCGGCACCTTCCTAAAGAAGCCCTGTATCATCCAACAGGGCATGACTGAGGAGAGCTGTCCCGGTACTCAGTTCCATCCTGAGGAGCAGGCAAGGCTCTGGGAATGTAAAGAGCAGCACAAAGTCTGTCTACCTTCGGTAGCAAGTTGCATGTTGAGATGCCAGAGAAGAAGATTATCATAGTACACAAGTTGCCATTTAATTATGCCCTTTTCTGTAAAGAGCCTGGCTTTAATTAAACGGCAACACAAAGTGAGAACTTTTCTCCAAGCCATTCTGAAGTGCTCACTTCCTCCTCTGTGTTCTGCGGTTTAATAGATTTGAATGAGTAATGGGGTGTTTTCATTTGTTTAGTAAAATTAAAGTGGTCAGTAACAATTTCCTGTCTGAGCAAACCGTGGGCTGATTAATAATACAGGTGATGGTGGGGAATAGGGGGTTTTTTTTTGCAGCACTCAGGTTGTGCTGCCTGGCTGCTGCTGCTTGGGGCTTTCCAGAACTGCTGGTGCTTCACCAGGCTCAGCCTCAACCCTCACTGAGACAAAAGCTGTGCTTCCAGGGCTGGGCTGGCCCGGGAGCAGTTTGGAACAACTGAACACTAAGGCAGCATGGAGGAGATTTTGCAGCAAAATTGATCTTTCTTCTCACCCAAATATTTAATAATTAGCACTTAGAGGGCCAAGCCTGGGTGGGGTATGAGCACTGGAACCACTGGTGAGATGTCCAGCTTTGGAGAGGGCATCTCTCCTTAGGGGCATCAGAGGAAGTGTTTGCCTGGTCCTCTCCAGCCTGTTTTCCACTGCTGCTGTAGGGATGGCCGTTCCTGCCATGGAATCTCTGCTTTTCACAGAGACACATCCTACTGTAACCTGCATGAAGCCACGTCACAGAACTCCGTGATCCTAGGTCAAAACTCGACAGCGTCCCATTAATTTGAATTAACAGCAAAAATGGGAGGGAAATCAAATGCGTTGTGCAAACCTTGACATGGGACTCAGTATTTTCAGTCCTCCTGAAAACACCTCAGAGAACTTTATCTCTGTTTACACCTGAAAAAGTCTGCACATAACCAGGGGCTACAGTCTCCCAACCTGAACTGCAGTTACCAGTTGGCACAAGCAATATTTAGCCATTGGTTTTCCCATACACATTACAGACTTTTGCCTGAATTTTATTAGTGATCTCTTCAGAGAGTCAGACACACAGATGGGTGCTGATCAACTCACCCAAAATCTGGAGTGACACAGTCCTCCTGCAACAGGCATTTGGAAAAAGATGAACTCTACCGCAATTATTCCTGCTATGTCTGGATGCTGATGTGGGATTTGTGGTAAGTAAATGCTTACTGCTCATAAAAGAGCTTGGACCCTGATATGACATTTTAAAAAAAAAATTTAAAAATAGGCATGGTCCATGAGTTTTAAAATGTGGTGACAGGCACAGAGGCAACACTTCAGTCTTGTTGCAACACCTATTGAGGCTGTGACCAAAAGGCTGTCTCCAATTATTGCTGTTCAGTTGACGACAAATAAAATGCCTTTGCCATCAGTAGGCAAATATAAGGGCCTGTCAGCACATAAGACTTAAAAACCCTACATCAACATCCAGCAGCTGGTTTAAAGAGCTGATTCAACAGGCTGCTGACATGGGGTTTTGTTCGATTTCTTCAGCCTTTGCCCATTGATCGTCACATCCACACATGACCATTAACTCATTTTGCACTTTCTGGAAGCTGCAGGCTGTTTCAAGGGTCACACTTACCTAGAGAGTTCATAAGAACAGACTCTGTAAATAAAACAGTTTGTACATCAATGCCAGTGCTTCCTACAAGGGATGCCTGAGTGTATACAGAATTCACAAGAATTGTTCCAGCCAAGGTTCAGTTCTGAAGAATTGGAGTTCCCTTGAATTTTACTGACGTTGGTGTTGAAAGGAGAGGCTTAGCAACGCAAGGAAAATGTTGGTGGCACATGGACTGAAGTCATCATGGAGAATGCTAATTGTTGTCTCGGGAGAATGCTAATTGTTGTCACTCTTGCAGGGTTTTCACCTTAGAAAAAAAAGTAAAATTACTTCTGTGAAGAGAAAAGCACATGTTAAGTTGATATATCTAAAAAAAACCTTTAAAAAGAAGCATAGTTCTTTCCTTAATCACACTTCCTAACGCAGATAACACCAAGCCTTTGCACAGAAAGGAAGTCAGAGAAATGACGCTGTTCCACATGAACAAGCGGCATGAGTGGGCGTAACCGAAATCAGAAATTACACTAATAAATAATGCCTCTCCTCTGACAACCCAAAGTGCTCTGCAAATGTTATTTCAGTGAAGCAATACGGATGGGCAAATGTCTTACAGTTTTAGAGCTCAAGGTTCAGAAAAGCTTTACAACGTAATTGTGTCTCTCTGAAGGTGAGACACAAGGCTAGCGAAGAGCAGGAACGACACGCCTGTGTTATGACTTGTAGACCTGTGGTTTAACCACGAGACAAGAAAGGGCTTATTAAAATTAACAGTATTAGAAAAGATTATGCTCCCCAGCAAAATACCAAGTTCCTGTGACAACCTGTGAATCGCTTGCAAAGCTTTTGCAAAAAGTTACTTAGGAGACGATGTCTGTGGTTCATCTCTGCATCTATGTCAGGACTTTTGAATAGTTATGCAGAAGTCAAACACGTCTCTTTTCACCTTGTCTGCAAAACTTAGATTTCAGGTATAGATAAAAACTGTCTGCTTCACAGCAGGAAAACAGATCGCCTAGAGCTACCCCTTCTTCATTTAAAAAGAAATTGCTTTTTTGCTAAAAGTTCACAGCTATGAAATTGCAGCTGTTTCGCCAAAACAAATGCTTAGCCAGAAGCCATCTGAGAATCTTAAATTACTACTAAATTAGATTGATTCCTCCAATATGGATCCTGATTCAGGTTTGGGTGTACGTGGAGAGACATGGCTGCCACCCCTTCCAAGCCATGCCACACATGCTCATCTTCTTCCACCTCCTTGAGCCAATCCTGGTGTTTCCTCCTTTGATGAAGTGATTTTAGCACTGGTGGGGGTGGTGAAGCAGGACCAGGACTGATCAGTTTAGCCCATTAATCATGTTTGTCACAGAGTGAAAATAAGCAGGTTCAGCCTCTCGTCCTGTCACGCTCATTGGAAGGGTAGATTCAATCAACAGCTCCTTTCCATTACCCAAAGGTTCTTCCTGAAAATTGGCAGTTTCCTCTGTATTAAGGCATGGATTTAGATGACAAAACCTGGCTCTAGATTACATGAAGAGAAGGTTTGGGGGTGTTCACTTCTCAACTTTCCTGCAGATCCACACAGGTTCTCTAATTTCCATTTGATTGAATAGTATTTACCAAGTGGGCTCTAATTTTACATAAACCAGGAATGAGCTTAATCTAGATGAGTTGTGCAGATGTTTTTGTAAATCCTTCTGAGTTTACACACTGCTCTGTGCCCTTTCTGAACCTCCAGTCTATGTCCCTTCCTCCTACCCCACTTCCACACTTCCAATTTCAGTGCACAATTCTTCTGCAGATCTGAGTTCTTCTGTAGCCACCTGTGCAACCCTGCCAGGGACAAAACACAGCCAGATTCAAAGCAAGGAATCTTGTTTAATGCCGTCAGATCCAGGCCTTGGGTATAAATAGTTCTTTCCAGGATGACTCTATTTCAAAATTTCTGTGTTTTACAAAATGTTGTGCAACAAGGTGATATAGAGGCAGGCTCAGGCCAGAACTGATGCAGCAGTGCCATCCTGTACTTGGGTTATGATTGAAACATTGGCTATCAATCTCTTTTCCCTCTTCTTCTACTTTAATAGCAGCAGAGACGCTACCTCAGATATATTTTGGTGCCATAAAGGAGGCTGATTATTTATTTAGAAGAAATGAAATGTGGTTTAATGGAGCGTGTGCTGGGCTCCAGGCCAGCGAACAGGTTCTGGTGTTCTGGGCTTCAGTGCAGACGCTCAGGGTTTTCAAAGGAAAATCAGTGTTAACTCATGAGCCCTTTGAAAGCTCATCTTGGCTCTTCCCCAGCTCCTCTGCTGGCTGAATTGCAGACCTTTGCCTGACTCTCCCATCACTCGAGATGGGACGAAAACGGGCTCCAGCTCTTGATGAGCTCCTTAGTCCTGCTGGACTCCAAACACAAGGCTCTCAAAACTTCACTTCCAGCCAGGCGAAGCCTTGCCCATGGGAGCCAGAGCTGCCTTCCAAGAAAGCATTTCCCACACCCGAGTGAGCACCCCAGGGGCACTGATGGATACGTCAGAACAATGTTTGACCTTGCCCAAAATCTGGGCAGTGCAGCACCACCCCCATGCTGCCCATGGTGCAGGTTTCTGTCACGGGTTTTGCTCGGCACTGGGCATCCCTCCCACTTATATGGATTGGGATGTCTTAAGGGAATTAAGTCTAAAACTTCGGGTTCCTGTGTCTCTCCAAGTTCTCACTGGGCTCTCCAGCAATCCCTCCACCACAGGGATGGTGCAATGGCCAGACATGAAAAGGAGCATGTATCAAAATGAAACCAGGCCGCTGGGGAATAAAGTCACGTAGCTATGGGAAAAACATGTGTCTCTGAAGACTTCCCTTGACTTTAGCACACACATTCTGCTCATTATAAACTGTCTTTTTATATAACTTGACCCAACAACATCTGCAAAATTCTTGCCTTTTTGAAGCAGCTATGAATAGGTCACTGTTTGTTTCTGATTAAGCCTGATTCATTTATCATTCTGGTCAGCCTTTCATTCCTGTAAATACATTTACTCTCTATTTTCTCAGTATTTAAAAGACATGTTGCATAGTAATTCTGAGGCCTGCCAAAGACCATGTGCACATTTCTACAGCATAAAGTTTCTTTTTTTTGCTTGCTAAAAAAAATGGCGGTGTGCTAGCAGTAAATCACAATTTTGAAAGGAAATTTATGGTAATCATTTCTGTAAAAGCTTTAGGTACTGGTTGGTTGAGTATTTAAGTGTAAACTGTTCCTAGGGATAGTTCAGTGAAACCCCTGTTCAATTAGTTGCACAATTATAACACTGATAAATTGTAGGAAGTGTAAAACATTTAGGGATAGCGATTAGTAGACAAACTGTACAGGTATTAAGCTCCCAAGTTCACACATGTCAATTTTCATGTGTTCTCACACAGAAGTCAATTTTAAAGCAGAGTTAAGGCTAAAGTACATTTTGTCAGAATTCAGAGCCTAATTAAAATCAAATTTGAAAGAGCATAAGAAACCCAAAGATAATGGCATCCCTGCCCATGTGATAAAAATCAGCGGGGGTAGGGAGAAGAGACATGTGTCAGGACACTGCTGGAGAGGACACGTGGTCCTTGGCTGCTATCCTGCCCACTTGGCAGCTGACCCCCAGCCCTGGCTCACCCCAGGGAACGGCCAGAAGGACGTGGGAAGGAGCTGGGAGCCCCGCAGGGGGTGGGAATAAGGGTCAGGCACAACTCTGTAAGCTTGATTACTTGGCTGCGCAGAGAACAACTCGGTTTTCCGCAAGATTTCCACTTGAGGCATTGACTTTGTGGTTTCTGTGTATTTCCCAAACTAATTTTGTTTCCTGCAGTGGCACCAGGTAACCCCAAGGGATACCCCAGGAGATGAGATGCAGGTTGACCCTGCTGTGGGATGAGACAGGAGCTGCTCCAAGGGCTCGAGGGACTTGTTAATATTCAGCTTCAGCAGCAGCTTGTGCCCATTTCACAAGTCTCTGCTCAAGCTGCTGTAAAGCCAAGCGACCACAACCCTTCTCCAACTAGTGTTGGGCTAATTTTGATGTGACAATGGAGGTGAAAAATGAGTTGCTTCTTCTCTTCACAGCTGCACTCTGATCTCGGTATGATTTCATCTGTATTTCTAGAAATCTAGACGTTTCCAGAAATATCTGACTAAGTAATCTCTTCATGGCTCTTCAGCAACCCCAGTGGCTCCTACCACTCAGCCTGTTTGTTAAAATTAGCAAAACATTACATACAGGCTAAGACAGTTCTCAGCGTGGTGTTGTGTTAAGTGAGTTCAGCTAAAGGGTGTTTTAACCAACACAAACTAAACTAACCTTCCAAGAACGGTCCGTGGGCAAGGCTGGGAAGTTGCAAGAAGCATGAGGTAGCTGCTGGGAGAACGCAGACAGATGTCGGAAACATTTCTCCATCTGTAAACAAACAAACAGCCCGACACCCAAATTGGGCCAGTCTGGTGGAAAATATCAAAGTCATGACCCTCATCAAATGAAAGAAAACAGATTACACAGCAGCAGTACTCACCGTTTTCCGTATCTCTGGGTACGCTGTGCTGGTTTTACAGGGTTCTCCAGGGCAGACGAACTGAAGTGACCGCTTTACATTCCAGTGAAGCTTTTTCATTTCACAATCACCATCTGAAAGGGGACAACACACTCTCTGTTTTTGTTTTCTTCCTGGTGATCTCCTCTGTTTTTATGTCTGCTCCATAATTTCATTGGTTTGGGTTTTTTTTAACTTCTCCTTTCTCCTCCTTTCCTCTCCTATTTTACCATTTCCATTTAGTTTTCCTCCACTCAACTCTCTAATTCCCTTAGAGCTCTGCATTTGTACTCCTTAAAACTAAGTCCTTAATCCACCACTGGTATTTACACATGCATTTGTTCAAGAAGTTGAGCTTAATATGCCACTTCTCATTCACTGTAACCTATTCCCCAGCTGCAAACAGGCCCATAGTCTATTGCAAACATAACTCCCTCCCTCACATATATTTTAAGTCAGCCTTTCATATGGGTGAATTAACTTATTAGACATGATAACTCAACCAGGTGCAATTGCCCAGCCTTACCTTTAGTTCTGCTGAGGAACAGTCCCATCAGGGTAAAGCCCCATTTATATCAGCCAGGCACAAGCTGTGAGTGCCTCATTGTTTTGGCCACAGCATTGAAGAAAAGAATCATTTAGAGTAACATACTTCTAATTTTGATTTCAGATGCCTCACTTCCTTCCTATTGATGGTGTTCAGAGCTGAGCTTCAGGAGAGGGATATTTTCAAATTTTGCCAACAGAAATCCTTTCTGCACGTCTGACCTTTGGTGTGTCTGGATGGATCTTGGTGTTTTTCCTAAGCTGGCGTGTTTGTGAACAAGTATGCAGCCGGGGCACCTCTGTTTACCTACTTTACGTACCCCAAAGTGGTGGCTTGGAATTGTAGCTCCTCCACAGAGTCTCACGGCCCCAGACCTTCCTGGGTAAGCGCAGCAGTGAGTTTTTAACTGCTGCTCAGACAGCGGGGGAGATGCTCCAGGGGGAAACTCTCACTGTCAGCAACCGGGGACTTTCAATCCCCTTTCCCCAGCTGCCCCCGGGATAACATCACCTCAGAGCCTTCCCTGCAGGAATCCATCCCCTACCCTCCTGTGCTGCCCACGGGAAAAAACTGAATCACAACCTCAGCAACTTCTGCTGACCCCGTTTGCCGCCTGCAACGCAAACCCCGTCCAAGGCGGAGGTGGAAAGTCGAGCTTTGCGTTAAGCAAGCGCACTGTGGGACCCTGCAAAGGAAGATTTGTTTGCCTGCTGCTCACCCTGGCGTGCCTGTGCACGCTTGTGCTGCATTCCCGAGGGAAGCTGGGTCTCAGGGAGCCGTGTGGGAAGCTGGCTGCTCCGTTCCTTCCTTGCGATAAAGCGGTGGTTGAGTCCACCTAGGAGAGAACTACTTTTGCGGTCTTTGTTTTGGCAAGGCACCTCGGTAAAAGTAAATTGAGTTCCCTGCTTTGTAATCTGGGATGATTTTAAATCTCCTTCTGCTTTTTGATGTTAGTCAGAATAATTAAAGTTGTGGAGAGGCGATAAGTAGCAAAAGGCAAATTTTGGGCTACAGGCAGTCTGCATGTGCCTGGGACCTGCCTGATGAATAAAATGAAGCTAAAAGAGGACAAGCTACTGGGGTTATAACAGCTCAGGAGAGGCAAACACAGATTATTTGTAGGGGAAAAAAAAGAGGTGCCATTCTTCCTCTTTGGGCTTGAACTCATGCAGATAAAGTGGAGCTCCGTGGTCTGCAAAGGGCCAGAACCTCTGACACCCTGCTGCATCTGTAGGGATGGTGTAGGAGCTTCATGCACAGAGTGCTTGGCCCCCCAACCTGAGGCCAGCCCAGCAAGAGACACCCTGATACAGACAGCCCTGCACAGAGAGCAGCTCCAGGGCACAGGGGAGCTCAGTGGAGGATGCAGCTGCACTTACCCTCAAGTTCAGACCTTGCTACAAAGACAGAAGCCTTGGGGGAATTCAGAGGATAATTTTTTTGTTTACTTAGCTTGTGGGAGTTTAATGTTTAATCATTGCAGAGGAGTGAGTGGGTTACTCATAATTGTTAGCCATGATTTCTGCCTTTTTTTTTTCCTTTTGTCCTTTGTTCTTCCTTATCGTGGCTCTCACATTTCGTGGACTAAATTGGCTTCCTATCACAGCCCACTGGTCCTTGATTTCTCAGCAAATTGCAATTTTATAGCACTCACAGGAGTCTCTTCATTTAAGCAGCTCGAATTAAGGGCACAGGAGTCAGGGACAGCTTGGATGGCTCCATAACCCCACAGGAGGAGGATGCATCCCCAGCAGACAGGAACCAGTCCGGGGGGTTCCCCTCCCCGTGGGTACCACCACTCCCACAGATCAAGGAGTCGCCTCCATAACCTGGTCCCAGCCTTCACCCAGGAGAAGCAACACAGGAATTCCTCATTCTCTAGAATGATGGTTCCTGACTTTTCAAATGAAAGAGGTTCAAAAGGAAAAAACTACAGTGTAACTCCAAACAAAGGAACCATTTGCTGTTAAGCCTATGGGACATCCAAAAACTGTGTTCTAAAAATCAAAGAAACTGTTATCCCTAAAGCTGTAAAACAATGTATGGACCCAGAGGTTGGCAGGTAAATGTGCCATCACTTGCAACTACACGTGGGAGCCCTGTGGGGCTCTTCCCCAAGGGGCAGGTTTGTGCCCAGCACAGCTCAGGGCTCCCCCCATCTCTGCTCTTTCCCAGCCACAAAAAACCAGCTGCTCTATTTAGTCCTTGTTTTGGCCATTCTTTTTTCCCTTAGAAATGTCAGATCTGGCTGTGGTTTGCACTGCAAACCATTCTGCTACGCATTTAATGGAAAAAGACAAATTTTTATGATGATTTTGATTACTCTTGCTGGTTAATAATTAATTCTAAACAGAACCATGAGATAGTTCTATTGAGTTCTTATTGCTTTTAACAAAACTGAAAGATGCTTTTAACAAAACTGCAACTCAATTAATCTCTGTAAAAAGGCAGATGTGCCTCTTAATTGCTATCAAATATTTATTTCATTTTTTTTTAACACCGCATCAGCTCTACCTTACTCGTTTCTAAACTTAATTCATCCTTATGTTAGTGGTCCATAAGACATTATTTAACATCTACAGAGGTATTTTCCTAGAAGTGAAGTCATTCCCAGTCAGGCACATGCCCCATGCCACTACAGCTACTTGTAAAGATTTCTAAGGGGTGATGAACCTACCAAATGATCCAAAGGATAAGTTAGTTCTGGTTTTTTTCCCAAGACAAAGCGGGGTTGACACAAGCAGTCATCTTTTCATCACTAATATCAGAATTGTGCTCAGTCATAAAAAAAGAAAAAATAAAAGAAGATGCATTTCATAGCTTAGCTGTCTACAGAATAATAATTAAAAAATCCTAAAATGTCACAGAGCAGCCTAATGCACCTTCTGGAAATGTTGTCATTCCAGATATCAGCAGAAACAAAAATCCAATCCACTTACTAAGGAAAACGGGTCTCTACCTTGAAAGCATAAAGCCACCAGGCTAACTTAGATAAATGCCATGGCTGGATGAGCACAGTAGCTGGATGGCAAAGGTAGCATTTGGCATGAGAACAGCTGTCAACATCTGTCCCCTTGAGGCTGACAGATGGCAGGGAGCAGCCGCCAGCGCTGCCACCGGCTGAGCAGAGGTGCAGCTGACCTGGCAGTGCTGCTGTTTACACAACCCCTTGAAGCTACTGCCACAACCTGTGGAGCTGGTTTTAGCAGGAGTGGAAAATCTGTGGAGAGCAAGGAAATGCTGAAAAGCCAGACAAGCTGGAGCAATATCTGGAGCGGTGCTGGGCGCATTGTCAGTGAAATAACTTTCAGCAGGAGTTCGATTTCATCCATGTTCAGCCCAGAGTGTGCTCAGTGATGGCAACAGAGCTTAGAAAAAGGGCTCCAGGGGAAACCTGTTGTCTCCTAAAGCATCCTTGGGGACCAAGAAGGAGAGGCCAGGATTGCCTTCATGCCCTGTGGCAGCCCCAGGCACAGGGGTTGCTATCTCCATGTAAAATCCTGTTCTCCATCTCAGTAGGGCTGGAGCTGGCTCTGGCTCCAGGTCTCTCCCCATCAGTGATTAGTCCAGGGTGGAATCTGGATAGAGATTGTTGGCAAAAGAGGATTTTAAAGATCATGTCATAACTGCATCTGTTACCCTAAGAACGTACTAAAACAGCTTTATTCTTACACTGACTTTTAAAAGTATAAATACAGGAGATAATGTAATAAAGACACAAGTATTTTAAATTAGTAACACCCAATTTGAGTAGCTTTTGATGACAAAATTTTCACAATTGATTTACAAGCAGTAACCCATTGTGTAATGTGCACCATGTGCAAAGGCTCTGGCTTCCTACATTAACAATCAGAGCAGCTGGAAGTTACAAACACTGAAATTTGGTCGAGGGTGGGATCAAATTTTGAGCTGCTTTAATTCCAATGGTCAATTTTAATCTTTCCTCCAATGTAAATAAAAAGGAACATTACTGAAGGCAGCAGAGTTTGTGGGATGACACAAAGGGAGGTATAAAAAGCAAATCATGCTGGGAGTTCTCAGGAGCTCTTCATAAGTGATGAGGTAGGAAAAACGGGGATTGTCCAAAAAGGATGACAAGCATTTCGCCCAAGAAACAGAAGTAATTAGGGCTGAAGTGAACTCAAGTTTTTCTGCTCAGAGGCCAACCTAAGACATTACAAAATAATTTTTTCTGAAGGAGATGTAAAACAGCACTCAAGGAACTACCTGGGAAGGGGACAGCAACAGGCTGAAAGGTAATTTGGAAGTGTTTCCAGAACCTCATCATTTCACACGTTTTCTAAATCTAAACACTGAGAGATTTTTGCATTCCTTCTGGATACTCTGAAATGGTAACCAATGTTTCTATTTTCCTTTTTAAAAGTAGGCACAGAGTTGGGGGTTTTGTTTTTTGCTATCTACTTGAAGTTGTGTAATGTAATATGATGGATTTTATAGACATAGCTTTACCTTTTAATAAATCTTTATTAATTGCTTATTTTATTTTATGAGTTTAGAAGTTCCCATATTAGCTGTTAACCAGGGTCTCCATACACTCCAAGCCTTGTACATTTTTTAATGGCTGTGTGGGTGACACAAGCACATGGCAGTGAAGGAGCCCAGGTGTTTTCTCTGGAGCTCGTGCCAGTTTTGGGTTTTAATGCCACCTCTGTGCCAGCTCAGAGTGGCAGGTGATGCCTGAACTGGCACAGCACCTGCCAGGGCAAGAGTGGGCTGGGAAAAAGGTTGACCCTATCTGAAATGATCAACTGAGGTTGTGCTGGTGCTGTGCTGTGTGTCACGGGGCTGAGGCATTTTTTACCTTGCACTGGGAGCCCCTGTAGTCACTCCTCTGCTGTAAAACACCACATTTTAGATGCTGCTGCTTGGATCTCCACCTGCAGAGCTGTTATTCCTAGGAGAAACCTTGCTCTAGGACTCAGCCACCTGTGTGGGCATCCCCATGGGATACATCCATAGTGGGTACCGATGAGAGGGGCTGAGGGCTGGTGGCACCAGCAGTGGCACTCTCACCACCTGGGACACTGCGTCCGCCTCCCATGGCCGGGTGGAGAAACCGGAGTGCCACCACCAAGGGATTCCCCAGCTTGGGAAATACCAGCCACAGCTAAGAAGGGTGTGCCAAGGGCAGGGCATTGACATGTACTTTGGGACCTTGATACAACTGAATAAAAACTTTTTTACTTTCACCCTGTCGTGGTTTAACGTCAGCCACCAACCAAGCACTTTGCAGCCACTCACTCACACCCCGCTGGGACTGGGGAGAGAATTGGGAGGGTAACGCCTGGAAAACAACTCATGGGTTGAGATAAAGACAGTTTAATAGGAAAAGCAAAAGCTGCTCAAGCAAGCAAAGTAAAGCAAGGAATTG
>WBMZ01005329.1:0-20332 GCA_013400975.1 Atrichornis clamosus
CCCCCCCTGAGCACGAGCAAACACCCAGGGATGCTCAGGATCCCCTCCGGGCATTTTTTACCTGGGATCAGCATTCCCGGCACCCATCCAGGCTCCCCCTGGAGCATCCCTGGGACCAGTCCCAAATCCCAGCACAGGTTTTCCTGGGAAGGGCAGCAGTCCTGCCGTGGCTGGCGGGATTCTGCTCCCCTCCGCGACTGTTCTGGCCCCTCTCCTCCGTGAACTCCCCAAATCCCCCCCAGACCTCGGTCCTCGTCATTTCGGGAGCCCGCGCTCTTTCCAGGAACATCCCCAGGGATTCTGCTCCTGCTTTTCCCCGTCAGCCTCCTTGCAAAACCGCTTTCCTGAGAACTCTGACATTTAAAAAAAAAAAGGAACGAAGAAACAGCCCCCTTGTTCTGCGGAGCTGAACCGGCTCTTTTTCCGCCCTTTTTCCAGTCACAAGGGTGAGCTGAAGCAAAACTTTCCGTCCTGAGCAGGAACAGAAAGAGAGAGGGAGAAGTTACCAACCCTCCTTTAAAAAAAAATAATTTGAAAGCACCAAAAAAAAAAAAAAAAAAAAAACCAAACCAAAAAAACCCCCCCTAAAGGCAGCAAAACCGAGCATTGCCTTTCCCCCACGTCCCCTTTTTTTTTTATTTTTTGGGAAAAAGGAGGGAGTTGGCAGCTTTGAGCTGGAGCAGATTCCGGCGATCCTTGGGCCGGGAGGGGCGCGCGGAGCCCGGGGGGGAGGTGGAGATAGAAACCAGATTGCAGCAAATATTTGTGTATTTATGTCCTTGCCGTGTGAGGGACACTGGGAGCCATCCCAGCGCCAGATCCTTTCCCTTGGGCACCTTGAAATCCAGGGATTTAGGGGTTTTTTTTTTTTTTGGTGTGGGAGAGGGCAGTGCCAGAGATGTGGGAGGTGCCCACGCAGCCTCAGGATTTTGGGAGCTGTGGGCATCGGGTGCTGCTTTTTGGGATGGGAATTGTCTGGGAGCAGCAGTGGAGGCCTTGGAGAGGACAAGGAATGTTGGGATGCGGGGGTTTTTTTTGGGAATGTTCACTCTGCTCGATTGGAGGCACCCAGGGGTGCTCAGGAGGCGTCGGGTCCCTGCAGGGTGCTGGCATATCCACAGTCCTGGATGTCCACCGCGGATATCCAGGCTCAGCTGGATCAGTGGGAGCACATCCTCCCTCCTGCAGCCTCCTGGAGCAGCTCCTGGCCCTGCTCCCAATCCATGGGCAGCTCCAGGGACAGCGGCGACAGCCTTCACGGGGGTGACAAGAGCTCCAGCAGTGGCAATTCCCCAAGAATTTCCTCCCGTCTCCGTCTCTTTCCCAACAGCAGCACCAGGCGCTGCCCTGGGGGATTCTCCTTGCCCGGGAGCCGCTTGGGATGTCCCCAGTCCGCACCCTCCCTCCCACCCAGGGACATCAGCGCCCGAAAAACTCAGCCCGGCTTTCCTGGGAAGGTTGTTTGGAGAGGTGATGTGGGAAAGGGGAGGGATGAGAATCCCCCTGCCCTGCAGGTGACCCTCCCTGAGCTGCCTTCCCTCCCTCCCTCCCTCCCTCCCTCCCTTCGGGGCAGCGGGGCCTTGAGCAAATTTTTTATAAATGGGAGTTTTCTGTGACTCCTGAAATTGAGCCGTAACTTCAGGCGAACGGAAAGAAAATTTAAAAATTAAAAAAAAACAAACCAAAAAAACAAAAAGAGATGTGGGCAAATGAATGCAGGCAAAAAGAAACGCCCCGGGGCAGCCTGGAATTGCGGAGGGATGCTGGTGCTGGGAAGGGCCTGGATTGGGAGGTGCCCGCAAAGGGGCTTCTCCAAAGGCTTCTCCCAGTGCCCCGAGGGGCTGAGGGATGAGGGTGGCACTTTGGGGTGGAGTTGGGGGGGATTTCGCTTGGCCGCCCCATGCCCCAAATCCTGCTGACGTTTAAGCCCCACATCCCCTCTGCCCAGCGGGCGGGGCGACCTTCCTTGGAGCGCTCTGCACGTCTCCCGCCCGGATCCATGCAGGGCATTTATGGCCTCAGACCCCCCAGGATTTCTCCAGGTGGGTTTGTCACCAGCACCCCGAGTGCCAGCGGGGCCGGGTGGCACTGCCAGCTGCAGGGCACGGCCCTGGTGGCACAGGCTGCTCCAGAGTGCTCCCACATCCCGTGATTTTCCCACATCCACGCGGCAGCGGGGGCCGTGGGATGGTGAAATGTCCCTTTCCTATCAAACCCCCCCCCCTCCCTGTTTTATTTCCAGCCTTTTTCCCAGCTCGTGCTGCCATGGGACTCTCCAGCCCACGGTGTCTCCCGCCCCATTCCCTGCCCCGGCACCCCCAGCCCACCCCTAAACGTTCATCTGCTCTGCTGAGGGAGAGAGCAGCTCCGGGAAACAGCTCCATAAATCACCGGAGAGCCTGGAAATAAAAATCATTATGGTGATGAATGGGGTTTTATTTCTCTTTTAAGAAGAGGGATCACAAAAAGACCAGGGCAGGGAGGAGTGAGGGAAAGGAGGTGCTGCATTTTCCCGTTTGTGACAAATTGGGGGATAAAGCTGATGGCAGAGGGCTGCTGGGAGAGAGAGGGGAAGAACCACGGGAATGCTGAGTATCTGTAGCTGGGGATGCAGGGAGTATGGGAAGGTGTCAGGGTTTTCCACGCAGCTCTGCGTTATTGGGGTGCTGCTCACCTCAGAGAGGTTTTCCTGGCCATGGCGTGGTCCAAATCCACCAGAAAATGTTATCCCTGGCTCCAGGCTGGGGGAAACTATCCACGGGCCTCGCCAGCACCCACAGCACCCGAATCCTGCAGAACCCAAATCCTGCAGAACTCAAAACCTGCTGCACCCAAATCCCACAGCACCCAAATCCTGCAGAACCCACATCCTGCAGAACTCAAAACCTGCTGCACCCAAATCCCGCAGCACCCAAATCCTGCAGCACCCACATCCCACAGAAACCACATCCCACAGCACCCAAATCCTGCAGCACCCAAATCCCGCAGCACCCACATCCCACAGAAACCACATCCTGCAGCACCCACATCCCACAGCACCTTCACCCCTCAGCACCAGCAGCCACCGCGGGCTCGGGAAGCAGCTCCAGAGCTGCCAAAGGACAGCTTTGCACGGAATGACTTCAGGATTTGGCCCCAGGTTCGCAGGGATGGGAGCCTGTATTAATTAAGCATCGATGATCCAAGTCACAGGGCATTTTCTGGGGATTAATGACGGGCTGGGAGGAGCTGGTGACTTGGGATGAGGCCAAAAATCCCATTTTCCCCAACCGGTGCTGAGTCCCGAGCACACACTTTGTGCCAAGGTCAGCAGCACCTTTTCCAGTCAATTTTTACAATTATTATTAATAAGAATAATAAAGTGTTGGAGATGGATTCTCCTTCCCGGCATGGCAAAGCCACTCAATTTCTGTGGGGAGAGGGGGATGGATGCCCCTCATATTGAAAATGGAAATGGAAAGAGCATCCCTCTCCCTCAGGAGCCCTTTCCTGGCTTTCCCGGGGACAGGAGGGTGTTGGGAACAGTGTCCTTGGCCTCTCCTGCAATTCCCAATCCGGCTCCACAGGGACGGTGACCCTGGGAAGCGCAGGGAAGGGATGGGGCAGAGCCGAGCTGCTCCCGGGTGGAGCAGGATCCGGCCCCCGGCAATTATCGCTGATGGAGGTTTGCGGGTTGTCATGGCAACGAGAGCGCCTGGCTAATCCTTGGCTTTCCTTTCTTCCAAGGGAAGAAAGTTTCGTGTACCTGACCGCGGTGGGAATGCGGTGGTGTCACCGAAACTGCGGGAAAAACAGAAACTCTCCGACAACATCTCTTCAGTGTTGGAGAACCAAGGCATTGCTTTATTCTGGCCGGGATGCGCGATAGAAATCATTTCATCCGCACACGCCCGGGCCGTGCGGTGAAAATCATTCCATCGCACCTCAGCTTTGACCCGGTGTTTCCCATCTTTACACAGACAAAACTCAAAGGACTGCACGTTCATTGGTCTTAAATTGCACAGTCTCCTATCGGTTATTGATCCCTTCGCCCTCGATGCTGACGCGATCCTCGCTGTTCGGTTCTCTGATCGGCCCCGTCCCAGCCCGGGTGTCTCCGAGCCCTCCGGAGCTGCTGCCCGGGGCTGGTGATCCTTAATTGCTCGTTAATGGTCGCTGACCTCCCGCGGATCTCTCTGGCTGCTCCCGCTCTGGGGATGTTCAGCTCACCAGGCCTCCCCCGGCGCACAGAGGCTTAGAAAGAGCTCTCGACTCCTTCCCCCGGGGCACGGGCGGGCGAACCCCTCACACATAAAAACTTTTATTAAAAGTTGTGTCATTTCCGACAGTGGNAGTTGTGTCAG
This sequence comes from Atrichornis clamosus, assembly GCA_013400975.1. Classification (NCBI taxonomy): domain Eukaryota; kingdom Metazoa; phylum Chordata; class Aves; order Passeriformes; family Menuridae; genus Atrichornis; species Atrichornis clamosus. The sequence continues at coordinate 4,344 of WBMZ01005329.1, forward strand.
ACAGTGGGAATGCGGTGGGAGCAGCGCCGTGGGATGCTCGGGCTCTGCTGCCTCCACTCCCACGCGTGTGCAGAGACACAAAAACACACACACACGGCGGAAAAATTCCAAACTAAACCCATCCCGAGGAGAGGGAGAGCACCTCACTCCCACTTCCCATTGCCCTGCGGCGCCGGGCGATCCAGCTGCCTGGAATTCCAAGGCCAGTCCTCCCGTTCGGGATCGCTGGTTGTTTATTTGCAGTTCCCATCTGCGTCCCTGCCTTTCCCATCACGGAGACAATCCCGTGCAGCACCGGGACGAAGCTCTGGATGCTTCCCTGGGCTCCCCACGGACAGGGATGCGGCTCTGGGGTGGAAGCAGTGCCCGAGGGAAGAGGATCAAAACACACCCAGGCATTCCAAGGTGGAAACCAGGCCCCGGGCAAATCCTGCCCTTGGCTTTCCCCCTCTCCCCAAACCAAGGAACGCATCCATGGCATCAGCAGAAGGTTTTCCCTGGTCCTGGGATGAGGAGCATCCAGCCCGGAGAGCATTCCCATCTCCCAGCCAAGGAGACACCTCCAGCCCAGAGCTCCCCTCTCTCCCAATCCCAAAGGGGATTGTGAGCAACCAGGGACCATTCCTGCCCTCCCAAACCCTGCTGGAAGCACAGCCCTGCTCCCCTGCTCCAGCCGGAGCCTCTCCTGCTGCCGGGCTGCTTCTCCCGCTCTCCCTCCTGTTACTGGAAAGTTTTATTGTTTGTGATTAATCATTTTGCTTTAATTGCTGCTGCTCCGGCTGGCCCAGGCTCAGCCAGGATTTGATGCCTCTTGGCTGCTTCCCCCAGGACGGAGAAGCCCTGACCGGGAGCAGCCCTGCGGCAGCAGGAGGGGCAGGAACCAGGATCCCGATGGATTCCCAGCCCCACCGGGAGCTCCCCGGTCCTGCAGCCAGACGGGGGCTTGGAAATGGGATTTTGGTTGGAATGCTCGGGGTCTGAACCAGCGGAGCTGCCGGCAGCACGGGGGTGGCCCCGGGTGCTCCCGGGACCTCCCGGCGGGTGACACTGGATGTGTCACACTGTCCCCCGGGAGCAGGAAGGAGCCAGAGGGGCAGAGAGCACTTTGGGCAGTGCCCCGACGAGCTGTGCCACGTGGAACCACGGCCTGGGGCATCCAGAGCGTCCGGCTGTTCTTCCTGCCTGCCCCAAACATTCCCGAGGTGGGAGGTGAGCCGGGATGTTTGTCCCCTCCTGCTGGGAGCCAAGCCTGGGAGCAACGGAAATCCTCACCTCGTCCAGCCTTGGGAGTGGGGGATCAGTGTCCCAGATCCCAGTGTCCCAGTTCCCTGTGCCTCCCCAGCTCCCAGTGTCCCCAGATCCCACCGGGAGCAAGCCTTGGGATGAGGACACGCTGGGAGTAACTCCATGGCCCAAGCAGCAAACCCAAGGAGCAGCGGGAAACCTGGGAAAGCAGGCAGCAGATGGAATTTGCAGCAAGATGTCACAGCATTCCCTCCCTCCCAGCGAGGTTTGCCTGGCTCCAGTGGCCTCTCACTCCCTGGGAGCATCTTCATGGGAATTGCAATGGTTTTGCCAGGGAAGCAGCTTCGTTCCTGGAGGGTTTTCCCTGCAGTCTCTCTCTGGGTGTGCCCAGGATTCCCGGGCAGCCTCAGCACATCCGTGATCCACGTGGCCGCCGTGTCCTTCAGTGCCACGTGGAGAGCGGGGCCGCGGCTGCCGGAGCCGCCTCCACCTCGCCTGAACTTTCCTGCTGAATAATTGAAAGCTCATGCAACAGCCACAAATATTTAATCACTTGTTCATCAAAAATTTACCCCTGTTAAAGCTGACGTTTGAGATGTCTGACAGCGCTGGGGAGGAGGCAGCGGCGAGGGGACAGCAAGGAGAGGGTGACCCAGCCAGAGGGAGCCAGAAAGGATCGGGAATTAGGGATGCCACGGTCCCGTGGGCAGCTGCTGACCTGGGCAGGGGCGTGTGATGGGATGGGACCCTCCTGGCTGAGCATGGAGGGGGTCAAAACCGTCTGAGTGCGGTGGTGCCACCAACTTCTGCTCAGTGTCCCCGTCTGCTCTGCGCAGCCCTGGGGAGGGCAGTGCATGGGCTCAGCCCCTTCCATTAATTAATTCCCAGTCCCACGTTCCTGGCTCAAAGCCATCCCAGAGCCCTCCAGGGCCCAACACGGTGCTGGGTGAACTGGTGGCCGGTGCCTGGGCTGGGTGTGACCCGTGGCTTGGGGATGGACACAAGGACAGCCCAGCTCTGTCCTCGGCTGCCAGGCAGGCAGAGGGGACATCTCGGGGGGCCCGGAGCCTCCACAGCCCCGGCAGCGATGGCAGAAGGAGATAAAAAAGGCCGTCCTACTTAACAGGGTTTATATAAGGAGGCATCTCCATGGCAGGATGGGAAAACAGACGGGAATTGGAAGTGATGCTTGGAACGCTCTTCGCAGGGGAATCCCTGTTGATGGGTGAGGTGGCACCCGGGGGGCTCAGCCACCCCCTGCTTTGTCCTCACCGCGGCCCCACCGCAGCACGAGGGGGTCCCCGCTTCAGCCGGGGGGCACAGCCAGCTCCTGCCCCCCCACCTGCCCTCCCAGAGCCTCCTCATCGCTAATTAACCCCCGGCCATTAATTCACTTCACGGCCTCTCCGCACCCCGCTCGCACAGCGCTGCCCCCAGCGGGTCCTCCCTGCCGCGCTCGGGGTGGGGACCGCAGCTCTGGGGGGGGGCTGCGGGGGGGATCCCGCGCATCCCGAAGCCCGGGATTTGCCGGGATCTGCGGGGAGCCCTTCCCTGCCTGGCCCGCGGTGACCGCCGGGCTGGAAAGGAGCCGGGAGAGCGGCACCTCGGCCAGCAGGTTCGCTCCGCTTATGGAAAGGCATTTGGGAGCGGGCTCGGGATGTGTTTATTCCTGTCAGCCCTTGGCCGGTGGCTGGGAGCGGGATTAATCCGTGAGGAGCGGCCACCGGCTGCCAAGTTCCCCCGAGAGGCACAAGAGGCGGGATGAGGGTGGTCCCGGGCCACGGGAGAGAGAATTCGGGGGTCCCTTTTGAGGAGGGGGCGGTGGGTGGATGCCCTGCACCATCAGGAGAGGGGGATTTCTTTCCCCCCTCTCTCAGGGATCCCGGGAGGAGCAGCCACAGAGGCTGCAAATGGAAGTGGAGGAAAGGGAAGGAGAAATCCCCGTAATCACAGGGCTCTGGGAGCGGAGTTTTGGGAAGCGCAGCGGATCCCCTCGCAGCCTGGCTCCTCCTCGGTCAGGCCACTGCCACGGCCGCGCTGGGGGAGCAGCGAGGGCTCCGGAGAGACCCGCTGGGAGAGGATGTCCCCAAAACCCCATTCCCGGTGGATCTCCTCTGAAGCGGGACAGGGACGACACACTCCGGCAGGGCTTGGGGTTCCGCCGGGAACCTGCCACGGGTCCCGAGCGCTGCCCTCGCTCGGCCCAGGCTCTGCCAGCCCCGGATCTCCCCGCCGGGCCGCGGGGAATGCTCGGAAGTGCTCCAGCTAATGAAAAGCCGGCTGACGTGGCCTGCAGGCAGGCGCTGGTGGAAAAGCAGGTTAATGTCCCGGTGGCCTCGGGGCTGGCGGTGGCACCGGGCCAGGGAAGGCAGCGGGGAAGGGCTGCAGCCGGCCTTGTTCCCTCCGCCGAGCGCGGCTGAGCCCCCAGAGCTCGTTCATCATCAAAATTCCGGATTGTCGCTCGTCACGTGGCTCTTCGGGGGCAGCACAGGTGCACCTCGCACGCTGCTCCTGCCCTTCCTCCTGCCCTCCATCCCCAGCCCTGGCTCCTGCTGTCCCTGCACATCCATCCCTGCCCATTCCTGCCTGTCCACGCCCAGCTGTATCCATCATCCATCGCTTTCCTCACAATTATCCATCTCAATCCTCGCCATCCGCTGGTCCAGGTGCTGGCTTAGGGCTCCAAGGGGTGTTTAGGGGACTGTTCCCCTTCCGAGTGCTCTCCAGAGCTTTCTCCAGGGTATCCTCACCCTCCGCAGGCAGACAGGAACAGTGGATATCCCTCCTTTGGAGCTGCCCTAAGGACTCAAGGTGCAGGTGATTGGTTCAGCCCCAGCCTGGCTCCTGGAGGCTGGAAAACCTGGATATTGATGGGAAAATGCAATTGTGCGAGGATGGCCAGGCTTATGCAGGAATCTGTCCCCTCTAAGAGCAGGGTCCTGGTCGCTGTCACAGAGCCCATCACTGGGGGTCTGATCACCCAGCCTGGAGTGGAACCAGTCCCCGGGAGAGCTGGAACCAGTTGGCTGATCCCAGCATGAGTCACCCCAGCTTCCCTGCCACCCAGCCATAAACAGCCATTCCGGCTTAGGAGTTGCGTCCCAGTTTCTCGTGCTGTTTACATTGATCTGCCTTCCAGGGCTTGCTTTGCTCCAGTTTTTAATGTAATTTCACCAGCCATTAGCCCAGAACGCAGCTCTGCTCTTCCCTCACTTAACAGCACTTTTTCTCCTAAATATCTCCATTCCGGATCCGTGGAGCTGCTTCGGTAGCAAAGCCCTCAAGGTTTTGGGACCCTCACCATGACGTGGAAGAGGTGGAGGGAGCACAGGGCTTGTGCCTGACCAAAACAACCCAATTATGGTAAAACTGCCAAAAACCAGCCCTAAGAGCGTCCTTGACCTTCTGGAAGCCTCGAGCTGCTGCTCTCCAAACCCTGGGAATGACCGTGAGGCTTCACCCGGTGCCCGGTGGTTTCCTGGGAGGGGGTCTGGGGGTGTCTCTGGGGGTGCTTTCTTTCCACGCAGAGGGAAAATGAAACGCTGAGGCAGAGAACGACTCTCACTTCCCTAAAAGTTATTAATAGCTCCCAGTGCTTTCGGGGTCACTGCGGGCAACCGGTGCCTCGTGCGCCCTGCGGAGGTGGGAAACTGAGGCACGGGAGCCCTTGGCTTGATTTAAGGGGGTTTGGGAAAGGGTTGTGCTCCTCTTAGTCCGTCTGCACCGAGGGCGGTGGTGGCGCCACGTGCTGGGGGAACATTCCCTGTGTCCTTCCACCAGCTGATTTCCACGAGGGAAAACCCCGTGTCCGGTGGGAAGCCCGGGAAAAGCGGGGTCCTGCTCTCCTTGTGGTACCTGGAGAGGAGTCAGAGCTGCCGCTTCCGAGCGGCTGCTTTGGAAAAGGCTGCTCCAGCCCCGGCTCCCTCGGGGCTTGGCTGCGGCGACAAGGAGCGGGCAGGCGGGGACACGGGGCCGGGGCGGGCGGGGACACCGGCGCTGTCACGCCAAGCGCGGCTCCTCGGGGCTGCAGCGACAGCCCCCGGGGCTGCCAGCACCCACGAGCAGCAGCGCTGCGGCACTCCCGGAGCCCGGGGGAAAAAAAAAAAAAAAAATCCCCAAATCCCACTTGTCCCGAAGCCAGGCGCTTTCTGCTGGAAGCCACCAGCCTTCCGCTGCCGCCCGGCCAGGTACGGGGACACTGCCACGGGTTTGGACACTCCGTTAGTTACAAACTGATTAATTGCTCTGCTGCCTCCTCTTCCAAACAGATCTGGACATCCAGGCGCTAATGAACAAGCCCAGCAATTAATTGCAGGGGTGAGCCCGCTCCTAATGAGGAACAGATTTAGGGAATGAGCGCTAGGAGAGCTCTCTGGCCTCTGGTTGAGCACGGGCTGGGGATTACAATCTGTGGGGCTTTTTAATGAATAATCGAGGAGTTGATTAAGCCTGAGCTCGGGCACTGGGGGAAGTGGGGCCAGAGATGCTGCTGTGGTTCATGGCAGCAGCATTGGCTGGGGAGCGGGGCTGGATCCAGACGGGATCCAGCCTGGATCTGGCCTGGTTGGGAGTTGTTTTGCTGCCAGGAGAGGAGGTGTGAAGGTGGCCGGGAGCTGTGGGGTGCCCAGTGATGTCGGGGACCTGCAGCAAGGCTCCCCGTGGGTGGGAGGCTTTTGCCAGCTGCTTTCAGATTCCCAAAATATGCTTAAATATCTGAATTTTCCACCGTGTTATCAGACTGGCACCTGGAGCGGGGACAGGGGCAGTCCCTTTGGGAAGTTTGGGTGCCCCAGGCTGGGCTCAGCCTTTCCCCTCAGGCAGCAGCTTCTCCTCTGCAGCTCCTGCTGCTGCTCCTGGCTCTCCCTGACAAATCCCAAGGAAAGGGGGAATGCTGCATCCATGTCCCTCCCTGCTCCCTGGCACCTCCCTGTCCCCAGCAGAGCTGTGCCCGGCAAGGCTGGGCCCAGTCCCTGTGTTCCGGTGGGCTGTGCCTTCCTTTGCTGGGGTGATCCATGTTGGATTTGCAAGGGAAACGAGGCACTTTTCCCTGTGGATCTCCCATGCTCGGCGCTGAACCAAGCAAGCCCCGTGCTGAGCCGATGCCAGAGGTGATGCTCATCCTCTGTGTGTCCATCAGGGCTGGCGGTGCTGAGGGACAGACGGAAAATTAAAACAAAAACCACCCAAAGAAGCGCCCAGGAGAAGAAGCGGCCGGAGAGCGGCCAAGTTTCCGTCAGCGCTGCAGAACGAGGGGTCACTGGAAAATCTGAGTGGGGAGCAAGAGGGAAGGAAGCAGCTTCTGCTTCCCGACAGTGGTTCCTGCGAGGGCGTGTGAGGGAGGGAGTTACTCATCGCGGGCAGAGAGCGCTGCCCCACCCCCGGCCCTCCCGGCTCCCCTTTCCCACTGAAAACTCTGCTGGAATGACGCTCCCGGCCGGCTCCGTGTCCCGGCGCTGCGGGGCTGCTCCTCAGCTGATAACGAATGACAAAAAGCAGCTGATCTGTCCAAAAGCTGGACACTGATCTGCTGGGCTGCCGCAGGGAGCCGGCGCGGTCCTGCGGCTGCTCTGTCCCCTCTCGGTTTGCTCCGGGATTTGGGTGGAAAGCCGCCTTCCCAATCCCTGCTCAGCGCAGGGTGAGGAGGGAAAGGCTGGATTTGCAGGCAGGGGTGGGAGCAGGAGCGCAGGGAGAATGGGAGGAAGGATGTTCGTCACTGGGGGAGCGGGACAAAGGATAAGTGAGGGGCTGTGAGGCGGGCAGGGCTGGAGGGCTCAAGCCCTCGCAGTCGCTCCTCGATGGCACACCAGGAATCTCCGCCTCCCGTCCCTGCTGCAGACACCTCCCTGCCTGCTTCCCTCCTTGCCCGGGTTTGCTGGGAAGAGCTGAGCCCACACCTGCGGCCGCGGTGCCCCGAGGGGCCGCATGAACCTTTCCCTTCCTCCTCCTCCTCCTCCTCCTCCTCCTGCTCCTGCTCCTCCTCCTCCCCGTCTGCTCGCGGCGCTGCCCACAGCTCCTGCCTGGAAGGAGAGCCTGTTCCCAGCCCCGATGCCCGGGAGATGGGATCTGCAGCCAATTTCCAGCTCGGCAGAGCAGAAGGATTTCTGTGGAGCTGCCCAAAGGTTGCGCTCCCGCCCAGCCCCGCGCGGGCGCTCGGCTCGGGTCCCCCTCTGTGAACGGGGGGCTCGGCGGAGCCGTAAACACGGGAAGGAGCTCCAGGGCTCCCAGAGCACGCGGCACACGCGGCACGCAGCCCTGGGAATGCTGTCGTGGAGTCCCGGAATGGTTTGGGTTGGAAGGGGCCTTAAATCCCGTCTCATTCCACCCCTTGCTGTGGGCGGGGACACCTTTCACTATCCCAGGTTGCTCCAAGCCCCGTCCAGCCTGGCCTTGAGCATTCCCAAGGATGAGGCAGCCACAGTTTCTCTGGGATCAGCCAGCTGAGCACACCTGGACACGGGTTTGCATCCCTGTGCTGGATCTTTGCACCTTTAAACACCAACATGCAGCATCCCAATCCTACAGCTATCCCTCATCCCTCGTCCCATGGGATGCAGCCTCCCCTTCCCGGGGTGCAGCGTGTTTAGGGCAGGACGCTTCCCTTCCCAAAGCCAACCCTGGATGGTTTTTTCCCTGGGAGCTCTCCAGCCTCATCCATACACATCCTTCTGGATGTGATGTGTCATTCCTGACCCGGGTTCACCAGGAGCTGCCAGGGACGCTCCCAGCCGGCACAGCCAGCCCAGCCCACGGCCCTCGTTAGCTAATTGCTCCTCGGGAGCCCGGGATGTGCCAACCTTTGGGCCTCGCAGCACCGCTCCAGTTCTTCATCACCACCTGTCACGTCCTACATGGAGCAAAGTGGGGCTCGGCAGGGAAAAAAGGGCAGGGAGAAAACATATTGGTGCCACTGGAAATTAAGGGCAGGTTCCCACGTCAGAGCTGGGAGAGGATCAGCTGTCTCAGCAGTCAGCGGGGAAAGGAGCTGCTGGCGTCACCAGTGATGTGAGACACAGGCACGTCTTGCAGGAGGGAGAGACATCTGTGCCAGATCTGCAGCACGAACCCTCCCGGCTCGGGCAGCGGTGGGAGGGGTGGTGGGGCCGGGGCTGGAGGTGATTCCTGCGGCCAGACGCGTGCACAGAGCCATCCATGGAATGGCTGAGGTTGGGCAAGAGCTCCAAGGACGTCGAGCCCCCGATCCTCACGCTGTCCCCAGCCCCGAGCGCCGAGTGCCGCGTCCAGGGGTTCCTTGGACACCGCCAGGGGTGGGGACTCCGAACCTCCCTGGGCAGTTCCAATGCCCGACCTCCCTTCCCATGGAGGAATTCCTCCTGATGTCCAGCCTGCCCCTCCCACGTGTCTGGGCAGTGCCCTGTTCCCCTCACCTTTCCAAACAAGGCAGGGATCTGTCTTCCCAAGCCTGGCATTCCTGGATGGAATTTCCTGCAGGGCTGCAGGGAAAATTCTGCCCTCAGCTTGGTGGGGACGTGCCGGAGGGTGACAGTGGCTGTCATCCACACACCCAGCTCCGTCAAGTATCCCGTGCCTTGGCCGTTGTCCCGTTGATTCCCATCCCTTCTCCCGGTCACGGCTCCCGCCAGTGCTGCTGGCTCTCCTTCCCTCGGATGCCGAGAGCTCCCTCTCTCCCTGCCATGACTCATTTCTCTCTCGCCAAGGCTGTAATTTTTAAAGAGGCCCTCGGAGACACGCAGGGTTTAATACCTGCAGAGGCTCCCAGCAGGTGCCATCGAGCTTTTCCCGGCGGTGTGGATGCGGACGCGGGAGGAGGGATGGATGGGGATGCTGGAGGAGCACTCGGGACCCAGGGCCACGCGGATGGAGGCAGGCTGGGAGCTGGGAATGGGGTCCCACGCTGGTGCAGGATTGTCCCTGTGCTCAGCCCCTGGAGGCAGCGAGGACGGGGATGTTCCAGCCCCTGCGAAGTGCCTGGGAAGGACAAGCCAAGAGTTGTGAGGGAGAGGGGAAAAAATCTGGGGCTCAGGAGGATCCCCTGCGGTTTCTGAGGAGCCCCAGCCTCCCCCGCTGGGATGGAGCTGTTTGTGGAGGGCGGGGAATGGCTCCAGCTGCACAAACCTGGAACACTCCCCACCCCTGGAAGTGTCCAAGGCCAGGCTGGACGGGGCTTGGAGCACCCTGGGAGAGTGGAAGGTGTGGGGGGTGGAACTGGGTGAGCTTTAAGGTCCCTTCCAGCCCCAACCATTCCGTGATTCCATGAAACAGCCTTGACTTCCCTCTGCTCCAGCTTTGCTGGGAAGGAGACGAGGCTCCCCTCTCTGCCGGGGCCATGGTGCTCGGCTGTCCCCATCCCGGGTGACATTTTCTGGGAGCTCATTCCCTGCTCCCTTCCCAGCAGGGCGAGGAGGGGCAGGAGGGGAGGGAGAGCTGCCAGCCCAGCTCCTGGGCCCCTCTGGACAGCGGTGGGAGAGGTGTTTGCTCTGCCTGTTGGCTTTGGGAATGCCAGGGTGTGGGATCCGGCCGTGTTATCCTGCTGGGATCCCTGGGATCTCCTCTCCTGCCCCACCAGCCCACCCCACAGCAGCTGTGAGGGGAATCTGTGGGGTGCAAAGTGCCCGAGTGACCCACAAGTCACGGGCCACCCCGTCCTGCAGCCCCGCCGTGGCTTTCCCAGCCCTATCTGTGGAATTTCTCGGGGTTTTCCCAGTCAATATTTGCTCTGTGCGTTTCCCAAGGAATCGTCGGTGCCCGCGCCGGGCCCGGCACGCTGCCGGGGGGAGGCCATCGGCACCAGGTCACGTCTGCAGCTTCCAGAGCCAACTTCCCAGCTCCCCAGGCAGCCAGGGCCCCTCGGGAGCCGTGGGTGCGGGCATGTGCTCCTGGAGGAAAGTTTCTCCTCCGTTTCTGTGATTAATTCCTTCCTCCCACCACGGACGCCTGCAATCGCATCTAAATCCATGGCTCCCCACTCCTCCTCGCCTGTAAAATATTTATAACCCCCTACATTAGGGCCTTTTTTTTGGGTTTTTTCCCCCTTTTTTTCTTGCCTTTTTTTCCCCCCCCTCCTGCCTTCCACCCGGGCTCCCTGGCTCTGCCGAGCTCCGGGAGCCGCTTCATTTCCATGGATCTCGGCGAGCCGAGGAGCTGTGAGGAATAATTTAGGTTTTGCTCGGGGAATGCGATGCTTTTTTTAATTGCAGTCATCTGCAGCTTCCCAGCAATGTATTATTGATGGTTATTATCCAAATAAAAGAGTCGTTTCTGGTTTGTTTTCCCGTGGATGCGCTTGGAAGTGTTGGTGGTTTTCCTGTCTCCCTCTTTCTCCGGTTTGGGAAGAGGTCACCTTTGCATCCCGTACTTTTTCCACCCATTTTCCCCTCTCCTGTGGGTGTTGCTGAGCTCACCCAGCTTTCCCACGTGGCACCAAAACCAGCGAAACACCAGAGACGCCTCTTTTATCACCCAGAGCCCTCCAAGCACCCCAGGGTGCGATTAGGGGGGGCTTGGCCTTTTCGGAAGGAGGAATTTGGAGGATCCTGGAGGATCCTGGAGGATCCTGGAGGCGGGGAACGTCTGCAGGCTGCGGGTGGCTTTGCTGGGGCAGTGCCAGCCCTGCGCGGGCTCCACGTGTGGCACAGGGAGCCCTGTGGCTGCTCCCGGGGGCTTTCACCGTGGGTTTGGCCTCCAAAATCAGGATTTTGGGAGTATGTTGGAACATGGGAGGGCTGCTCCTGACCTCACAGCTCTGCGAGGACGGACCTGCTGGGGTTATCCCTGCCCTTGCAGAGCCATCCCGGGATCTCAGCCCGGCGCTCCGCAGGGCCACACAGCGGGATGCGAGCCGGGAAGCACGGCACCTCCAGCGCCTTTTCCGCCCCATCCCAGGAAGGAAGGAAGGAAGGAAGGCACCAAAGTAGGGCTCGGGAGCTCCGCCGCCTCCCCAGCTCGGGGCTGACAGCTCGGGAGAGACGGGAGAGCGCTTTTCTCCCGCGCTGTCACCGCTCCTCTCCTCCCTTTCAGCACCGCCCACCGCGTTGTCACTCCCGGCAGCGGGGACTTTCCTCAGTCCCACGAAGGTCCCCGAGCTGTTACCGCGACGCAAACACCGAGTACAAGGTTCCTCCTTGATGTGAGGAATGAAACGAGGTCGGAACTGGAGGGAAAAATGTTCATTTTGAGAGGGAGCTGAGGATTTCGCTGTTTCCCGGGAGTTGCTTCCCCCGGGAATTCCGCGGGAGGGGCGCGGCGGGGTGTCCTGCGGATCTCAAGCACTGCTGGTGCTCTGGTGGGGTGTTCCATGGAGAAGGAACGGGATCCAGCATCCCTACGGCCGGGCATTCCCCCTCATCCCGCCCACGGATGCTCGGGAAGGAGCTGTCGCAAATATCGGGGGTTTAAGCACGGGCGCTGAACAGACTTAGAGTCTGCCGTGCTTCCAAGTGGGAATGTTGAGGGACGGGGCAGGGGCTCCCGGGGAAAACACCGCGTGGCTGCCGGCTCGCAGGCGCTTTGGTGATGAATTCCTTCGGTGAGCAAACAATTTTGCCTCCTAATTGCAGCCATCAAGCAAAACTCCGGGCCCAAGTTCCTCCCCTTGCGTTTTGCTTCTCGTGCCAAGGCCCTTTCCCCAGCGAAGGAGCTGCTTAATTAGAAATCAACTGTTGCAGTAATTGGGAGCAGGAACAGGGGCTGGGAGAGGTTTATTAGCAGGAGTGTGGTGATGGGTAATTAGCAATCCCATAGCCGGGGGGATTTTCCGCGGCTCCAAAGCTGCCCTGGAGCGAGGGGAAAGCCCGGGGCAGAGCAGGGAATTGGTGTGGCCGTGATGGGATCGTGATGGGAACCTTCCCACTGGCATCACGTGGATTCCAGGCAGGAATCCCAGCCCTGCAAACAGGCACCTGTGGGTGCTGCAGCTCAGGGATGAGCAGGGAGAGGGAAAAGGGGAGAAGAAGCAGGAAAAAGCTCCCAAATCCCCTTTTCCCTGGCCCCACAGCCTGCGGGCATCACCTGGGAGCATCTCCAGCTCTGCCACCCTGTGGGGACCCTGTGGGGACCCTGGGGACCCCCTGCCCTGCCCACGGGGACAGCAGGACCCCCGCCAGCCCCTGGCATTCCCAACAAAACCTTCTCCAGGGTTTATTTATCCCCGAGCGCTGCGAGTCAAATCGCTGGAGCTCTCTCTCCCTAAATTTAGCCCTTCAATGGAGAGAGATTTTACAGACGCCTGACTCTGCCTTGTGCTTAAAAGTCAGTCAGTGTTTCCATGAGGAACCCTGGGGGTCCAATCCTGAGCTCCGCTCTCCGGCACCGTGACAAAAATCTTCCCTGTGTATTCCAGCGGAGCGGCGCTGGATTTGCCCCCACGGGGATGAGATCAGGATCTGGCCTCGGGTTTTGATGGGTTTGTAACTTGGCTGATACAACTCTGCTGATTTAATTCATTTTGGGCTAAAACTCCGCCTACAAGTTCCCAGCCTGGGAGGCATTAAAGGCAAATTAATACAAATATTATAGGCTGGGTTTAAAGGGGAATCATCAGTTAAGCCTGATTTTTTTTTTTTTTTTTTTTTTTTTTTTTTAGGGAACAACCTGGCGAAGAGATGTTTTCTATTTTGGGGTTATTTATTTGATGTTGCTGCTGGGGCTCCTCTCGGCCCAGACCCTGCCCAGGCCGGGGACTGCTCTGCTTTGCTTCCAGAGCACCCAGCAGGAAAGCATCTGGAAAAGAAAGGAGGTACCAAAATCGGGAAAACAGCTGGGATTCCCATCACGGTTTAGGCCCCTGCTGGAGAGCTCGGATCCTGCTGGGCACTGGGGGAGTTTGGCTCCTTTTCCCACACGGGAATTGCCCACGGGGAGGTTTGGGAGGGAGAGGCCTCTGGGATGTGGTGGGGGTCCTGTTCTTCTTCCCGAGGAGCCTGCGATGGGTGTTGGGTGCAAGGAGCAAGGAGAACCCATCCAGGCATCCATCCCAGGCATCCCTCCCACATCCAGGAGGGATCTCCTGGCTGCATCCCGGCTGGGAAGGGCGATGTGCTCCCTGCACGTGTGGCCAGAGCTCGTTCTGGGCCAACAAAAGGGAATGAAGGATTATCCAGCCGTGATCCAAGGAGGGTGAGGAGGCCAAAGGCACAGCACAGCCCTGCAGGGGCTTCCCGGAGGGATCCAGAGTCTCCCTTGGAGAATTCCTGTGAGCTCCTGTCAGGAGAAAACGAGCCGCCCAAAAAACAGCCTGTGCCCACTGCCACCCCCGTGGCTGTGACACCTGGAGCTAATCCTAGCAGGTCCTTTCCTGCAGCTCCAGGCGGGATGGGTGGGACACGAGTGGGAACTCCGCTGGCTCAAGGACTGTGTCCCTCTCCTTCCTCCCCTGGCACTGTGGGGACACCCCTGTCACCACCCCAGGGGTGGCAAAGCCACCAGGCAGAGCAGGTGGCCTTGGCTGCAGGGGGTGGAGCAGGAGGGGGGGGCACCAACAAGCGCCAGGGGTGGGATCCTGGGAAGCAGGGGCACATGGAGGGGCTGCAGAGTCTCCCAGAATACTCCACCAGGGAATTTTTCCCGTGCTCTGCCCCACTTTGCTGCAGCGCGTGGGGTCAGGTCTGCGCTGCCTTGGGGGTGATGCTCCCGCTCCTGGTCCTGCTCCCACCAGGATTTTCACTTTTCCCCCGTGTCCTTCTCCTTACATGAGAACTGGAAGAGGCTCTCAGCCTGTTTGTGGTTGAGTCCGTGATGGGAACACACCAGGCAGGAGCTGCCGAGCACCAGCTCCGTCATTGCCGCCTGTCACCGGACGGGAATCACGTTTCCCACACGGATTTCGGCTGGTTCCTCCCACAGCCACTGCCCCAGCTGGAAAACCTGCCCTTCCCCACCTCAGCCCAAGCCCAGGAGCCTGAGGAGGCTGCGGATTCCCAGCGTTGCTGAACTGCCCTGTGAACGCAGCTTCCCTGAGGCAGGAAGGCTGATTTCCTTTCAGCAGTCCGAATCCAGATGGTCAGAGATTCCTTCCAAGCTCCCAGAACCTGTTTTAAAAGGCCATTATGTCTCAATAGCAGTTTTGCATCCCGGCCCGTTGGAAGCAGTGCCTGCCAGCTGCTCCACCATCCCTTTTCCAAGCTGTTCCCGTGGTCACCAGGAGCCAAGATGGTCAGGGCTGTCTGATTTTGGTGGAGGGCTAAAATCCGCGTGTTTATTCCCGCTTTTTCTCCGTCAGGCAAGCGTGGAGCCGTTAAATTGAAGATGCCTGAGCTGTTTTTTTGAGACACGAGGTTTGCTCTTGCGGTGAGAATCTCCAGCCCTGGAGTGTTTTATGTTCAGAGGGAATTATGTCAGCTCCCCAGGGAGATGCCAAAGACCCCCAACACTGGAGACGAGCAGGAATTCCCAACCCGGGGCATTTTCCTTCCCTTTTCTGCAAAGCTCAGGAGCAGGTCGGTACCTCCCGTGCTCCAAAGGATGCGGAGACTGAATCACATCCAACACAGGCAGCTCCGATGCCATTCAGGGGACTTCAAAAAACATTCCCTGCACCAAAACGAGCCCTGGATCAGCTCTCCTGAGCGGGGAGGTCCATCCCCAGGGAGCTGAGGGGAAGGGATTTCACTGGCACAGGGATAGGAGAGCACAGGGAGGAATCCCCCCAGGGCAAAGGACACAATTCCTTCGCTGGGCTCCACATCCAGGCTCGGCTCCCCGCCGGCCTGTGCAGCAGCACATCGCTCTGGGACCGCTCAGGAATGTGGAATTATGGAGGTGCAGGCCCTCAAGGGGGGAAAAAACCATTCCGAGCGCTCATGAGGGCTTGTGCGTGCACAGATGTTCCACTGGTTTAACTGGAACCGCGGCTGGGGGGGGATTAGTGCCGAGTTAAGGTGCCCACCCCCAGCCCCGCTGGCCCCTGCCCCCAGGCCACGGTGTGCGGCCAGCACAGGCGCAGCCTGGGGAACGATCCAAGGAGGATTGTTATCCTGGTTCCTTGAAAAAGAAAAAAGGATGAGGGTGGGATCTGCCTGAGGAATGGGGGGGTTTTGACTTGCTGGACCCTCTCAGAGTGGCCCAAGTGATGCTGTCCCATGAGGGGACAGTCTCTCTCGGGGGGGTCAGATTGTGCCCCACAGACCCTGGGGATCAACCACAAACCCCCAAAACCACTTTCACCCCACGGGGAACCCCAACATTGCCACAGCTCACGGTGCTCGTTCTGCCTTCCCCACGCCCGGAGAGCGGAGGGGTTTGGGCACGAGGATGCCCTCGCTTTTTGGGGTGCCCACACTGCCCTGGGGGGTCCCCGCATTGCCCGGGGGTGTCCCCAGACTTTCCGGGCGTGCACCCCCCCACTCTGCCCGTGGGTGTCCCCACTGCCTGGGGGCGCACACATTACGTTGTCCTGGGGGTCCCCACACGTTCCGGGGGTGCACCCACGGCCCTGTCCTGTGTCCCCCCACACTGCCTGGGGGTTCTCACACTGCCTTGCCCCCGGGGGGGGGGGGGTCCCTACACAGCCCGGGGGTGTCCCCACCCTTTCCGGGGGTGCACACCCCGCTCCGCCCGCGGGGTCCTCCCACTCCTTGGGGCTCCGCTCCCCACTCTTCCCACAGGGGGGGAAGTTCACTCCCTTTCCTTTCTGCCGTCCCCCTTAAGCAGCCGTCGGGGCGTGCAGCCACCTTAAGGGAGCCCCTCCCCCGGCGGGCTGGGACGAGCCCTCCCCCTCCCTCCCCGCCGTCCCCTCCCTCCCCGGCCCGGCCCCGCACGGCCCCGCACGG
>WBMZ01005330.1:0-160822 GCA_013400975.1 Atrichornis clamosus
CCCCGAGGGCAGATCCTCGCAGCAGAGCCACGGCCGCCGCCCCCGAAGGTATCCCCCGGAGCTCCGGGCCCGCAGCTGGCAGGGCGGGCCGGCGGAGGGCGGCTGCCCCCCGGCCTCCACGTCTCAGAGGGGCGGGGGGCCGCCCCCCTTCCCGCCCGCAGGCTGCCAGGGCCGGGCTGCGCGGCCGAGGAGCGCTCGAGGCAACGGGGCCTCCTACAGAGACCGGGAGTGAAACCCGTCAGTCGATTATATGCCCCTGCTATCAAAGCCATAAAAATTACCGCCCTTCGCCAAAAGAGGGCACCTCCTTCTCCATAGGTCTGGTTACTCATCGCCTTCCCGACAAGGTGTTACATCTCCGTTCTGCAGCGCTTAGCAGTCGAAGGAAAATAATGTAGGGAAGACAGAAGCAGCTCTCCAGCTGCAGTGTGGTTTAAAAATACGTTCTTTACAGGTTCAAAGAGTTCTCGATCCAAATCTTCTGGAAATATCATTCTCACTAGAAGAAAAAGCTAAACTCAGCAATATGTGGTAGTTACTACAGCACCAAATTCTACTTTTGAATAACTGGTCAGCTGTTAAACATAATAGTATACAAACACATTCTTTCCAGTGAAAGGCAACCTACATATATTTTTTCAGAAAGCAGGTTAATGAGTATTACAGTAATATCTTTACCCCCTCCCCCCCCAATTTTTTAATAATTGTGTTGCAGTCAAAATGCAATGGGAATGAACACTAAGATCTTAACAATTAGAAATCTCCCATAGCAGTGCATAATTGTACACGCAGTGTAAGGGCCATTGATGGTCTCACAGCCTGATGTATATTTGGGCAGGGGTGTAGCCCCTGAGGGTGAGCCCCAGGGGTGTACTGTAGGCAGTTCTCTGCCAGCGTTTGAGAGAGGAGCACCAGCTGTGTGGCAGCAACGGCTTGAGCAGCAGGCACAGGGTAAAGACAAGTCCTTTCCTCATGTTGTACAATAAACCAACAGCCAGGGATGAACAGGACTCATACTTCCTCTTTGTTTTTTCCTATTTGTTGTTATTCACAGGTGATACATCATGTTGCAGGTTATAATTCCCTCTTCATTAGTCTTCAGCATAGACTGACATATGGAAATTAAAATTAGCAGCAATACTGGAAGACGTTAAATAGCCAAAAATAGGAAGATGAGATGCCAGCCAAACTAACCAGACTCTGTGCTGACTGCTAAAGGTAACCACATGCTTCCATAAAAAAAATGCTGGCGTATCTTTAAAATTAGTGGCTTGCCTATTAGAGGAAACTGACCCCCCCAACTTATACTTCCCTGCTTTGCCAGTCTTTGCCAGCCAGAAAGAAGACAGAACTCAATCAGTGCAGTCCCAGCCAGCACAGGCAGCAGAATTGAGTGAGCACCCTCAGTCCACACTGATGTCCCCACCCATCGAAGCTGGTCAAGGGTGGCTTGGATTAGCACAGTGGGAAAAAAGAGTAGTGCTTGCAACCAGGCCATCAATGTGATTGCCTCAAGGAACGTGAATAACAATCACACTATCCCAAGGATGATCCAAGGAAAATTACAGGGTATTGAGTTCTTCCTTACAGTATTTTGCTAGTGTGGAATAGTTATTTTTGTGTTTGTCTTGGGCATACAGGGAGTTATTACATTAATACAGGTAAGATCACCTAGCACAGTTTTGAAAAACAGTGAAGTTTACTACTGTCACTGGTCATAAAAAATTGCAAGTTCCCTTAATTTGTCAGATTTGATCTTGGATGCGCAGTGATTTAACCACCTCTCAAAAAGCAGCTTTTTAAGGATGTGCTCCCTATTAAACAACAGAGCAAGAGTGAGTTGATACAGACTGGAATCCTGAAGAAAAAAGAAGATGGCTGACAAGTATCAAAGCTGTGTCTCCTTTTATTGTTTGAAGCTCCTTGTCTTCCTTTATTTCCTGTTTTAATTAACATACTTATTCTAAAGAACACTTTCTTGCAAAAAAGGTCAACATTCCCACTGGTCTTGAGTAAATAGTTGGAAAAACTGGGGTGTGTGGAGAGCATGAAAGGTGTAATGACACAGTCACCCATCCAGAACATTTAAGCAAGGTTGAATAAAGAAATGAAATGTGTTCACTAGCATAAGCAAAAAGTAACTTTTAGTTTTAGGTTAAAAAAAAAAAATGGTTCAACATGTTTGTGACATTTAAATTAACCCCAAATCAAAGTTCTTGTGAGCCTGAGCCCTGAAGAAAGCAATGCCATTCACCCCAGTAGTCACTTGTGCATCATCAGGAAACATTCTCTACTTTCCCTACTCCTCAACACCACAACTACACAGCTCCCTGGTGTCTATCTGTGCAGGAATTTTGTGACAAAGGGTTGGTGGTGGTGAGGCTTAGCACGACTGTAAAATAATAGGAAAAGAAATCAATGTATTTACCAATTTTGTTGATAACGCTGAATGACAACACTGTAATTAAGAAAGCTACACTCACTGAGTGCCCTAATGATTACTAAAGAATGTCTAGTCAGAATAGAATTATTATTAATACATCATCAAATTACTTGGAGGACTCATGCAGAGATTTAGTTACTGTAATTGACAGTATCAGTACTTTAAAATTTTAATTCTTTTGGAAGTGATTAGATGGTACACTTAACCAAAATATACTGCTTTTCTCTGATGAAGCTATGGGATGGCTGCAACTTACTCCTGAGCAAACTTTATACATAATGAAACATCCTGAGAGAGGTGCAAACAAACCAACTTTCCATTACCTTTGATACCCAACAAAAATTCTTCTGGAACTTAATAAACTTGACGTTAACTGATTTGGAAAAAGAGAATATAAAACTTTGTGAATATGTGACACTTGGGGCATCCAGAGTAGGCTAAACTTTTCAACATTCCAGTGCTTTGCTAAGAGTTTCAAAATGATTGCATCTTTGGGAGATTCTTCTGAATGTGAAGTAGGAAATCATAACATTATTTAGGTTGAAAAGACCCTTAAGATCATTCAGTCCAACCATTAACCTAACACTACCAAGTCTACCACTAACCCACGTCCCTATGTGCTACATCTATGCATCTTTTAATACCTTCAGGGATGGTGTCTCCATCACTTCCCTGGGCAGTCTGTTCCAATGCCTGACAATCCTTTCTGAAAAATCTTTCCCTAATACCCAATCTAAACCTTCCCTGGTGAAACGTAAGGCTCCTCTTGTCCTGTCACTTGTTACCTGGGGGAAGAGACTGATTCCCACCTGGCTACAACTTCCTTGCAGGCAGTTGTAGAGAGCAGTAAGATCTCTCTCCTTTGAGACTCCTTTTCTCCAGGCTAAACACTGCTAGCTCCTTCGGTTGCTCCTCACCAGACTTGTGCTCCAGACCCTTCACCAGGTCCATTGCCCTTCTCTGGACACAATCCAGCATCTCAATGTCTTTTGCAGTGAGGGGCCCAAAACTGAACACAGCACTGGAGGTGTGGCCTCACCAGTGCCAAATACAGAGACAGTCACTGACCTGGTCCTGCTGGTCACACTGTCTATTTCTGATACAAGCAGTGTGTTCCACTAACGGGATACTACTGATTTTATAAAACACCAAATTAGTACACTTGCCAGATACAAGTTCTAACCCAATGTGAAATATATGCTTAGAAGAAGACAGAACAGAGGATATATTAACAAGATTGCCTTTATTTTTATTTAAATTTTTACATATAGTAACTTTTATTCCAACTACTGGGGTTACCTGATAGTCTCATAGAACAGTAATTTTAAAATTAATTACAGCTAAAAGAGACTCTCTGAGAGCAGTTCTCATCTTGAAAACCATATTAGGAACCACAGTAAAGAAAAAGCATATAAAAAGGTATTCAAAAATGCAGATTCACTTGTAATAATATCCTTAGAGGTTCTCCAAGAATCTCTCCCTTATCAACATTTTAATGTTTCTTTCAACTACAAATTAGCCATTATAGCAGACATTATAACTTACAGAACAGAAATAAGCAGTTTTGCAAATAGCATGGCAGGCTCAGTGTCAGCAAGTGAAATACCACAGAATACAAGAAAACATTTATGATGGAACCCACATATTTCCATGTGTATCAGGGGCATCAGTGTAAGGAATATTCCAAATCCATGGTTGATCTGTAAACCAAAACAAAAACATACTCATGACAAATTCATTTATCAAATGCAACATTTTGATCCTCTTCCTCCTTTCCCTTCGGAGGAAGAGGAAGGTCAAAATTACCACTGATTTTCAGATAACATCATGTGCAATTTCAGTTTAGTGGAAATTTTTGTTCAGCTATTTTTTAAAACTGTAATATATAGTTTTCAAAAGGCTTTGCTTTTCCCCAAAATATTATTTTAAATATAGTTATAACCCAACATGCTCCTCACCAGTTGTGTAAGAATTGTATTTCAAACAATATACAAGAACATAATGCAGCCAGATTTGGTTTGGCACAGTGGCAGCAAGTTTTGTGCTTGGTATCTCTTAACCCAATGTAAGTATAAATAAGCACTCTAACATATTAATATTTTTCACAGGGACAGTAAGAATTCAGTATCTAACAATGATGCTACCTGACTTCTTCGAGTTCACATTTAACCATCACTTCTTCAGATAAGCAAGAGGATTGCACCATATAGTTCCCTCCCTCACTACTCAGAATACAAAAGCTAACCCTACTCTTGGGAAGGAGAAAAGGCAACACATCAGGAGTCAACTGTTAGCTCTACAACCTGCTCTGGGCTCTTCCTCCTACTACATACACATGGCAGAAATGCAGCTGGTCTATGAATTCTACTTCTCTCAGGCTACTCCTACTGAAATAGAAAAAAAAAAAATCCTTCAACTCTTTCAATGAGTTTTCTCAATTAAGAAATATATATAAATCTAGCCTGCTTCTTCTCTCCATCTACCAAATGAGCCCTGAAGGAATACAGTGACATGAATCTGTACAATGCATAGATTAAAGTGAATTGTACCAAGGATGACAGGAATAGCTATTGATTATGATTACTGTTGTCCAATTTTAAGTTTACAGGATCCAATGCCAAGTCTCACAACATATGGAGTGAGAATTACTGTAGCAAGGAAAGGAAAGCAAGAAAGTGACAAAAACAGTAATGAAGAGTGATATAAATTACACAACAGTACACTGTGACAAGTACCATGCCAATTAAACATGGGGCAGGGAGACAACTGTTACCCAGTACTCATTATTATTTGCTACTAGAGTGTCCTTAGTTCTCACACTGTAGTTCCATATGTTGCAGTGAAACACATCCCAGCTGTGCATATGTTTTAAGAAGTGTCTGTTTACAGCAGGAAGAGGGCAAGAGGGTAGTTGGTTAGTTTTTTGTTACAGTGGACAGGTGATTTCCAAGCATAGAAAAAATAAGAGACATCAGAAACTGGAAAAAACTACAGCACTTAAGTGCACTGCCAAAAAAGCTCGCTAGGTTTCTGGTTCAATTGCAGGATATCCAGACTTTCACTAGAGTGATCTCTTAAAAAGAAAAGAAGTAGCACCATTATTTCCCTACGCCTCTATTATCAGTCTCTTGCTGGAGACCCATGTGTACCTACTGTATTTTAGGTGAATACCTTACCATCTATTGAACAGTTATAAAAATGGGTACAGAATAAAGCAAATGTTGGGAAAAGCACCGAGGATTTCGAACATACATTCAGATTTGAACCCTGACCTCTGTCTATATATCAGGATAAATCCAGTCCCACTAAAGCACTAGGATCTGTCACTCAGAGTATATTGTGCACCTTGGGCCTATCCATCTTCCGTACCATCTGGCAGCTACTCTGCTTAATTCAGCAAAACATGCATGCAGAGGAAGACTTAAGATGTACAGAAATAACTTCTGTCACCCTCTTAAAGCATGCTGAGAGGCCTCAATACCTAATTTAATTCCTTCCAATTGTGGCTATCTAAATAAAATTTTCTCAAGGTAGCTATTAATGTGCTTGGAACTTTGTTCCATTAATGGGATGCTGCTGATTTTATAGAACACCTGACAGTATTTAAGTCATGTATAGAACTATTGCTGAGATATAAATTAAAATTCAGTTATTTTAAAAATGTCAGATCCAATTTAAAATTATTTATCACTTTTAATAGGAGCTACATCAGCAAGAGAAAGACAATGACTGTGTACAAATACTGTATGACTGCAGCTGCTTACTGTTGCATGCTAATATGATTGCCCAACTTCTAGAAGTTAATTTCTTTGATCTTCTTGGGAAGAAGAAAAAAAAGCCCCACTGAATAAATTTTAAAAGCGTCATCAACATACCTTCCTTCCACACATTTCAAGTTCATTTCTGATACTCTAACTTTGTCTCAGCTGCACCTCACTGGAGTTAGTGTTATCTACTGGGCCGGTACCACAGCTTCACTCCTGCCTCACACACAAGCAGCAGAACTCCAGCACTAGAGTCAGCACTCAGTAAAATCAATGGGGCCATTCTAATCCCACTGCTACTTAAAGATTATATGAAAGCTCAGGAAGAGCACTATTTCAGTTATACTCAGATTTTTGAACATCCTCTCACAACTGAATAGACTACCACATTCTACTTAAAGAGAGAGAGGCCCTGGAGAACAAGACAGTTTTTTTTTGAGTAACACCTTGTCTTGGGGTGATTAATCACTCAAAGAATCCCTGCTGGCAGGCCACCTCAAAACATCATGTTCTCATAAATATGACAGATGGCAGTACAGTCAAAACCAGGAACATGCAATTGAATAGTAAAGCATAAAACACAGTGAAAGCATCTTTGTGATCCTCTTCCTACAGTGTAAAATACAGGTGTCTTTTGCACTGTGAGTGGAGATTTCCCTTCTGATGACATCTTAAAGTGCCTCAATGAATCCTTCAGTGACTACAGCTTAGCCTATGATTATGTTTCAGTGAGGGACAATCCAACTCTCTGGAAGAGAAAACTAATACAAATCCAAGAAGTTATCTGTCTCACAATGATCTTAATTTATACTCCTTGGAAATCTTGCAAGAAGAACAGAAAGAAAATCTTCATGACTGTTTCTCCAAGAGTTCCTACTTTTCTATTTTGCCTAAAATTGAGTTTTAGAATGAAACCCACTGACTGAGGTAAACCAGGCAAAGCAGGTCAAGACTTCTGTATCTTTTTACTCCCTGTTATATGGGTGCAAGGAAAGTAGGAAAGGGACCAAAGTATTTCAACATTATTGAACTTAACAGACTTTAAAAGGCTGTGGATCAATCTCATGAATTATTATGGCTGAAACCAGACAAATTATTTACATCATTTACTGATAAGTTTATCATTGTATATCCTGAGATATAGTTTATACTTTTCAAGATGCATTTATTTCACTGTAACAGTTTTCATGCTGAAGTCCTGTCTAATACAATACACACCAATTAGTATGACAGAAAGCCTTTGTGCCAGAATGACAAAACCTTCGCAATTAAATTATTTCCACAAACTAGGAAACTGCTTTTCTTCCATTTTATTATATAGTAAGAGAATTCTCTAAGTATATCTGATCTATTATTAGAATTTGTACAGGTACAGGAAAAAACAATGTATTTTTTAAATATTTGAATCTTCTATTTAGAACTTTACAAGGCAAATGCATAGCCCGACTCCTGACCATTTCTTCACTATTTTGCCCACTTCTCCTCTCCCCTGCTCCTAATAGGATTTTTCTGATTATATGAAAGTGACGTGTACTTTGTTTTCCCATGGTTAGAGAATCTGAGTTCATGGAAAATCCCCCAGAGCCTTTTCTCCTTCAATTATAAGGATCAGTCAGTATGGTTTCTTTGGGGAAAAGATAATTACTTGCATTTCTGCTTCTCAAGACTTTATTAAACTAAATCTATTTATATCACTCTCCAGAGAGTTTGGGAGTTGACAACTGTACTGTTAAAGACAGATTATTTTACGAGTCCATCCCACAACATAGGAATTCTTTAAACATCTTTTCCACCAGGAGGCTGATGAACTGAAACAGAATATTCAGGAATGAGATATGAAAAGGCACAGGCAGCAGACTTCACTTCCACTGCCAACGGCTAGACAATCTGAATTCTGACATCTGTTCATATCACAGGACAAAGCTAAGACCCAAAACCTGAACTATAGGTCAAACCAGTTCTCTAGAGAAGTAAGTTTTCCATGCAGAAAGTGAAAAAGGTTCTTTGGAAAAAAAAAAAAAAATTGTATTTGAAATAGGCATAAAACTCACTGACACAATGGATTAAATGCTGGAATTAAAACAAGAACAATATTAATTATAAAAGTATATTTTTGCACAATGAAGAGATAATATATGAAACACATTTCAGAATACACATCGATTCTGTTAATCTTTCTTTTAAAATTTCAAAAAATAGAAGTATTACCTTTTAGAAAAATCCTCCTAAACCCTAAATCAGTTTATTTAATAAGCAGGCAGTGCATACATATCAAAGAGTACAACAGCTAGGTGTAGTATGTTCTCACCCTGTAGTTAGCTCACAACCCAGGCACAACCCCTGCCACCGCTCCCCAACACAACATTAACTGGACTAAAACAGGCAGTGTGTTATATACCAAATAAAACAGCATAGCAGTTTGCATTATCATTTCTACATTGAGCCAGTATTTTTCCTCTGGAGAAACTGAAATACCACTTAAGAGTTCTTTTAGGTAAGTAGTAAGCTCTTAGTGAAGAGCGATCCTCTCTCCAAGTTACAGAACATGCATCATACTGAAGAGGTGGGTGCCTGGTGTGTAGCTGCTGCCATACTGCTTGGTATGTTTGGTTTTGACTTGTATGATCATGGGTCTACTGGTGAGAAGCCAGGTTTGTTGGAAGCTTAAGGGATTCACCTGACCAGGTAGGGCAAGAGCCCCTTTGCCAACAAGCTGGCCAAAACTGTAAGTAGGGCTTTAATCTAGATTTAGTGGTGGAAGAGGATGGAGTTTTGAGCAAGGGGCTGCTGCTGCTTTAGGAACCAACAAGGAAACACCTTTGAAACACTGCAAAGGAATTAGGGCTTGTTCCTCTAAAAAAGTGACATGGCCAGCAGTCCAGCTGAAGTGTCTCAACACCAATGCGTAGAGAAAGGATAACAAATAGGAGCTGGAAGTCACTGTACAGCTAGAAAGCTGTGATTTAATCATTATCACTGAAATTTGGTGGGCTGAATCACATGACTGGAACACTGCAATCAATGGCTATAAACTGTTCAGAAGAGACAGGTAAGAAAGAAAGAGAGGGGGATTTCCTCTATATAAAAAAAGCAGATCGACTGCACAGAGCTGTGTTTGAAAATCAGCAATGAGTGAAAGCTTGCAGGTGAAAAAACAGAGGTCAAGCCAACAAAGGAAACCTCATGGTTGGTGTTTACTACAGGTCACCCAATGAAGAATATGCTGGTGAAGCCCTCTTACTTCAACTACAGGAAGAAGCATCATGTCACAGGCTCTGATCCTGCAGTGGGACTTCAATCACCCTGAAACGATATGCCTACACTTTTATTTACTATGTAAGATTCTATTATAAAGTCTCCTGACTTCGTAGCTTTTAAATGATCTTTCTGTCCACATCATTTGTTAGTTCAAACATGTATAGAAACATCTGAGTTTCTGTAAGCACTATCTGTTACTCCTATTTCAAGCTCTGCACTAGATGTTGTCTTTCTTAGATCAAGACTTCTCAAAAAAGTTAGTTACAATCTTTTAACATTAGTTTTAAGAACAAAAATATAAAAATTTACTTTCCCAAATATTGCAGGTTGCACATCCACATCATCCTCAATATATTTTTGAATTTTCGAGCCATCATCACCCCACAGCCGCACTTACCATTTTTCTGATTTGCATGTTCTAGAGATAGTCTCAGAAACTGAGACAGTTGAGATTTTGTACACCTCTTCAAGTGTTATGAAATATAGCATGGATCAAAAGCAACCCTTCTTTCTTCTGATTTACAGCAATTCTTTCGTATTTTCTCTATAGTGTTTCTTTCACATTCCATTTCCATAGGATTGTTTTTATCTCATGCCTGCTCTCTTCTAAACATTCCTCTTTTAACATTCCTTCCCCTATTAGTTCTGCAAAAAACATTTTGATTCCATAAAGAATATCTATTTTCCTAATGCATATAAGAATCCCAGAAAAGGAATAAGAAATAGCATTGAAGTTCCTGATCCAAACAATACTAAAGAAAAGAATTAGAAGAAAACACTTTACAGTTCCTTTCTTTGAAGTCACAAGCAGAATGTGGAACTGATATATCACATAAAATCATGCCACAAAAAAGTTAAAGTAATCTTTGGAACACAGCCATATTCAACTGACTCAGAGTTACTCAAATTAGCTTGCTTGATGTATAATAAGCCTACTTTTCTTCTGAAGTCACACCTTACCTTTGCTTCCATAGTGTTCTGGTGGCAGGTCATAAGGAACAGGAAAATATGTTGCTGAATCTTTCCTTTCTGGAAGCTTTTTCCCTCCTACATGAAAGTAACCTTTGTCCAAGCCCTATGAAGGAAGCAAAACATACAGAAGGAAAGACTTTTTAGTTTTTGGGGGAAAAGACAAGCTTAATCTACAACAGGTGCTTTCTCAATGAGTTCTTTTAATGAACAAAATGTTCTTCCTCCATTACTGAGATTAGATACTTCCTGAATCCATACTGGATATACTTTGCCTTCTCACGTCCTTGCACATATACCAGTCTATTTCCATGTTCACTAGATGAACACCTTTGGTGTTTAATATTTAACTAAAGTGAAAAGCTTTAAAAAAATGTCACTGCTTACTTTCATCCTAACCACATTAATCAGATATTCACTATGTTTCATGAACTGAACTAGAAATCACTTTTTGTGTTATAGAAATAAGTCTTCAAATCTGTGCTTTTCAGACATCTTGGGTAACATCAGCCACGAACACCAAAAAATCTAATGAAGATTTGAAACTTCTTGCATAAAAGCTTCAAAGACTACACTCCTATTAGAATGACAGCATTACTGTCAAAAAAGGTTAAGGCCTATAAAAAGAAAAAACCTATAATGCAATACAGTACAAAAGCAGAGATTTAAAGTGATTCAAGTAACTTGGGTAGATGGTATTGCTTAGTCACTTCTTCAGAGAAACTGGATCCCATTAATCAACTGTAGTGAGTTATAAAAATCTCTTAGCTCTGAGATTTCATATGGCTTATTGTCAATCAAGTACAATTTGATTAGAACAGACTGGAAGTTTAAAGGCTATCAAGCTGCTTTATTTATTTTTAAGATATTACTGACAACTGTATTTTTCTTTCTAAAATCATATAATAGTTTGGGTTGGAAGGGACCTTCAAAGGTCAGCTAGTTCAATCCCTCTGGACTGAGCAGGGACATCTTACACTAGGACCAGATTGCTTAGAGCCCTGTCCAACCTGACCCTGAATGTTCCCACCTCTCAGACAACCTGGGCTAGTATTTCACTACCCTCACAGTAAAGAATTTCTTCCTTGTATCTAGTCTAAATCTACCCTCTTCTAGTTTAGAACCGCTACCCCTTTTCCTGTCCCTGCAGGTCCCTATTAAAACGTCTGTCCCCACCTTTCTTACAAGCCCTCTATGTACTGAAGGCTGCAATAAGATTTCCTTGAAGCCTTCTCTCCTCCAGGCTGAACAACCCCAGCTATCTCAGTCTTTCCTGATAGGAGAGGTGCTCCAGCTCTCTGACCATTTCTGTGGCTCTTCTCTGGACTCACTCCAACAGGTCCTTTCTGTGCTGAGGACCCCAGAGGTGGGTGCAGCACTCCAGGTGGAGTCTCACCAGAGCAAAGCAGAGGGATGGTTTCACCTCCATCACCCTGCTGGCCACACAGCTTTGGATGCAGGCCAGGATACAGCTGGCTTTCTGGGCTGGGAGCACACATTGCCAGCTCACATCCAAATATTAACTTTTACTTTATTCAAGCTCTGTGGTCCATCAGCCCAAGTTTTACTGCATTACTGTTTTATAATAGTACAAGCAAGCACCTTAATTATCACAATATAAACGCATTGTATTCAAAAACACTTGCTGGCTGAATTCAGAGTCCCATCTACATACAATACTGCAGACTTCCTTCCCTGAAGTTTTACATCGTCAAATGTTATTCTTTTGAGTTGGAGACAGCAACATCCACATGACCACACAAAGCATGGGAATCAAGGCAGCCTTGTACCTTCTTCTTTAATATTCAAGAAGCATAGTAACCTAGGAAAAGGAGAGCTGCCAAAGACAACATCAAGCTGTATTACAGCAGTTCTAGCAAGTCAGTTCCAGAATCCCCTTTAAAATAATGTGTCTTTTGTCTCATGGCCCAAAGTAAGAGAAAACTACTAGTTATGATGTGAGAAACACTGTATTATTTCAAGGACTAGGAAAAAGTCACTGCCTTTTAAATGAAAGAACAGGGGAAACATGTAAACAAGGTCTATATTAAAGGACTGTGTGAATGAAAATCCATTTTGAACTTCCCTTTCTTATACCATTAATGTCAGGTGAATTTTGATAAATCTTCATTAAAACCAGGCTAGAGCCTTTTGTGGAGCTTAGCCTTTAGGTAGCAAGCAATATGTCCAAAACAAACCATTGTAAATACCTAAGATTATGTTTAAAAGCTTATAAACATCTAACGGTTTGAAACTGACTGAAAAAAAAAATCGTAATTACTTAGACAAAATGCAACCATCAAGTTGTATAGCTTTACTTCCAATGAATTTGGATCACTCAGGGATTGCTAGAAATTTCATGTAAAAATGCAAATAACCACACTTCTGTCTGTAGTGGAAAGAACATGAAATATGCCAGGAATTCTACAGCTCACAAACAACAGCAACTGTGTAAATGGTGGTGGTGCCAAGAGGTTTATTCATAACTCACAGTAGTCAGGTTTCAGTTGGTGAAGGGTCTGGGTGGTGTGTATGCCTAGATATTACTCATAAGGTGACATTTAAATTGTCAGCTAAAATGGCATGTATGAGGCTTGATTGCCCCAAGATCCTGTGAGCTGTTCTCTTGTCTTCTACATGCAGCTGTGAGAGAAATGTGGAATGGCAGAGAAGGTTTCTCTGCAGCATTTTAAGATGGTTCTTATTATACAATCTTCATATGCCTGATCAAGAGCATCAAAGTTACAAAGCTGATGCCTAGCACCATCTGAGTTTGAAATTTGCAAAAAACCCTTGCAATCAAAGCACGTAGTGGGAAACAAAACCTACTTCAGCCTCTACATGCAAAGGAAGGCCAGTTTAATTCAAGTGTCACAAACTGTGTCATGTATTCCATTTAAAAGTTCATAGGAGTAAGTGTTTCCACACAATGTAAAAGAAAAAAAAAAAGCATCCATTGCAGGACATTTTTAATCTCTCTTTTCCTCCCCGTTATCCACCCTTTTTTCCAACCTACTAGTATTTTTGTTTCTGCTTAACTTCTACATTCCATGCCCCGTTATTACTTCAGCATCTTTCTTTTCAGGCATTTTGCTTCCTTATCTTGTTCTACAAGTTTGCTTTTCTCTGCCTTGTTCTTCCTCAGTAGTCAGCAATTACATTTTCCTCTTCTCTAAGAGCCTTACTTCTGCTCTGATACTGTCCTCCAGTGCTGCTTGACTCCACCAGTTCATCCTAAAATTGTTTTACTTGTCTGTCAAAATTTAACCTATAGAGATCTTCCATTCAGGAAATACACATCTAAGGAAGGATATTTAGCTTTCCTCAAAACACCCTGGAGTAAGAATCTAGTTTATGAAATACATTCTTTTAAAAGGCTCTCTGAGGAGATTCACATGCTTTTAAAAATAACTCATGTGTCTATCTTCACAAAGAAGATCACACAGAAATTGAAGTCACACACTTTGTCTGTTTTGAACATTTCCTGAATGCTGACAGCTCTCATTGCCGTTTCCAAAAAAACAAACCAGTAGGATCTTGCCTAAAATAACTTTGTCTGACTTGTAAATTTTCCTCAGCCATATTCTATTCTTTCAGAATTTTTCCCTCTGCAGCTTTATTTTGCTCTTTGACTGCTGCTTACAGCAATACACTTTGAAATGTTAATACATACATTTCTCTGTTGGGGAAGTTTTTTAATTTGTACTTATACAACTTCAGGTGCTGTTATGGCTTCTATTAGTGCCTTAGCATCATACATTGTAAAAGCAGCTATTGGGAAGAATGAGAAAAGGAGGTATAAAAGCTTTTAAAATTCTGCTTTCCAGTTGTTGGGGTTTTTTTTGCCCCTAACACAAGGCAGACTGCAGGCTATAAAAATGAAATCACGTAAGATAAAGGTAAGAACTGCTAGCCCTACTGTCACAGGAATTAAGACTGATATCATTACAGCATTTCGACACTACTGAAGTAACTTCTACATGAGACAAATGATTATTCCACTGGATGATTATGGGACTATTGCTTCCAATGGCAGTAACAGAAAAATAGTCTACTCTTTGGCAAAACTATTCAAAAACTTGCTAGTCTGGGCAGAAAAGATGTAAGGATGCACACAAACTTACAGTATCTATGGTCACTTGGCCTGCAGAATACACAGCAAAATCCTTCCTCAACACTGAGGCTGCTCTCTAATCCAGATTCAGTTCATAAATGCAGCCCCACAGTCTACTAGAAAAACAGTACGCCACTCATCATCAAACACTCAACATCACAACTCACAAACATCAAGCATTTCAGAACCTGAAATACTGTTGTTAGTTGTCTGGGATTGATTATCTAGATATAACTGTAGCATTTAATAGCACTAGGTAGGCGATTACAGGTAAGCTCTCAGTGTAATAGCAACTGTTATATTTCTCTGAGCTTGTATTTCCAAAAGCTGACAGGGCTGGGACCATATTCAACAAACCTTTACAAAGATTTAAGTATTCCACAAACTTTTATACTATTTTACAGATCAAGCTCAATTTCTCTTAGAATCTTAGAAGCTGTGAGGAGGAATTATTTACTTAAAAAGTTTTCCATTAGTCACTTCCAAGATTTTTCAAACAAACTAATTACTGGAACATGCTTCCCAGAACACCACGCTTTTTGGTCATTGAGTTCTCTCTACGTGTTTTACCTGTTAAAGATGTACTTTATTTCAGCTTCTGGAAAGGAATCCCCAGCAGCTGAAAGAGCAAGTTGAAAAAGAGAGAGTAGAGAGGCAGGAGGTGAGAAAGAGAAATGGAGATAGAAAGGGAAATGTAGTTCAAACACAGGACATAATCATTTTTAGAAACATTTTTTCTTACTTAGTAGAAGCTTGTGATCTAATGCCAGCATCAGCTGATTTTTCCCTAAACACTAAAATTGTAAATGACAACAGCTGCTGCTATGTTGAGAACAACCATTCAACGTATTTCTGACAATCTGTATTAGCACACCAGGCCGAGACCCAACCTCAAAAGAATAATTTTGGAAGCATTTTTAAAAAAAGACAAAAACCGGCAGTCAACTGATAGCAAGTGAGGAACGATCCACTTCCAAATCTGTATTCAGCAGAAAATAGAAGGCACAAACTGCAGAGCTAGGAAGAATTCTTAAGATGAGTGACATTAAACATGTGCTATGCAATTACACCAGGATAAGTGCGGCCAAGCTGTCCAAGAATTACAGCACCAATCTCTTCTGGGACATGGGTTCCTCCTATCACTGCCCGGAATATTTTCATGGTTGGACTCTGTGATCTTAAAGGTCTTTTTCCAGCCTAAATGGTTCTGTAATTCTATGATGATGCTCTTAACTTCTACCAGAATAAGGGTCATTAACTTTGTAATAAAACTGCATGAAACAACCTAAAGAAACAGAACCATCAGAAATTGGCAGTATTAAACCAGCATTTCAATAGCTAGATCATGGTGAGTTCCTCAAGGCCTAGGACTGCTCAGTTATGTCTCAAAGCACTTCATCTAGTTTACATCTTGTAGAACTTTAGTTGTAAAGAAACTTCGGTTTCTAAAAGTTTTAGTCTATTCCTAGTTCTCTTTATCTTCACTTAAAACTACTCTGCCATATAGTATTCTAAAACCACAATGAACCAGTGTGACAAACAGACTAAGTTATCAAAGAAGCACTTTTTATGCAGAGTTAACTGCAGGGCATATGCATAAGAAATTCATAAGGTATTCAAGTTGAACTGCTTATCAGGTATACATCAGATGTGAGTAAGCCCGGTATTAGTATTTGTCTGACTATCTCCTTGTTATCAGGTGTCTCTGCAAGCATTTGTCAGTGAAGAAAGAAAGCAGCTCCAGTCTCTCTCCCCACTCTGCTCCCATATACACCATATCATGTGACTAATGACAGGTGACTTGTTTTCTTCTGGTTGCCAGTCTTCACAATTAGCTATCAATATGTAGGAAGCTGGGAGAAAAAAGAACTAAGTATTCTCTTCCAAAACATGTACTGTTACATATTCTTGCAAGTTTTAAATGAGTTTCAATTAAGTTGTGTTCTGAGAAGTCTGAAACTCAAGCATCTTGTGCACACTGGCAGGTTTTGGAACAGTCACCTACACAGAAGCTTTCTATAATTCACGAAGACAAGAGTGGTGAGGGCTGTAGAGAGAAAGCATTGTACTTACACAATGGTTAGCTAACCTATTACACACCACTTTGTAAAAAAATATAGCAGGCTGAACTGACCCAGTGAGGGAAACCTTGACAACAACCTTGTGTCACAGTTTAATATCTGGATCTGCTTCTCCAGAATTGTATTTACATTTTAAGTACAACTTTGTCCCTCTACTATCCTCCCAACACAAATGATACAGAGGAAAAAAGTTGACAAAAGCAGTAAAAGCAATCAAAAAATCTCCACTCTAGGAACAACTGAGCAGGATAACAACTCTTCAGTCTAGAAACACATGAAGGTTTCTGGAAAGAGGTATGAAAAAAATTATTTGGGATCACATGGTTATTGCATCTTTTAATGCAAGAAGAGAAAACCTTCAAATGAATAACTTTCAGAACACTGCTTCATGTGACATTATTAAGTTGTGGAACTGAGCCAGAGTGGGTTGTGACTGCTAAAAGCTTACAGACATTTAAGAGAAGAAAAGAGATGCTCACAGAACAGGCTGCTACGTCAAGAAATCTGAAGGGATAAACTACTACATAAATGCCTGGCAAGCATCTGCTTTTGACCACTAAGTTTTGAGAAGTTCCTCTGATACAATAAAGTCAAGTCTTCTACTCCCCCAACAACAGCTACTTTAAAGTAACGAGTGTAACAAAAAGGGAAAGATCTGGAAGCTTAACTCTATCATTTATACTGCACAATACATGTGTCCTACCCAGATCCTAGCTGTTTATTCCTATTTTCCATCCAAAACTTCACTGACCAGCATTTTCCACGGGCTCTAACTCCAAAACCAGGCCAAAAGATGACTACCTCAATATGATTCCACACTCACCTTTCTGCTCCCTGCCTCCTTTAGCTTGTCCTTCCTACTTCTTCCTTGCATTAACGCTCACCTGATCATGCTGAGCTGGTGCATGGAATAACACTTTGGAATTCAATTTTGTTTTGGCCAGTCTGAGCTGCTTTAAAGCACAAGGAATGCACTGAGTACTGATGCCAGTACAACTAAGGGAGTGAAGACAGCCGCGGACAGGCTACTATCATGGTAGGGCCAACTGATGCAGTTTCACATGTTATGGTAATCTGTTGTTTTAAGAGAGAAGCCAGATTCCAGCCCACGTGATCAGGTGGTTAATTGTCTAATAGAATAACTGCTGAGCCAGAGAGGCATAGGAACTTTCTTGTCACCAAAACATGATTCTGAGTGGCAGTAAAGCTTCACTATATATTCCCAGGCCGAGAGCCTAAGCCTGCAGCAGTTGTAGATCTAAGAGAGGCCTTGAACAAATGAAAATGACTGTCATACTCCCAAGACTGTCAGCATCCCTTCTGCAAATCTGAACTTACCCTGCAACTACTCAGTGAGATCAAGATCTTGGCCAGGTTTGTGTAAGTAACTTTTGTTGGGTTTTGATCCACTGTATGTGTAGAAATCGGATTAGTGTACTCTAACAAGTAACCAATTACTTCCATTCCTGCTGAAGATTCCTTTTATATTGAATATAGTTACAAAATTTCCACAGATGTTGATGGCACAGGTTGGCTCAGTAAACTAAGTTCTCATCTCTAAAGTTTAATGACACCTTTGAAATGAATGATTTTGACAGACAGATCCCAAGGGTCAGATCCTATCACTAGAAAATACACTGCAGAGTACTACCATGCTGAAACACAGTCTTAGAGCAAATTATCTTAAGTTAGGGATGCCAAATTAAGTCTCACTCAAAGACATTTGGAACCATCTTCCTGAAATACTGACTCCTGAAGCTGCATAAAGGAAGAACTTTGTCAAATGCACTGGTGTCTACTAAAATATTACAAATGTAATGAATGAAAAACATGCAATGAAAGACTATAATGACAGCTTGCACAGATAGGCCTGAGGAAGCCTTACACTAATGCAGCCACTGCTACACAATAACCAAAACAGGATACTCACCAAGGCTCTGTATCAGCTCCAGTTCTTGCAGTTTGGAATATCTGGTACTTCTACCAAGGTCATCCACCCAGACTTCTGTAAGGCCTTTGACACAGTTCTACACAATGTCCTTATCTCCAAACGGAAGAGATATGGATTTCAAGAGTGGACTGTTAGGAGGATAAGGAACTGGCTGCATGAATGCAGCCAGAAAGTTGTGGTCAGTGGCTCTGTCCAGGTGGAGGCTGATGACAAGTGACGTCCCTCAGCGCTCTGAATTGGGACTGGTGCTCCTCATCACCTTCACCAATGACACAGACAGCAGGACCGAGCACACCCTCAGCACATCTGCCAATGACACCAAGCTGAGTGGTGTGGTCAACCCATCTGAAGGATGGAATGTTATCCGGAGAAAGCTGGAAAAGCTCAAGAAATGGGTCCACAAGAACCTCATGAGCTTCAACAAAGTCAAGAGCAGGGTGCTGTACCTAGGTCAGGGCAATCCCAGACCTGAGCACAGACTGAGAACAGCCCTGTGGAGGAAGAACTTGGGGGTTCTGGTGGATGAGGGGCTGGACATGAGCCAGCAATGCGCACTTGCAGCCCAGAAAGCATCCAAAGCAGGGTGGCCAGCAGGGTGAGGGAGGGGATTCTCCCTCTCTACTCCACCCTGATGAGACCCCACCTGGAGTGTTGCATCCATCTCTGGGGTCCCCAGCGTGGACCTGCTAGAGCAAGCCCAGAGAAGGGCCACAAAGATCAGAGGACTGGACCACCTCTGCTACAAAGACAGGCTGAGAAAGTTGGGATTGTTCAGCCTGGAAAAGAGAATGCTCCAGTGAGACCTCATTTCACCTCTCAGTACTTAAAGGGAATTTATAAAAAAGCAGATGGAGAGAATTCTATGTAGAATGCAAGACTCAGGATGGAATGCAAGCCAAATGCTTGTCATGGGGGCTTGGAGGAGGGGGTAGTAGTGGCAAGTGGTAGGGGTTTTTTTTGTTGTTTCAGTGGTTTTTAAAGTGAAAGTTTGAAGATTGGTAAGACCTGAAAGAGGTGTGGTTGCTCTTGGCAAAAAGACTAACACAAATATTCCCCATTTCCTACCCATTTGATGTATATTTCCAAAAATTAACAATGCACAGAAAAGCCAGAGTTAGAACAGGAATATTCAAATTATATTAAATGACTGGGCAATCTGGTGATCAGCTATATTCATACAGAAAACTTCATTTACTAGGTACAAATATACCAGTACCATAAATTCTTTGCTTGGCAGCACCTGGAGATAACAATAGCTAACTTCCAAGAGCATTAATTTATCCCTTTGAGGTCAGTTGTCATTAAAAGTCAATTTTTCTTTTCCATTGATTTATTATTCTGTTTCACTCTGATAAACGTGTTTTCTCTAAAAGTTTTCTTCCACATAAACCATGCTGAAGGAACAGCATCTCTAAGGTTCACAGTATCAGAGACCTCACTACTACACAAATTCATTATAAATGTCAAGAGTGAAATACAGGAGTTCTTCAGCTGCAGCCAGAAACCATCAATCTTAATATTTCAATCTCAGGAGACTACAATTACCCAGTTATAGTAGGCAAACATTTTTATAATGCCATAATATTAGTAAATATTCATTTGGGGCTATATTACTAATCAGCAGAAATAACAGAACATTGTGTGATCATCTGTGAACATTATCTAGGAAATACATACTCATCAGCAGCAAAATACTTCTAAGGACTTTTAGCATACAAATACTTTTTCAGAGAAACTCGCGATTTCTTCCCTGGGAAATAAGACATTTCACACAGAAAGAAGTTTGAATGGTTTCTGATCATAGAATAACTGCTATTGAGAACACTTTGTTATTAAGGTTCACCCAAGAGGAGGAGGCATCAGCCACAGAAGAAAACACTTGCATCTCCCCATGATGAGGTAGTAGATATAAGTATGACAAAACCCAACCTAAACAAAAAAGGGAAGCTTTTTTCTTCAATACAATGTACAATTAAGTCACAGGACTCTACCACAGGATTTTGTAGAGGGTTAAAAAACAGCAAGTATAGTTGAAAAAAGGAACCTGATGTGTTAAGAGATAGTCACATGACTGCAAATGCACTTCAGAGAATAAGCAAGAACAGCGATCAGGACAACATTAGGAATTGTTTTTCAAGTTACAACCCACACACCTTACTTCGATGTGCATATGCACATGAAGCCTCATTTTAAAAAGCACAAAAGAAGAGATTTGATCATCCTTTCCAGCAACATTTAGAGTATATGTTACAATTTTAAAATATTACTCCCTGTCAGTAACAGGACAAAAGTCATAACAATACCAAATCCATACCTGCTGTGTAGGAAAACAGACTCCATGAATACCTCACATAAACTCCATTTCCTATTAGCTCTCTAGTCCAGAAACACAGAACCTACTGATAAGATTACTCAGTCACACTTGTATTCATAAATATCTGCAGATTCTCATCATATCCCAGTATTT
Organism: Atrichornis clamosus; assembly: GCA_013400975.1. Classification (NCBI taxonomy): domain Eukaryota; kingdom Metazoa; phylum Chordata; class Aves; order Passeriformes; family Menuridae; genus Atrichornis; species Atrichornis clamosus. The sequence continues at coordinate 21,048 of WBMZ01005330.1, forward strand.
GTGCTTGAACTATACACTTACAAATGCTGAAGGCAAGAAAAGAACTCCAAGTTCATAAGAACGGATCATCAGTTGGCTGCCATTTTTCTCCAGAGCTCCCCAGGCTGCTTTAGATAGATTGGCACTGTGAAGAGAAAGAAAGCTTGTCAGTGAGGCATAATCTTCAGGGCAGAAAAATGTTTAAACAACATAGCTGCAGCAATGCCCTTCTAGCAGAACTTAAATTCAATGAGAATAGTCTTCTCACAAGAAGTGACTTGGGTGTTATTCCTGACTGCTATTTTTACAGCACAGTGGGAGCAGTAGAGACAATATGCAGAAGGGCATTCATACAACACATGTGAGTAATTAATTATACAAGCCTATTTGTGTCACACAGATCTACAAGACAAATTCAGCCTTTTGAATCTTCTCTGCATGTTTCAGAAAGGAATTTGGTACTGGTAAATAGCTTCAATTTGATGACTTAAGAAGATCAAAGGCTAGCCCAATTATGACTAGTTACAATACATTTAGTACAGAGTGGTTTTGCATTTTACATTTTAGTACAGAGTGTTAAACAGTATCTTGTGCTCCTGGCATTTTGTTCTTTGATCTATTAATGAAAACAAATATTTATCGAAAAGGTATTTTTGTTTAAATTTGCTTTTCAGCACCATGCTGTAGTTAATCTTTCATCAGTATCTGCTACGAAGTAGATCAATTTGGGAGTCAAAAAATTATATGCAACTCTGTTGTCATAACCTACTTCTACAGCAAAATACAAAAATTACACATTATGTTTCAACTGATGGACATACTGATGCTGTTTGATAACAGCAAGTGGTGGAGCAGAAGAAACATGAGAAGAAAAGAAAGCAGCCACAGATTTCTGTATTAGGTGGACTCAGCATCACATCTGAATGACTTAAAACCTTTTAAAAGTACTTTAACCACTACCCCTATTGCAAGCAACAGTATCAGTGAGTGATGAAATTTAAAGAGACAGAATATAAAGAGGAAAAAAAATATTAAAGCAAATGAGCATTTAAGAGTAAGGACACAAAGACCATAATCTATAGAATATAGGGTTGCACAAAAATCAGTTTTGGCAAAACTGAAACGTATGTGTATTCTTGATTCACAACAAGACATTCTCCCTTCAAGTCAAGAAATGTCTTGCTTCCTCTTTTGGCTTCTTAAAAAACTAAGCAACAGAAATATAAAGCTTATACTTCAAGGCAGACTGCTGAACAACTCAATCTGACAGAAGATCAGATTCCAAATTCTAGGTTATCTGTATGTTTTATAACAACAGGGCAGCCCAAAGATAACTTCAGCTTAACCCGGATCTATTTTGTAGAAACCAGTGCATTAATGTATTTGCCGTATCACAGCATGTGTTAAAGAAACTTAACTCAAGATTCAAAAATACTTATCCCTTTAGTTGGTGTTGAACCCCAAAACTGGCAGGCGTAACTCAGACAAGATTTTAGTGTGATTACCAACAGTTCCTGACAAAAATTTCAACCTGCAGCCTCAAAGAGGGAAATGCAATGAAGAAACATTAAATATGGACAAAAATTCATATCGGTAATTGAAGCATTACAAGGGTTATGGCAGTAACTCACCTGGGCCTGCAGCTGACAAAATCAAGCCATATATAAAGTTCTTAAGTGAGAGAGGTGTAGTGGTTATTTGTTTACCTTGTTACTAAGAACCATGCAATCTTCTGGAAGTCAGGAGAGAGTCTCATGTATGTCTTAATGTGAGGTATAGCCTGAGTTCGACCTGAGACTTCTGCTGACCATTTGCTAGAAAACAAAAGGAATTCTTTTCATATATAGTTTTACTTTGAGGTCTAAAAAATACACACCATGTTACAGTGCCACGTGTTCAGTAACACTACCTGTACTTGTCACATTCAATATTTCCTCTAGAGAAAAGATGAAAATACCTATTTAACTGAATTGTTAATCCTGAATTACAATTTCACTAGTAGTCAGAAGGGCAGGGTTGTTTTTTTACCTTACAACCAACCCGGAGAGATAGTCTACTCAGTGTGTCAGGTTCTCCTAACAAGTTTTTCCATTCCTTCATTCCTGAGAGCACTCAAGAAACTAAGTTCAAACTTCTGCCAATATTTCTTCTTTGAAGACTATCAATGGTTATGACTTTAAACAAATGAATTTGGCACCAAACTAAACCTCATAAAACTCCCCAAATTTATTACAATTCATTATTCGTGACTAGAGGCAGGGAGCCACTGATAAGACTGTTGCCACTACTCTTCCTCTTCCCCTTTCTGTACCCCTAACCCACTGAGAAATTTGAGGGCTTAAGAGAATAGAGGTCATATCTATGTGTATATATAAAAACTGGTTTAAAATGACAAGCCATTGCTGGATTAATTCAGAAACAATGTTGCAGAACTAAACTGTAAACAAGCAGTAAATATATGTACATAACTGGAGGTATGTAACCATGGCATTTAAAAGCATTTTCCATTCACAGCTCTTAGTCCTCATTAAAATTCAAGAAGAAGGCTTCCAAATGCACCTTCCTTATCCCAGAGATTTTTCTTTCCTCAGATTAGAAGAAAGGCTCTGGTTTTGGTTGTCACAATCCTGTTTCCCTAACTTAACATTCTCTTTTAATATGCAAATCAAAAAGTATCAAATCAGCTCTGAAAAACCTGTTAAGTGCACTGTGTTCATCTAAAAGCCTGAGAAGACTGACTTGGAAGGGTTGGAATTATTTACCTAAGTTGACTTTCAGAACTAACATTCACAGTTAGTGAAGTTAAGAGGCTTTGTAGTTCATGGGTGAAGGCCTACTTACTTTAACGTCCCTATCCTCCCATGAAGGAAAAAATCCTCTGAGAACTGGTTCTGTATTCCTAAAGGAGCTGAAACACTGTGCGTGTCTGATGCAAACTAGACTTTTCATGTTTTGATGCAAGCCACATCAAAGTCTGTTTCTGAAGAACAGACTAAGATATATATGATACAGAATCAGCTGACTAAACTCGTCTTCCTCTACAGAACTCTACACTTTCCACACATACAGGTTGTAAGGCTATATCATGACTCAACCACCCTTGTTAATAGCTTTTCTCTCACCATTGACAGTTTAGGCAAGCATCTTTATGTTTACGGACAAAAATAATTAGGTAACTCCAATAAAATTGTATACATGAAAAATAGGAAAAAAAGTAGAATTAGTAATTTAAAACATGTTTTCTTTAGAAACTACCTTACTCCAGGACAAACTTCTCCCCTCACTACTAACTGCAGTAATTCTGACATACCATCTCAGTCTACTAACTTTTTGCCTCCTTATCTTAGATACAAGTAAGTACTGTGTCTTAGAAGAGAAGAGATTGTACACTTGCTATTTACTACCTACAGTACTCTAACTGCAGTTTGATTTAATCACAAGTGATTGAACGTCCTGTCTTAGAAAAGTTAAAATCAGACAGGGGAACATCATATTTTGGCCATATATTCCTCAGTAGGAAAGCACAAAGACATAAGGACAAAAAGGAGAAAGTGTGTGCTGGTTTTGGCTGGGATAGATTTAATTACCTTCATACTAGCTGGTACGGGGCTATGTTTGGATTTGTGCTGGGAACAGTTGGTAACACAGGGATGTTTCAGCTGTCGCTGAGCAGCGCTTACACAAAGCCCTTTCTGCTTCTCACACCACACCACCAGCAAACAGGCTGTATTGGGTCTGACCAAGAGAGAGTTCACCTTTCCGTCAGCAGTCCTCACAGTGCTGTGCTTTGCACTGCTAGCTGGAAGGCTGTTGATAACATGCCGGTGTTTTGGCTACTGCTGAGAAGTGTTGTCCCTCTGACCCTCCTTCCCCCATCAGGAGGGCTGGGAGTGGGCAAGAGCCTGGGAGGGGACACAGCCAGGCCAGCTGACCCAAATCAGCCAAAGGGATATTCCAGACCATGTGACATCAACTCAGATATAAAAGTCCAGGGAGAGAGGAGGAAGGTGGGGGCATTCGTTGCTCTGAAATGTCTGCCTTCCAGAGGAACCATTACACGTGCTGAGACCCTGCTTCCCAGGAAGTGTCCGAGCATCGCTTGCTGATGGGAAGTAGAGATTAACTTCTCTTTCTGCTTGCGCGCGCAAACTCTTGCTTTGTTCCCTCTTTTTTTTTTTTGCTATTAGTAAACTGCTTTTATCTCAACCTATGAGTTGTTTTCCATCTTATTCTCTCCCCTACCCCACAGGGAAGGGGAGTGATAGAGTGCCATAGTGGGCACCGGGCACCCAGCCAAGGCCAAACCACTACAGCTTTTTGGGTGCACAAGAAGCAGGGAGGGCACACAGCCAGGAGAGCTGACTCCAGCCAACCAAAGGGTTATTCCATACCATACAGCATCATGCTCAGCATGAAGGAAGGGGGGGACATGAAGAGTGATGGCATTTATCTTCCCAAGTAACCATTAGGAATGATAGAGCACTACACTTCCCTAGGGATGACCGAACACCTGCCTGTCCATAGGGTGTGGTGAATGAATTCATTTTGTTTTGCTTGCTTGCACAGCTTTTGCTTTATTATTAAACTGTCTATTTCAACCCACAAGTTTTCCCACTTTACTCTTAGGATTATGTCTCCTATCCAACTAGGGGAGGGGGAAGGAAGGTGCAAGACCCCAGGTAAGTGGTTTTGTGGTGCTGAGCTGCTGGCCAGGGTTAAACCATGACAAAGTCCTGGAAACTGATCTGTACAGACATATCCAATTCATAAACAGAGCCAGGAATAACTAATTTTCTACAACACCACCTCTTTCATCATTTAGTTCTCTTACTTCAAATACTGAAAGGATTTCCCATCTCAAATACTGGGAACAAGGCTTGAGCAGAGTTAAAACAACTCACAACATCAGCCTCAACCTAAGAGAATACTAGGTTCTCTGTATAAATGCACTCTCTCTCATCTTTTATGATTTTAGGGGAACAACACTGTAGTTCTCCAAACTGAGAACAATATTCTTCAAAACTCTATATAACTAAAGAAAACAAAAAGCTCTAATACAGCAATCATTATGGACTTGTCAGCTGTATGTCAAACAAACTCATCCAAAACCAACGTCTTCCATTCTTTGCAAATAAAAATTTGACAAGGTAACTGCACAAACAGAAGGCACATGGTATTAAAAGCCAATCAATTAAAATAACATTAAAATACAATACTTTATCTACTATTAAAGCTGACCAACTGTTTTAAAAGCAGCAATTAACAAAAAATCATTAAGCACTGCAAATCCTTCCTCATCAATTAGGAATATTAAAAGGAAAAACCAGCAATCATATCAGAGAGAAAACTCTGCAAATTACACCATTTACACAGTAGTTAATTTAACATAGCAGTCTAGTAATCATTTGCCACAGTCAGAAAAGTGAAATGAATATTATATGTAGTCACATTATTCTTTTGAAAAAATTACAATTCAGAGCTGCATTATTGGTTAAATATACTCAACTGGCAGAAGAGAAAAAGAGCCCACAGACGTTATAAAAATTACATGCCTGGGGCAGAGGTCCTGCCTCTTCAGGTGAGACTACAGGACATCATTTTTCAAGTCCATTCATCTCTCCCTACTCGTGCTTTACAGAAAGCATAAAATGTTTGCTTTGTTTTTTTATTTCCTTTCAGCTCTGGTAGAATTCCTAGTTTCCAGTGAGGTAAAGACAAATTCCTCTAATCCCTCTACTGCCCAAAGATCTGCATTATGGCAAGTCTTTAGAACAGCTCATCTTACGTTTCCATCTATTGAAAGCTACTGTTTTCTGTGTCCCAGGTTCCAAGGATAAGAAGCTGGTGTATGTCACGTGCTCCATGGCAAGTTTACATTCTGGCTCTCCTCAAGGTTCTTACCTCAGGGTAAGGACCTGCATCTGGGTGGTCACTACAGAGCAATTATGCAGGGCCACTTGCCATCTGCAACCAATTTGATAGATGAACTTGAAACAGCCCTTCTGCTGCCAGAGCAGGACCCTGATATGCCCCATGGGACAGTTATGTGGGCATTTTCTCATTGAAAAGGAATAAATCAATGAATGATATTATTAAGTAATATTCTGTGTACTAAATAAGAGACCAACTGAAAAAAGGCTACATCATCTAATGAGATTCTCATGAGGTCTGACTAAAGAAACTGAATTAAGACTGCACAAACACACCCAGATTTATGATTTCCTTGCATTTTGAATCATGACCGAAGAACCTTGAAAGCTTCAAGGTGATTGCAGCTTTCTTCCTTTGCTGAATGTGTTCAGAGGGCACACTGTAATGGCAAGAAACAAAGTCTCACGTGCCTTCTGTCTGAATTCCATTGCTTGGACATTGACGTGCAAGGCCCACAACAGCAATTACGTTCACTCCAGAACGGAGGATGCACTCACCCTGCAACTAGCAATTCTACTTCAGTCCTCTGAATATAAACACAACTTAACACACTCTTACTTAGTAAATTATCTTACCAGAGGAACTTCCTCCTACAAGAGTTAAAAGTTTCTGATGAAAGGAATGGGAAGTTGTGGTCTTGTAAGAGGTTACAAGTTTTATTTATTTATTTATTTTAATCTTTGCAAAACAACTTTTCCCATTGTTCTCAAAACACACAGAAGTTTTTAAAGATTCAGCCTGAGGGAGACATCTGGCATGGAATGTGCCAGACTTAGAATTTGACAAAACTAGTAGCATATGGAAATAGAAGTTCTTAACAGAAAATGTCAGGCAACGCTTACAGAAGATATTGCTATAAGGGACTGAGAACTTTTGTAGCAGGACTGCTGCACTTACAAGAGAAAAATAACAACCAAAAGAAAACCTCCCTAACCCTGTTGTGGCTCAGCTGAAATCCTATTAATGGAAAGGTACAAGTGGGGAAAGTGAAATACAACTGTAAATTAAAAAAAAAAAAAAAAAAAAAAAGAGGAGCAACATTATTCCAGTTCAGAGAAGGAAAACTTAAATGAAAGTTTAGAGAAACCTAAATCCAGTAGCAACATTATCTCATATAATTTTTATAGGTAAATAGCATAGGTAAAATGTTTTCTACTATGTTTTGGAGATAAGACCCAGCAGATAAGGAACTAAAGGCTTTTATTTTAAAGAGTTTAAGAGTATCATGCTTGTGACCATTTCCACTTAATTTGCTTTTAACACTCAAACATTACAGCATTGTAACTTTAAACATACAGTCTGAAAAAAACCCCAAAGAATTGAGTTCTACTTACTGAAAATAGGAATGCAACCACATCTGTTTCTGTGCTGTCTGTATACTGTATGGAAGTGAGCCACCAGCTTAAGGGAAAAATAAAACATATACATTTATTTTTTGAAAGACATTCTGAAAGCAGCAAGCATCTTGGGGAATAAGCTATCTGTCCTACCTTCATAAGTTACTTTCAGGAAATTTTTAAATACTCCATTAGTATAAAATGGTATATATTTGCTGGGTTATTTTCATTCTCATAATTTAGCAAGTTTCCAAACACTACACACTTACACCAGGAAAAAGAGAAATTGCACACAGGTAGAATTACAGGTAGTTTTTGTTATGATACCACTTGATATCAACAGATTAGAATCACTACCTGTACAAACTAGAGGAAATAAAACAAGCAGCTTTCAGAAGGAAAAAATCTACCAACCCCCAAGCAACATTATTTTAAAAAGCAAGAACTTCTCTGATGAAATTATATTTGTATTGATTTGGCCTTTGACTAATGCATGTTGTGATTTCCTGAAACGGATTTAACAAAAAAGAGTCAGCCAGGCATACTGAATTGTATTAGTGTTGTCTTAAAAGCACAATGCAAAGCCTACTGTATTCAACATGTCCTAGAAGATGCCATAAGGACCCATTACAAATCTCAGGAATGCAGTAACTGCAGGAGTCCACAGAGCTGTTCATTTGCACAAACATAAAGTTATGTAATTCACCAAGTTATTTCGCAACATGAAAGAAATTACAGTAAGAAATCCCTGGGCTGTAGACAATTAGATGTATTTAAAGACACCCTAACTTACTTGTAGGAACTACAGATAGCTATAAATTCTCTGTCTGCAGTTTCTATATAACCAAATACTGCTTTAATCAGAGGAAAGACAAAGAGCTGAAAACGTTTGTGCTAGCCCCATGTCCAAAACCCACATGCTGTTAATATTTTACAGCTACTCAACTGTATAGGAGCTTAGGTATCCAGCTTGGAACAGCAACACATTTAATGATTCAGCAATGCCAAAGAATCACTGAATCGTTGAAGTTGAAAGCACCCTCTTGAGATCATCTAGAGTAATTCTGTGCTCAAAGCAGGGTTGAACAGAGCACGTTGTTCACTGCAGTGTCCTGGGTTTTGAGTATGTTCAAGATCAGAGCCTCTATAGCCTCTACGAGCAACCTATTCCATTTAAACATCAAAACCCAATTCTGCTGTAAGAATAAATTGAGATACAGGAGATTCCCATGTACATCTGTTGCCTTTTGTTCTTTCTCTAGTCACCATGCAAACCATCTGCCTCTACTTCGTACCTTCCTGTAATTTATATTTATACACACTGATAACTTTCCTGGGAGATCTTATCTTCTCCAGGTTCAAGAATTATCCATCTCTCTCAGCCTGTCCTTGTGTGACAGATGCTCCAATCCCTTATCTTTGTGGTTTTTTGCTGTACTTGGTTCAGTCTGTCCGTATCTGTATTGTACAGAGAAGTCAATAACTGGACACACTTTCCACTCACACAGCCTCTACTCAATCACATCGTTGAAAGGATGTCAGAGAAGACAGTGTTGAGAGACAAAGTTATCCAGGTGCACTCCTCACTCATCCAGCCACTCATCACAGAAGGATATGAGGTCTATTAGGCATAATTTCTCCTTTTAAAATCTACACTGACTACTCTAAATCACCTTCTTTGTCCATCATATGTTTGGAAATGGTTTCCAGGACTCCCTTCTCCATTACCTTCCCAGGGATCAAGGTGAAACTGGCAAGACTATCAGTCCCCGAATCCTTCTTCTTACCCTTCCTTAAGGACAGGAAAGAATTCTTTTCTTTCAGTCCTCATGAATTTCTTGGAATTGTCTTGACCTTTTGAAGACTTGCTTTTGAGTAACAGAACCTTCACTGTATCAGAATACTACAGTACCAGTTCCTGTTTCAGGTTGGCTGGGGCTATGCTTTTACAAACATATTGATTTCATGAACATAAACATGGGAATACTGAACAGAACACTTGTATGTTACAATGTTTAAAAAATGAGCAATGAGTAGCAAAACATCTTAGCCTCCCATTGTATCTGATGTGCAGAATGACACTGCTATCAAAACAGAAAGAGAACTTGACACACTAAAATCTGAATTTTCTGCCAAAATGAAGGAATTACTGGAGTAAAACAGTAGGCAAGAGCTGCTGTTTTCCTATACAGTGACATATGAATGTGACTAGACAAATGTTACATACCAATGCCCACAAAGCCTTTTCTATTCAATCACAATTGGAGTTAGGGCTCCAGTAAAAGTAATAAAAAGATTCTACTACCACTATTCCAACCACGTTCTCAGCAAGATGACAATTTCATGTTCACTTAATATCAACCATTAAAATTATTTTGCAGGACATTATGACCACAAAAAGCTAATAAATCAGGATTCATCCGCTTACCAGGATAGCCTTCTAGACTTTGCCTCACATTGTTCACAGTAGGATAAACCTTCATGGAGATAGAAAAAAAAAGTAACTTTAACTACACAGCTCTAAACAGACAAGCTGTCAGTTTTCAGAGAAGAGACACCTTAAACAAAACTTGGGAAAAAACATTAAAAGCTTAATTTTTCAAAATGAACAAAATCACACTGCAGTTTAGAAATACATTTGTGCCAGTAACAAAGTCTAATATTTTTATTGCTCTTACAGATCTAATCAAAATTAGCTGGCAAAACTCAAATAATACTGCCTCAATCAGTTCCACAGTAGTCAAAGCTAGTTCTTAACAGCTTCTAATGAGATTTTAGTCTCACACCTCAAATACGAGTATGCAGGGGCAATTAGCACATGCTAAAGCCCTGGTTTTTTTCCTTGATTTAACAAACTCCTGCCACAAACTTTTCTTCTCCTCCCCTTAATTGTGCTAATAACCAAAGGTATTAATGACTAAGGGTTCAGTTACATTTCAATAGAAAAAATAGCTGCATCTACAAAACCCAATGTAAGACAAGCCACAGAACAAGAAGATAATTTTGGTTAGATTATATATACTCTAGTGCCATGCAAATGAGAATTATGGTACGTTTTTATAGAATACCATACACAACTAAGTGTCACTAAGTGGCATGCATATGATTTCAGAATGAAAACTCCATCACTGTCTTCCAATAGTTAAAAGCAAACCAATGACTAAGATTTCCAAAACAAATGAATAAGTGTTAAATAAAGGTTACCAGCAGCTAAAAGACATACCAAATGAATTGGGACATCACTTTTAAGGAAAGTTGCCACACTGCTGCCTGCAGCCACCAGGCTCTCCTGGAACTCAGAGCACAGCCATTTGGACCCATCAGCTCCCATTGAACCAATGCTTGAGAACTGTCCAACAAGAGGCCAGGACTCCCGTGCTGGTATGGACAAAGCATGCTCTCGCAAAAGCTAGTGAGGGAAATTAAAACACTTTAGACTTCGCCCGGCAAAGAATACCTTAATCAGTTTGATATCACTTCTGATATAATAAATCCTCTATAATTCACTTCTGATAATGAAAGAGATTAACATTCATACTACATAGTTACTTTGAAATTGAAAAAAAAAAGGCAGGCTTTCCAAATAAACTCACTTCAAGAGAAGATTAACATCATTAAGTTTTATCCAAAAGCACCAAAGCCAACCATTAAATAATGGGTGAAAAGAATCTTAGCAATTCTTTCTAAAAACATGAAACATTAGCTTCAGAAGCCACAATAAATTAAACAACTGAGTATTTCTTGATATTTGGTGGTTGTTGGCCATAAAATTCCTCTTGTATCCTAAAAGCATGACACCCAGCTAAAATAGAAGCCTACAATAAGAGGGGAAAAAAATAACAATAGAAGAGAAAATTGAAATAATCCTTTTAGAGGAGAGTTCTTCAGATGTGAATGGAATTTAAAGTCACATTAAAAACAGATGAATATAGACACATATTAAGTTGTATGTAGTGGCTACCTTTCCTCCACTCTAGAGAGACCACACAACTAAATGGCTTCAGTCATCAGGTCTATCTGCATTGTTACTAAAAAAAAAATAACCTTTTTAAAATCACAAACATTTGCCACAAGACCATATTTCTCCTATACAGACTTCTTCTGTTTTAATTTTTTTTTCGTTCTGTATCTAACTAGGCAAAAAACATCAGACAACATGTACCAGAAAGGACAAGCTCTTAATGAGCAAAGGGATGTCTAAAAGTAACCTAATGCTGAAAAGCAATGTGATACATAAACATTTTGTATGTCACAGAAGTTTGCCATAGACAGCGTTAGAACTCCATGTAAAGTTCACAATAGTAATTGAAATAATGCCACTTCAGCAGGAGGTGCAGGTTGAAGACTCCAATTATGAGAGGTATTGAATAGATAACATTAAATACCTCACCAAATTCTGAAAAAAAACCAAAACAAAACCAAAAAACCCCAAGAAGGGTCCCTACAAACGTGAGGTATGTAATCTTGAAGATTTACCATTATGGCTTATCTAAATAGTCACAGAGTCATTTAGATTTGAAAAGACCTCTAAAGGCAATAGAGTTCAACCATTAACATAACACTGTCAAATCCATCACTAAACCATGTCCTTAAGTCCCACACCTACATGTCTGTTAAGTATCTTCAAGGATGATGAGTCTACCACTTCCCTGGGCAGCCTGTTCCAATGCTTGACAGACCTTCCGGTGAAGAAATTTTTCCTAATCTCCAACCTATACCTCCCGTAGCACAACTTGAGGCCATTTCCTCTTGCCCTATTACTTGTTACTTGGGGGAAGAGACCATCCCCCACTTGGCTACAACCTCCTTTCAGGCAGCTGTAAAGAGCAGGAAGATCTTCCCTGAGCCTCCCTTTCTCCAGTCTAAACACCTGAACTCCCTGAGCTGTTCCTCATCAGAACCATGCTCCAGACCCTTCACCAGCTCTGTTGCCCTTCTCTGGACACCCTCCAGCCCCTCAATGTCTTTCATGTTGTGAAGTGACCAGAACTGAACACAGGATTTGAGGTGTGGCCTCACCAGTGCTGAGTACAGGGGACAATCCCGGCCCTGGTCCTGCTGGCCACATTATTGCTGATACAGGCCAGGAGGCCATTGACCTTCCTGGCCACCTGGGCACACACCGGCTCATGTCCAGCTATTGTCAGCTAGCATCTCCAGGGCCTTTTCCCTGGAGCTTTCCAGCCACTCTGCCCCAGCCTGTAGTGCTGGGGGGTTGTTGTGACCCAAGTGCAGGACCCGGCACCTGACCTTGTTGAGCCTTGCACAGTTGGTTTACCACCCATTGATCCAGCCTATACAGATCCCTCTGTAGAGTCTTCCTATCCTCCAGCAGATCAAAACTCCCACTCAACCTGGTGGACTCAACACTGAGCCCTGTGCAAACCACTTGTGACTGTCTGACAGCTGGATGTAACTCCACTACCACTCTGAGCTCAGCCCTCCAGCCAGTTTTCTACCCAGTGATGAGTGCATCCATCCAAGCCAGGAGCAGTCAGTTTCTGCAGGATAATTCTGTGTGAAACAGTGTCAAAGGTTTTACCAGAGTTCTGGTAGACAACATTCACAGCCTTTCCTTCATCAACTAAGCAGGGCAGATGGTCACAAAATGAGATATGGTTAGCCAAGCAGGACCTGCCTTTCACAAACTCATGCTGACTGGGTCTAATGACCTGGTTATCTTGTACACTCAAAATTATCTGCTTCATTACCTTCCCTGGCACCAGCGTCAGACTTACAGGCCTGTAGCTCCCTGGATCTTTTTCTGACCCTTCTCATAGATGGGTGTCAGATTTGCCAGCCTCCAGTCAACTGGGACCTCCCCAATTAGCCAGAACTGCTAAATGATTCAAAGTGGTTTGATGAGCACTTTTGCCAGCTCCCTCAGTACCACTAGGTGAATCCCATTTGGTCCCATGGACTTGTGCACATTTCAGTGTTGCAGCAAGCTGTTGAACAGTTCCCCTTGGATTTTGAGGGTTTCATTCCACTCCCTGTCCCTGTCTTCCAGCTTGGGGAGCAGGATACGTGAAGAACAACTGGTCTTGCTGTCAAAGAGAGGCAAAGAAGGCATCAAGCACCTCAGCCTCTAACTCATTCTTTGTCAATATGTTTCCCCCTGCATCCAGTAAAGTATAGAGATTCTCATTAGTCTCCTTTTGTTGCAAATGTAATTATAGAAACATTTTTATTGCCTTTTCCATCCATAGATAGATTAAGTTGCAAGCTTATATATGTTATTGCTAACTTTAACTGTAACAATGTATTAAAAGACTGATGGTGACAGTTGGAAAAAGTGAACTAAAGAATGCTCTCCAAAAATCTATTTATGTTTTAAAGGTTACTAACAAAAAAGGTTACAGTTTTGGTACCTTTCTGAGCCTAAGATGACCCCACTTTTCTTTGTCACTGCCTTGATATCGTCCAGGGGTAGAACCAAGCAGATACACTCTAAAAAAAACCAAAACCAACAATTTTTGTAGATCTGGAATGTTTTGGCTTGGAAAGTAGCAAGGTATTCAAGTAAAACTTATCAGCAAGATTGAATACAAAAGTGCAACCAGAAATATTTACTCTTTCTCATGGGATTTACAATACAAAGAAAAGTCAATTTACAGCTAATTTATTACCAGCATCCTATATGGCTGTCATGCACCACCAGGCTGTCCTACAGCAGAGACAAGAACTACATCTATTTCGGTGTGTACAAGCATGCAGAAGATAGATGTCAGCAAAAAACACAAATAGCTCATTTGGCACATAACTGGGCATGTAATTTTGAATAAAGCCAATCTACTGCTACATCCAAATCAGCAGATTCAGGTATGAGTCTTCATTTGGGTATCTAATAGTTGAGTTCAAAGCACAGCTTTTCCAACAGTCTTCCTAACAATGGGTGTAGTAACCTATTTGACTTTGTCCTGAAAATAAGGAAGAGACCTGCTGAATATCACAATAAACAGATGCATTAAGAAGCTGTTCCCTACTGCATGCATCTCATGCCTAACTTTATCCATGCATCAACGTCCCCTGCAGTGTACCAAATGGCAAGGAACAGATCCTTATCCTAACAAGTGACTTTCCTAGCCCATGCATAAACTTGTATCAGCTAGGGCTCAACTCATCTGTTTAAACTCGTGCTGATGATCAATTCAACCAGAGCAGTCAGCTCACCTGATTATAAGGGTACATACCTTTTTTTTTTACCCTCACCAACCTTTTAGGACTTCATATAAAGAAAAAAGCACTTTTTTATGTATAAACTAGACAAGGTTTCAGTCTCTATTTCCACCACAGTATATGATCATTTTCAGCTTCTCTTTTCAACAATTATTTGTCAGATTATAAAACAGCAATTAAGTTGCCAAGGAGATTTACACTTTCTGAAGTAAATACACGTATTTAAGTGGAACTACTTATTAGAAGTAAATTAAGCACCCTGAATTATTTTTATATAGTATCAACAGTGTGATATTAGAGAAGACTATTCCAAGGCAAATTAGACACAACATTGCCCACCAGACCAAATCCATGCCTGTTATGGGCAAAATTCTATACATACGTATGTGGATTAAACTTTGCTTTACATTTACTGGAGCCTATTCTGAATTAAATCCCAAGTCCAGCAACCTTTGCTTGTATGATCATTCTTACATGACAAACTCAATGCAACTGTTTTTTCCACTGGTAATTTTACTGAAGCAAATATTTAAGCCAGAGTGGCTTAAATGAAAGTCCTTGTTACTTTATAGTTGCCTTCTGTAAAGTAACTGCTGGTGCACCTTTCTTTCCTCCTGTAAAATTCATGCTTATAAAACTAGAAGTTGGTCAATTTGACATAATCTACATAAGACAGACTTAAAAAAACCTGCATGGAGTCATGTTTGAGCACTTAAGTCTGAAACAAGGTAAGCTTACAAAACAAACAAGGTCTAACAGATCCTAACACAGATATTTAATTTTTAGAAAAAAAAAAAAAAAGAAACCAACCCATACGTGCAAGTTACTAAAAACACAAGATTATATATACCTTGTCTCTGATAAATCATGTTCTTGAATCCAATCTATCCATTCCTTGAGTGCAGGAGAATTGTAAGCCGTCAAGTAACTTATTAGGTCAGATTTAAAATTAGTTCCAGATTCACCAGCAGAACCAGATGTTCCCTTAGGTAGCCGTGGATATAAAGGGCTTAGCCATATTCTTGAAAAGAAAAAAGCAGCCACATAAACAATGCATTAATAACACACGGTTCTAGTAAGTGAGTAAAGCACATCTGAAGGTCCTAAATTAATACTAAACAGATTCATTGTGATACCAACTATAGATTACTTGTCTTTACCACTAGAGAACCATCTAATGCTCAAAAGGATAAAGTTAATACCTTCAAATGAAAACAACAACCTCATCATTTATACACACATACATTTACAGCTTTCACCACTGTTAAACTGGCCAGACTCAGACTTACCCATCATCAGTCCTTTCATCAACATTTTCTATAGCAATAGAACACTGCAATGCATTCTGCTAAACTACTGGTTTGTACAATTACATAGAAAGCCACCAATTAAAGCATCTGAAAGGTTTGCATAGTTTGAAGAGTAGCCCACAATGGTAAGTTGCCTCTCAAGAACCTCCATCAGAGTAGAACAGGATGGACACTATGTAGGGAAAACATTTACCATTTATTTCCAGTCACACATCATTGTAGCCATGAAAACCAAAGATTCTGTATTATCAACTTTACTCTCCTTTGAAATTCAGAACCACCATATTGGTGATACTGCATAACACTGCAATATGTAAAAGCTTAAAAAGAAAAATATTTCTCATGTTTAACAAGCAGGGGAACTTTTAAAGTATCCTAAGTGGGTATTTTCATGCTTTCTTAGCTTTCTGAAAAGCTAACTGCCATAGGATATGAAAGTCACCCATAAGATTTATAGGCAAAAAAAATCAGTGGTTATTTTTGCCACTCAAAAACCCTTTTAAGAGCTTGCCTCAGACAAGCAAAAAGTCTCAAAACCCTGCCATATTTACTGTCACTTTGACACCCATTTTGCTGCCATTAGCTTTTGAAAAGCAATTTTCAATTAGTTTGAAGAAATTTTATACCCTGATTTACTGTAGTGATCTAACTAAAAAAATGCTCCCATAAAAATAACCAAAAAACTCAAGAGGTTAAGGAGCTTTATATCAACATGCCACTTAATTCTATCTTTTGTGCTCTAAGCAAAACTATGTCCCAGGATCATTAAGAAAATAAAACAGGAAGAAAATTCCTTCCAAGGGAAGGATACTGGGCAGATACTAGGTCATCTACTGTATTACGGAACCAAGAGGGCCCAACACTTACCAGATTACATCCTAGATACAGTCTCAGCAAAACCAAAACATGTGCACGTACACATTACTCTTGCAGCACTAAGATAATTTTTAAATAGCTGTTTCAGATCTATATAAAGAGTATTTAATAGCTAAGAAGATTTTTCATAAAGAGACAGCATGGCATAATACAATTTTATACCAGTCAGATTGATTTTAAGCTAACAGCCAACTGGGAACATAGTTTTGCTTACAGTAGAGATCAAGCAGAGTTCAAACTTTGACAGCTACCAGCATTCTAAGTTCAATTGTTAATTTTTTTTAGGAATAAATCTATCTTAGGAGTGTAATGCTTGCAACCTAGATCACCTGACCTAGCATCTCCAGTAGTAGCAAATACCTATGGAAAGTATTTAAGAAAACATACACCTGCTAGAGATTGTTGCTTACCCCTGAGTTTTCTGGTGCCAATCTTCAGCAATAAGATTGGATGTATGTATTACAACCCGAAGACCTTCTTCATATAACAACAGCATCATTTTCCTTTAAAAAAAGATATATAACTCAATCCATTTCAAGTACACAGAGTAGGAGACAAATTAGCAATTCATTAAAATGCTCCAAGGCAATTGTTTTCAAAAATTTCTTCTGCATCATGTAAGCATTTAGACTTCAATCCATGTGCATGCCAAATGCACATGGCAGTCATTAGACTATTCCTATATAGTATTTGAGAGTACAAATTAACGTCTCACACAACTAACTGCCCACAACAGAATGAATACATGCAGAACACTTCCTAAATTTGCAAAGTTCTTCAGATAAACTTCTTTGCAGATAGTTACAAAAAGAATTAAGAAACACTAAAATATCTTTACTTATAGCTGAATTTATTAAAACCTAGTCTCTTCCTCTTAAACTGACAACTTTAAAAGAAGATCTGTATGTAGCTAACCATTAGGATGGCAAAAAGCTATTATCTACCATAACTCTAAACTCAAGTTACAGCACAAAGACATTTTAAAACTAGTAACTGACTTAAAAACAAATGTCTGTATTTTGTGTAACAAAAGTGCTCAAATTTTCATACACAAGTTTTCAATAGTTGTGTAAAGACACCACATCTCAAAGGATGAGATGGTTTCCATAAAAACCTATGCACAACAATGTTTTTCCTTACAGTTTTCATTATTAATTTCATTGTTATCCCATGGCAAGATAATGCTACACAAGCCATATCAGGCTGAAATTCAGACAGATATTTATTCAGTAAATTCTGCTTTTAATGTTACCTGCACATGCTTTCCTGTGTTTAATGCACAGACTGCACAATATGCAAGACCCCATAACCATAACCATAAAATAGTTCCCCACATCTATGTTACGCCCTGATCTAAGCGCAGTTGAAGTTGACAGTATTTTATAGCAAAATAAAGTGCAAGATTAAGGTATATAAAAGTGGTAACTGACCAAAATACCACTATCTCAAAAAAAAGTCACTGACAAGTAACTTTTTACATCGTACAACAGGAATTATGTGAATTAAACTCTTTATATTTGATGGGGTGAAATCTGTTAAGAGTCTCTTCAAACACAATTGTTTCATTACCCACTAGGATCCAATTTACTACTCTGCTAATGACTTGTTGTGTTCCAGCTGCAGTGGAACATACATCCAAAAATACACCACCCAGAAAAACGCTTTAAAATACAGGGTTAAGAACTTTAGCATTTAGTATCACTATCACTCATTTATTCCAAAGTGCAATTGAAGAGAAAAAAACAAACCAAAGTTGAGCACACAAAGAATGACAGTCACTGCTTACACTTGCTTAAGTGAAAATAAGATAACTCTTTAAAAATTATCTATTTGGAAAACAACCTCAGTTCATTGTATACCCCTCACCAAACCTGGAGAAGCAGGACTCCTTTGCAAAATGCTGCTTTTTCCTTTATCTGCATATTTTTCTCTGAACAGGCAATGAGTTTGTCAGTATATCTTCTGCCAGAAAAACTGGCATTCCAGATCAATATTTTAATGTAAAGTCATGTTTTATAAGAAACGTTATGCAAAAGGTTAATTGATTAAAAATACTGCAGTATTTTTTACTGAAAACCAAACTGAATCCAAAATATCTTTGCTAAAACATAAGATTAAATCTATTCTTATCTGCAGCTTTCAATCTACGAATTTCTTTTTATGACATTTCTGTAATATCAAGTTCAAGCTTTTCCTTTAAGAAGACCCCCAAATTCACTAATTATTTTCAGATCCTCCACATTAACGGAAAAAAATGAGCAGTAAATCAGTGTTGTGTCTGCCCTGCCAACAACTGATCAAGTCTGCATTACAATTTTGGTATCAAGGCATGAGTTAAGAGCCAGGACCTGCAGTTCACCTGTCTTAGACCAGTTCAGTTTCAACTGAATGGTGCACCTTATGTCTACCCAACAGCTGTTTTGTCTCCTTAAACCAGAACAATCTTGTCATCTCTAAATATAAGATGGTTACAGAAATTTTTCTTTAAGACTCAACAACTTCTGTGAAAACCAGTTTTGTGGCAGACCTTTCTGCTTCATAGTGTTACTTACGTATGGTGAGTTCCAAATGCAATATCCAGTTTAGCCTACAAAATTAAAAAGTTCATAATTAAAAATTCCTACTGTGTATTGCTTCTTAATTTTGTTTCATTTCACTGCTCTCTAGTGGACAGACCATAAAATACATTATTTTCCCTCTCAACACTTCTAATGCACTCTCCAATTTCTACAAGCTAGACATTAAATGGCCACGCAACTCTTGCTGGAACTTTTCTAGCAGAATTTCTGGATCTCTTACTAGCAGCATTCTCAGAAATAGTCAGCAGAAAATGACTTAAGGTTCCTTCTGGACACCAAACTAAACAGAAGCCAGCAATGTGCCCTTGCACCAAAGATGACTAACAGTATCCAGACCTGCATTAGAAGGAGTGTTGCCAGCAGGTCGAGGGAGGCAATCCTTTCCCACTGTTGAACACCAGCCAGGCCATACCTGCCGTACTGGGACCAGTTCTGGGCTCCCCAGTACAGCAGAAACAGACATATCCCGCAGAGAGCCCAACCAGTGCATCTCTCCTATGAGGAAAGGCTGAGGAAGCTGGGACTATTCAGCCTGGAGAATAGGAGACTAGAGGGGATCTGAAGTGATGATACAAGGAAGAGGGAGCCAGGCTCTTTGCAGTGCTGCCCACTGATAGAACCAGAGGCAGTGGGGTGGGCACAAATGGAAACAAGGGAGGTTCCCTCTGAACATCAGGAACCACTTTTAACTGTGAGGGTGACTGTCATGGGTTGCCCAGAACAGCTATGGAGTCTCTCCATCCTTGTAGATATTCAAAACCCATCTAGCCAGTCCTGGACAACTGGCTATGAGGGAACCCCACTTGTGCAAGACAGCTGACCTCCAGAGGTCCCCTTCCGTTCTGTAATTCTGAAGCATACAGTAACTGTTATAAGTAACTTAATGGCTGACATTTCAAAGACAAGGACAGAAACCAAACAGAAATGCTTTTTTTTTCATCAGTGCCTTGCTCTTAAAAGCTATTTACAGGACAATTTCTCAGGAAATAATGAAACTCATATGGACCAGAAGAATCTGAAGCAATATATGCAAATAGGAAAATCATCGCAAACAGCATTTGCCCCTGGTCCTTACTATTACTTACAAGTTTTCCTATGGGACACATTGCATTCAAATTTTTGGTGTGTATGAAAAGGAAACATGATATACAAACCCATGAAATTACTGTTAGCATATTTGAAATCATAATCTAAAATTGTTGCTACTAGAGCACTTAGTGCAAACACCTGATCAGAGCACTGGTTGTGAGAACTCATTATGTTTGGCACCAATTCAACAGAAAGCTCAAGATTACTGGACTGCTTCAGTGGGAACAATATTCCAAGATCATTCTCCCCCTAACAAAGAGCAAGATATCCCCATGACCATTAATATAATTCACATGGCAAAACCTTGAAACCCTGGCAAGTTGGCATAATCACATCCCTCCCCCAGGAGAAAACCTGTGACTTGATGACTTGAGGACAGCTAAACAATGAGCATAACATCAGAGATAAAATGGCATGTGCTCATAGCAATTTTAACAGTATTATGGAGACTATCTGTATCAGCATTTTCTTGTGGAAAACATATTTAAATAAATAACTTTTAGATGAGACATAATATTACAGTGACACTAGGGTTAAGTTCTGTGCTTTACACCAAAAAAAAAAATCCTTCCTTTTCAGCTGCTCTAAGAATTTGAGTGTAACATGCTAGTGGAGAAGGTGAGCCCTGAGACATTTTTGTGGGCAGCCATTCTGTACAAACTCTTGTGGGTGACAGCTTACCATAATCACATAACGACCAGGATCGTTGTTACCATGTTCCTATGGTCCTGGTAAGTACATTCCTT
The DNA here is from genome assembly GCA_013400975.1 of Atrichornis clamosus. NCBI lineage: Eukaryota > Metazoa > Chordata > Aves > Passeriformes > Menuridae > Atrichornis > Atrichornis clamosus. Next base: position 42,074 of record WBMZ01005330.1, read on the forward strand.
AAAGAGTAACAAGAAACTTCCCACATAAGGAGTGTCTTTTCATCAATAACAAGATTTTGAGTGCAACAGATGGCTTAATTTCAACCAAAGGATGATACAAAGGTTAATTACCTGGCAAAAGCTAATATTCTCGTAAGGCCGTGCTTGTGCAAGCAGTTCAGCTTTGGATTCTCTCTTTTCACCGTGAACTATCAGCAATGGCTTCTTCCTTAAACAAAAGGAGATTACCACTAAAACATCAAGTGAATTGGCTGTTAGTTGTAAACCATTCCTTCACATAGCTGTGACATCTATCCCCTAAATCTGATAGCCCAGCACAAAGATGGCACTGAAATCAATATACCTTATTAACTAGATCAAAATAGCAGTGACTACTGGTATAGAACCTCTAAGACACTAGAAAATTTTAATGGAAAAAAACCAGAAACTCTTAATACAAGATCCTGAAAGCAACTCTCGTCCCTATAGCCAGACACAAGACAAATGAAAGCTCTCAAAAGCACTGATATACACAGTGTGGATCTAAAACAATTTAGTAATTATCTTACAGAGAAGATGGGAAGATTGATAGGGAAAAAGAGAGGGCTAGGTCTATTCTGGCTGTAGTTTGGTGTTCACCTCCTAGAACTAAACTTCTGGTCCTGCCAACAAGATCTAGTCCGTAGGGAGGCATGTTTCCTCCCTGGGGTCCAGGTAAGAGACTTCACAAGAAAACTTCCCAGCCTGGTACAGCCCACTGATTATTACTGGTTTTCTACATGAGTACCAACGAACTGCCAACAAGACTGAGGACAATCAAGAGGTACCTCAGGGCCTTGGGACAACTGGTCAAGATATCTGGAGCATAAGCTGTGTTCTCTTATCTCCTGCCTGTTACAGGGAATGATGGGACAGGATAGGGATAACTGCAGCGAGAACAAGTAGCCAAAGACTTAACCACAAGACAGGGCTATGGCACAACCCTTTGCACCCCCACTGGGATACTGACACACTCAAATAGTTCTATAAAGCATCTGTACACCAACACACACAGTATGGGGAACAAACAGGAACAACTGGAGGTCTGTGTGCAGTCACAGGGCTTTGATCTCATTGCGGTTACAGAAACACAGTGGGATAGCTCACACAACTGGAATATGGTTATGAAGGGCTACATGCTGTTTAGGAAAGACAGACCAGCGAGGTGCAGGAGTGGAGTTGCCCTCTACATGAGGTAACACTTAGAATGTATCAATTGAGACATTATGTGTTAGGATAAAAGGGCAGACTAGCAAGGGCGACACTGCTGTGGGTATTTGCTACAGGCCACCTGATCAGGAGGATGAGGTGGGTGAGGCCTTCTATAGGCAGCAGTACAAGGAGCCTCAAAGTTAGAAGCCCTGGTTCTTGTAGGGGCTAACTACTCTGACATCTGCTGGAGAAGCAACACAGCACAGGATGAACAGTACAGGAGGTTCCTGGAAAGCACTGATGACAACTTCCTGACATTGGCAGTGGAGGATCCAAGGAATCATGTACTGCTCAAACTGCTGTGGTCTTTTCCAACCTTACCCACTCTACAATTCTGTGAATTCTAGTTCTACTGCATCTCCATTAAAAGGGAAAAAAATATAGAAAAATGCACATTATATGCTTTCTTCATCTGCAGAAGGTTATAATTATCAGAAAGGAATTTCAAGTGAACAAGAACTGCTTTTATGACATCAATTTACTATATCATATCCATCACATCATCCTGATTCTTTTCATATAGTTTTCTTGTGTCCTTCCTACATTCTCTTCTTTCTCTTGCTCTGTCTCTTGACTCAAACTGTATAGCAAAAAGCTTCTTGTTCCACCTTTACAGGTCATCTACTGCACTGTCATTATGGTCCACAATCACACCTCCTAAGTGTTAACTAATAAAAATCAGAAACCAGCTATTCTGAACTCTGACCATTTAACAGTCTTGAAAAGGGCCAACAAATCAACAGCGAACTACAACTGTGGAATAGGGTAGAAGGAAAGCTAAGAGGCTACACATATACGATTGTAATAATCATTTGCAACTCTACACAGGAGTTTATCATTCACTTATAACAGGAACTTGTATGAACAGAATTATTGGAAACTGCATCATTTCATCTTCATAAAATAAACATACCTGAATTCCTGTGGATACTGTCTTACAAGCCATCCCACATCTATACAGTAGTTAAACTTGTATACAAGAAAAATAAAACATACTCATTAAAAAGGAAAAAGTTTGCTAAATCAGTGAACTACAGCAGAAAAGCTTTCTACACAAAGCCATCACACAATACTGCTTACATCATGTACAGCATGTCCTAGAACCAGGTGTATTTTAGACTTCCACATGCTTTCTTTCATTTAATTCAAGAATGAATTTAAGTTTCTCAAGAGTGTGCATTAGTGCTCATAAAATTTACCATCCAGGAAAAAGAAGAATCACATGCACGTAATGTAAAAGCTTTGGTTCAAGGATCATCTCTTTGCCATGTGTTTATGTAAATTGTTGAACAGCTGAAAACATTTAGAATTCTCCCTGTATTTTAACAACATTCCCTGCTAATACCAGCTACATGGCACAAGCACGAATGATAAAGTTTAAGGTTAAGAAAGTGAAACAAGCAAGTGAAATCAGTTTGGCAAACAGGAAACTCACCTGGGCAGAAGATATGAGAGTCCCAAAAAGAGGAGACAAAATATCTATTAAAAACATTAAAGGATAATTACATAAAAGAAAGGTTCAAGTAAACATTTTGCATCTTGAACAGCTTGATAACTACCACACCACAAGGGCCAGATTGTTCAAAGACTTTGGTCTAACAGAAGCATTCAGAAGTAAGTTTACTGTTGTGAGCATTCAAGTCACTAACTCTCCTCAAACCACTTAGGGTCATATGTGTTTAAGAAGTATTAATCCTCTCAAAGCAGAAAACAAGTTTTAAAAACCGATCAGGAAAATGTTCAAGATCATATTGAGAAAAGGACATCAAACTACTCTCTCCCCTATAGAGTGGGCCTGAAGAACTGTGGCAGGGTAGCAGCAATAAGGGCATAGTTAACATTTATCTGTAGCAGACTGATTGTAGAGTATGTGTATCCATAGTTCATTCATGGTAACACAGGAAACAAATCCAACTGGGGAGTTATAACCTCAATAACTGAAGCACAGCACCAACTTGAAAACATACACTACAAATAACTTCTAGGATGGGCAATATATTTAATGCCCTAGCTCTATAAAAATCTGCTTCTGCAAGTTAAACAAACAAAAAATACTGCCTGTCCACCAGCTCAACTAATCATCTAACAGGACTCCTAAAAGAGGACAGGCCAAAAGTCAAAAATTCACAAAGCACATAAAAATATACAGTAGTAAAGCAACTGAGGTCTCTGACACCAGCTTGCATTAATAATTAGTGCTCATAAGAAACACGAGGCTGAGAAAAAGTTACAACCTAATTGTATAGGTCTTGAGGCATTCTCCTTCAAAGAACTGCAATTTTTTTCTGCCTGATTTTATCGTATTTCCTGCAAACATAATTACCTTATTAATACTTGCTTCTGATCCTACCTTGTGATGTGTAAGATTTTATTTCTGAAAAAGGGGATGTTTACAGGTGTAGAGAGCTCTTTCCCCTTATGTCAAACTACAACTACAGGGCATTCCTGAAGCATCAGTATTGTACACCAAAGACTTCATCTTGACTTATGCTCTGTCCCAACTCAATTTAAATGGACCCACAAATCCCAGACACAGAACTTCAGAAGTACTGCATCAAATAATAGTGAATTACTAGGTCCAAACTACTCAGCAGCATGAAGACAAGTGCAAACAACTGCTCAGAACTATGCACCCAAGAAAAGCACTCGTTTAAGTGCCACAAAGACAAGCGGTTTTCCCCAGGTTAACTCATAGGGGAAGCAGCAATAAGAAATACCATGACTTGCCTTGGCTAAATACACATTAGGTTTGTTTTAACTTGAGTTAGACTGCACAAAATATCAGCAAATAATGCTTTATACACTGTACTTCTAAAAGGGATAGGTTCAGATATCAGAACTAACTCCCACAAACCTGCACGTTTAGAATACGAAGCCTCAGCTACAACCAAGAAATACATGCATTTAAAAATACCCACAAACTAAAATTAAGCATTCTCTTGCTTTCTCCCAAAGGTGCACTTCTGTAGAAGCCACTTGTTCACCTTTTATGTGCAGGGCTCCAGAATTATAGCTCTGTTCAATTCCGCTGACTTTAGTGAGAAAAAACCTGAAAGGATTGCCTCCATTCAACAAATCCCAGGTATCCTGGGCTTCACTGGGTGTTTCATTATACTCTTCTGCTTTGACGTTCTCTGAGGGTTTGTCATCTTTACAAAGATTCAGAGGATGCTCTTTGGGAGCATCATATTTTTCTTCTTTCACTGCTTCTTTGTGGGCATGCTTTTGCTGATCTTCAGGCTCTTCATCACTACTAGAAAGACACCAGCCTAAGCCTTCTTGGCTAGTTCTCTGTTTTACTGCTGGAGGTGTTTCTGTAGAAAGACTTTTATCAGTGAGCTTCAGGGGAGAAGTTTTTCTCTTGTGAGCAGCTTTCCTAGCTTCAGAGCACGGATATTGTGGTCCACTTGTTCTACCGTGTGCAGTATCCGATAATGAAGATGTAGATGGTTTTTCACCATCAGAATTCTCCTCGGCACTTTCATCACTGCTAGATACTGTCCATTTACCGTGCGCACCTTCCTGAAGCATGTTCCTAAGGATTAAAAAACAAAACATCAAACAAAAGTTGTACATTTTTGCTATGCTCAAGTCTGTTTCCATTCCTGGTTCCCCTTTGTCTGTTACTAAGAAAGGAACCGTGCTCTTGTATTTGGTAGAAACTCCGTGAAAATTTCATAGTTGTACGAGGCTTGTTTCTGTGCTCAGGAAACAAAGAAACACGTGCATTGGGAGCAACCATCAAATAGGGAGCAGCTAATGTGAAAATCCACACATGGAAAAAAAAGGCTAGGATAGGGGCACCTACAGGAAAGCATTCCAAATATCAAAAGTGTGATCTGCATGATACAGATACTTCCCATATCAAACTTAAGGCTGAGCGATCCAGCGCGCTCTGCTTAAAAGGACGCGGGAGCACGGGGCCGAGCCGGGGCCGCGCCTTCCGGCAGCCCCCGCGGGCACAGTCCGGGACCGCGGCCTCAGTCCGGGACCGCGGCCTCCCTCCACCACCTCCATGCCCCCGCCGCACCTCTCCCGTCAGCTGCGGGCGGCAGGATCCGGCCACCACCGAGGGCCATGCGTCCACGACCGCGGCTTCCGCCGCCGCCCCACAGTGAAGGCAGAGCCCGCAGCTAGGGGGGGTGCCGTGCGGGCCACAGCGGGCCTCTAACCGGCTACTCACCGGCTGCTCGCCCGCCGCCCGCCCTGCCCGGCGCCACTCACCGCCCGGCGCCACTCACCGCCCGAGCCCGCGACGGGGAACGAGCGCAGGCCCGAGCCCGCCTTCCCCGCGCGCGCCTTCGCCCCGCCCTCCGAAGCTGTGGCGCGCGGCCGCTGTGAGGCGGTCACAGTGCTCCGGGGGGCTTCGCGGGCAAAGCAGGCACGTCTCAGGGAGCTGAATTATTTTAATGAGCCTTTATTTGACTTTTATGTTAGTTTAGGGCAGGTGCGGTATTTGCATAATGGCGCGGTGTTAATTACTGTGTCTGAAGAGCCCCGCTAATGAGATAACTGAGTGAGGACTTCGGGAAGGAGTGGGACGAAAGCAGGTGTAAAATTAATCAAAGGAGGAGCGCGGGCTGCATCAAAGTGCACTTCGGCTGCTGAGCTGGCTGAGCGCTCGGTTCTTGTTACTCTAATTTATTTTAAGCTTGTGGCTGCAGTTAACAAATTCTGTAAGTGCCAGCATGCAATGGAATCGGGAGGCTACTCTTGGAAAAGCATTCATGAAAATTCAGCTGTTTTGTGTAATTTTCTTAGTGCTTTTTCTGCGTATAATGCTTTTTCTTGAAATGCTCCGTGGATATACCTTCCACTTATACGGTATTATTAAACCCTTGCTGAAGGTCTTCTGTGGAAAAAGCTCTTAGGAAAGTTGGATGGGGTTGCATGTTACGTGCATAGTCTCTTCTCTATAGGCTCTGGAAATGGCATTTGTTTTCTGGGAGTACTTCAGAAAATTTGATGGTGTCTGACTGCTCTGGCATTCCACTCTCTTCTCATAGTTCCTGTCTATGTAGTGATTTAATTGAGAATTAAAGCTACTTGGAATTTTTCAAGAAAATTATTAAGATTTTATAGAAGCAAATTTAAGTTAATTTGTTTTCTAGGAGTCTGTACTATGTATTCTAAGTTTGCAAAAAGCCTTTTCATCTTAAGTACATAAAACGTAGAAGTAGGAAAAATTTAATTTTAACTTAAAAATCCAAAACTGAATGGACTTGGCCCGTTTTCAATTTTACTGGAACAGACTAGATGAGTAGAGTTTATTCAACAAGTGCTTTTTTATTTTTCCTATAACAGTTAAAGTAAAAAATCCTAGGTTAGGTTTATTGGTTTTAAATGCAAATCATTTTCTTTCTGTAGGTTTTTGAAGTGTGCAATGAAGATAGCAAAAGCTGTTTAAGCAGAGAAGACTCTGCAGTTAGTCTAGTAATGGGGTTTTGTTAGAAATCCTCAAAGGTATATACTTTTTCATTTATGTTCTGAAGATCCAGTTCACAGATGTCTCACTATTGAGAACACTCAGTGTGTACTGACTGGTCTACACTAATTGGAGTGGATTGCTGTAGGTTTGGTAAACAGAAATACCTACAGATTCTCAAACTAACCTTTTAATCTGCAGGTATTTATTTCAAAAGAAAATAATCAAACCCCTGCCTTTTTTGCTGCAGACTGTCATGAGCAGAAGGCTGTATTGTATTTCACATGTGTACAAAACATACGAAGGAAATTACTGAGCTTGTTATTGGTCTTTATTAGTGGTACACTCAATTTCTCTATCAGTGGTTTCAGTAAATGTGAAACTGCTGCATATCCTAATCATAAACATGTATTCTCAAAAATATATCTGGTTTTAGTTTCAATTGGGCATTTTTAGCCTTGACTTCTCAAATGTAAACTACAACTCTACAAAAATCTTAACAAAAGGAAGATTAATTGCAAGAAATAATGTGTTTGCATGCTCACAGGAAGATACTGGATACATTGTATGGCCTGATGTAGTTTTGGAAGTTATGTTTTCACTCAAGTAAGTACACGTGAATTTAAAAAGAGTATGAAGAATACATATACAAGATTTCAGAAAAAATACAGTGTGTCTGTGAGTTTGTCTTTCTCATGGCATATCGACACAAATGTGACCAATCTACTATAAAGTGTATATATATATATATATGTATCATATATATAAAAAGTATAGAAATAATACATATTTTCCAGCTGGAGCAATCTTCTTCCCCAAGGACCACTTGGGACATTATTATTAGTATATACTTATTTTATGAAAATTATCTTGACAAGGTCATAAACAAAATTGTGTCTATGGTAATTTAAAGTAAAAACTGCAGAAATGTTTTAGTAAACTATGAAAGTAGTAATTTCTGATACATTTTAGCTGCAACTGACCATTTTGTCAATGAACATCTAAAAATGATTAAGACTTCTAACATGAGTCTTAATGCTGAATTATGAATCTGAAAATGCTTGGCTTTCCCCTTACTTATCTTCTCCTACCTATTTTTACCATATAAAAATTAAGTGTTCTGTCAAATTCCCTGGATGCTTCTTCCAGCAGGAGTACTCAAAACGTGCTTAAGGCATTTAAACAAGAGCAGGTTCTGTGCATGAGTCACTGATGGCACCTCCTTGAAAGAAGAAGAGAAGCAGAGAACTCCTGGGAAGAAAGGAGGTGCAAGTTAAGTTATTTCTTCCTGAAAAGCTGCCAAGTCACACCTGCAGTGTCTTTAGGCACTACTGTGACCACCTGTTAGACCATTGTATCTGTGCAGCTGCACAAAAATTAGTTAAGAAACGTTTGTTCTAGGACTGATTGTGTCCTCTAGTGGTTTTGCTGGCTCCTTAAGTGGGCCAGTTCCAGCAACTGTTGCCCTTTACCCAATTACTGCTCATTGTGAAGATCCCTAAAAGGTCCCTGGGGGGGCAGATACTTTTTCTTGTGGCTTTTGCTCACGTGCATTAGCCAAGGTTTATGGCACAGCCACACGTTTTGCTTTTGCTGATGGCTAGGCCCTGTACGTGTTGCTTTCAACATGGGCGTGGTTTTTAATTTCAATCTGAGAAACACAGATGTTGCAATCCTAAAAGGTGATTGTTAGGATCCAGTTCTTGAACATGTTATTGTGCTTATTACTTTTTTGTCAAAATTATTAAAATCCTAGGCTACAGTAACAGCCCTTGTATTTTTTTGGAAACTACTAAGAACAGTCCAGCAAGGAGTCCTTTCAATTGCTTTTCTAAGACAGAGGAAATAGTGTGCACACATTACTTCTTAAGCTGAAACTGTTTCTTCAACTACACTACATACTAACAGTTTTTTCGATAGAAGAGTCAATTACTTAGCATCAGCAACTGCAATCAAGCAACTGAATTTTTAGTAAATTGTTGCTGCTTATGTTTTGGGGGCATATTTGCATTTATTCTATAAATTAAAAGTAATACTAACTATACCCACTAGATGTCATGAATGAACTCTTCATTGGAAAAGGTGAGCTCTAAGAATTTGAATCACATTCCTACTCGATTTTTCAAAATAATTTGTTATAACAGTGCTTTATTATTTGTAAAATATTATTTTAGCATGGTTATTCATGGAGATTTTGAACTTTACTGAATATTAATGTTTAAAATTAAGCCTTCTGAGGCAAATAACTGGGAAAAATGAAAACTGAAATTAATCTGATTGTTGGACTGATGCTGTATGTTTATTTGCATATAAATATTCTCATTTCTGGGAACTAGTAACATTGTGAGAATTACGTCTACGTGACTCTCTTTTTTTTTTCTTTCTCTGACAGTTTGGTTCAGTGATCCTCTTTTCCCCAAAATTATTTGAAGTGATCTAAAATGCTCTCAACATTTCAGCAATCATTCAGCTAGCTAGCTGCACATTCAAGCATCAAATGTTTCAAATGACAAGGGGACTGCCAGAATAGTAGTCATGAAAATATGTCATTTCCCAAGCTGAAGTTTCATTGTCAGTACTGTTACATTTGGATCTAACTAAAAGCACTCTCTACACAGTTCCTAGGAGGCCAGGCCCCCAATGTCCAGTATTTTTCTTGACCCACTGCTGTGCATTCACAGGACACCCGTAGGTCGACAGCCGCTGCTGAACAAGATGCCAACAGCAGGGCCTGCTGACATCCAGAGAAGAGAAGGGCAGTCTGAGCTCAAGGCTGCTTGCAGGTTCCAGCTGCTTTCCTGGCACATCTTATCAAAGCTCTCTAAACAGGACTTCCTAGTCTGTTTATGTACCTGATATGGCCCTGGGAAAAGTGTTGCAGGGCAAGTGGAACACACAGCCTGAGGTTGACTGTTTTGGCTTATCCCTTCTCCAGGGTGGAGTAAGCTTAAGTTTCTGGAATCTGCTCGGATGTGAGTTCCTCTCACGTGAGTTGTTTCAGTGCTACAACTATGTGCAGTCTTGTATTCTGATAAGACAGATGCAAGAGTTTAGACTCATGAGTACTCAGTTTTCCAGGGTTCTCTTGGTCACCTCCTAATTCAGTTCTGAAAAGTCTTTTTTTTTTGTTTGTCTATTTTCATCATGTAATTTAGATTATTGCTTTTGTACTATTAATGAATCTTGGTAACATGCTAATATTGGTGAGTATTTGTGAATCTTGGAGATATGTTAATCAACATGTGTCACTCCAGTGTTCCTATCAGATACAGTTGTGAGGTAAAAACTTATTGAAAGACAGTAAAGGAAATATATGGTACATAAAATAAGATTGCTTTCAGAAAAGCTGTAGAAGCATAAATGATGCAAATATATTTTTTTCATTTCCTCTTGGTTTTTTTATCTTTTTATTGAATATGTTATTTTTAACAGATTTACCAAATTAATTTTGATCCAACTAGTCTTCTGTAAATAACTGATGTTCAATCTGAGTATTAAAACAGAAATTTCATTATTTAAAGGAAATAACAAATTTGGGGGCTGATGCCCCAGAAGCTAGATTTGAATTCCTTGGTTTATGAAGAACTCCAACCTGTGTAAAGTTAAGTGTGTTTGTTTAAACATAGTGAGTTTAAGATTTGGATATTAATAATTCGTATTATTAGTACTACATCTATACTTAGTTTATGGGATTAAAAAGAGGTGGGATTATTTTAATTAGAATAAAATATTTTCTTACTTAAATGTCGTAGATGCTGCTGTTGTAAAATATATGAGTCACGAAGCTGGTGAAGGGTCTGGAGAGTCAGTCATGCAAGGAAGAGCTGAGGGAACTGGGCTTGTTTAGCCTGGAAAAAAGGGAGCTCAGGGAAGACCTTATAATTCTCTACAGCTACTTGAAAGGAGGCTGTACCAGGTGGGGGTCAGTCTCTTCTCCTAATAACAAGCAAGAGGTGAAGAGGAAATGGCCTCAAGTTGAACCAGAGGAGTTCACCGAATGGGCTGTCAAGCATTGGAACAGGCTGCCCAGGGAAGAGGTGGAGATCCTGGCGGTATTTAACATCCATGCAGATGGGGTACTTAGGGACATGGTTTAGTGGTGACTATGGCAGTGCTGGGTTAGCAGTTGGAGTAAATGATCATACGGGTCTTTTTCAACCTAAATGATGCTCTGATTCTAATCTATGATTCTATAAATGAGCTGACCATGGCTATTAAAGAGATTTCATTTAGTTTTGTAATGCTTCTATGTAACATTTAGCTTGAACTTATTCTTGCCACTCATAGTGGCATTTCTTAATAGCAACATTATATTGATTAATTATAGAGAAAAGTAGTAATTTTTAGTGTTTGAGTTAGTAAGCGATGAAAATTTCTATCAGTTTTTTGATACTGATACGCTGTTAACTTGGGAAAATACTAGAGTCCTATGCCACAGTTCAACAAATAAGCTTCTCATTTATATAGTCCTGCTTGGGTTTTGTTGTCCTTGACCTTACCAATTACACCCAAATGTTTATTTGTGGGGCCACATGGCAAGTCTAATTGGAGAAATTATTCATATAAAAAATGAAGTGGCAAAAAATTGTGGTTGCTTTTATCAATAAGTTCCCTCTTCCCTTTGGCCACATGGCTCCACAGGTATTTGTATCAATATATTTGAAAGGCATTGTGGAGGATGGTTCTGTTTATTCTAGTGTTGATGCCAGAATACATGCTCATTAAACCACACTTGTAAATTTTTAGGAAACGAATGTAAAATAAATATTTTACTCCTTTGGGGTTTTTTCTAAGAGAAAAACCACTTGAATGTCTGAACGAGAAACAGTGAACTAAGATACAAAGATAGATTATGGATTTGTTAATACTTAGTGGTTTTAATAATTTTTAAGATGATCTTTTTTTGTGTTAACATAGCTTTACAGCCTGTTCTAGTACCACATGAATTGCCAACTCTCAAGATCGCTGAATAGGCAGGACTCTGTTACAGGAGTCATTCTATAAAAGGAAAATTGTATACTATAATTTTCTGTGCTCTTATGTTATTCTGAAAGAGAAAGAATAAATGGATGGAAAGCTTATACTGCTTTTTATCATTTCACTTCCATAGTTATCCAATTGAATGGAAAGCTGCTCATGCAGGCAAGTTCAGTATGTTTGGGCAACCTCTGTTATTATAGAAATGGTGCATGTACAGAACCTAGCAGTTGAAAGCAGCAAGACTCTGTAATCCTGGAAACTGAGACGGTAATAGCTCTTAATGTATGATTTTCTGAGAAGAAATAAGCAAAAAAGCACTGGAAATCTGTACACTTGGAGTTAAAGATTTGAATTGAGACAGCAGGTGGAGCTGAAGGAGTTGTGCTTTAAACCACCGCAGAAATAATAGGCTATGAATGAATCAAAAGAAAGAGAAGTGCAGAGCTTTTGTTACATTATTAGAAAACAGAAAAATTCCTGTAGGACACAGTCATGTCGCCTTCTCAAGAAAACTAATTTGTTGCAAATGAACATAAGTCATATATTAGAAAGTTACGAGAAAAGAGTATTCATCTGTGTTCAAATATTGAGCTGAATGGGGATTCTTTTGCCAAAAAAACATGTATCTGCAGAATTTTTATGTTGAGATTTTTACGTGTTTTATGGAGAGGCCTGGACTTTTGGGGGTCAGATTTCTGTTCTTAATTTTTATGTTTTAGTTTGTTGTTGGAGGAAATGGTCAATTAAGAGCTTACAAACTAGATTTACATTTCAATTTATTTAATTTTTAGTTCATTAGAAAGATAAGATAAATGTACAAGTACAGACTTTCATATACTATATGGGAGGAATAACCTATCCAGTTTTACACTCAATTTTATTATGAATTTCACAGGAATCTATAGCTAGGTTATACATTATTTCAGACTTTGCTTCTGGGAATGATGCCAGATAGATTGTTTATGCAGTACGGATCTTTATCCATGGCATGCAAATGCTATTGACTTAGAAAAGTCCGGGTTTCTCTCCAGTGCAAAGAAACATGAAATGGCAGGTAAAAAGAAGAAAAAAGTAGAGGTCAACAGAAGCATTATACTCAAGTTTAGAAAATACATGAGAAAAGTTAAGCTATATAGAAATGTTTTCATGATTATGATCTAACTTTGAATATTATTATTTCACTTTTATTTTTTTATTCATATAATTAAAATTATTCATAATCAGTAGACCACAGTAATACATATTTTTAAGGGGAAAAATGAAACTGGCTTTTTTTAAAAGGGAGATTTATTTATATTTTACATTTTTCTAGGTCCATTATTTGTAAAGTTTGCATCTCATGAGTGCAAAGAAGGCTGCACAGTTATGCAGTAATGAATCAATCAAATATTTACAGCTCTTGATATGTATAGTAAGGTTTTTTTTCTCCTTAATAGTTGGAATATTAATTTATTTCTGAAACAATAAAAAACAATACAATAAATAAAAAGATGTCCTGGATGTTGTGAAATTAAGTCAAGTAGTACTAGACCAATAAAGATGGTGGTGATGTTATTAAAAATAAAGTCAGGGTCAGTAGGCTGGGGTGTTCTAGACTGCAGGTCTGTCTGTTCTAGTAGGAGCTCCTGCAGCTGTTTAGGAAAACCTCTGGCCACTCACCCTACCTATTTGCTGTTACGGCCTCTCACTGTGTCTCTATGACTCATGACTCTCTACTCTTTTATGCCCAAGGTCTCACCACTTTCCCTTGTTGTGGCTATAGATCTTTTTTACTTCTCATGATACACCAAGGAAGGGAACCAAAGCAACAAAGATTTTTTTTCTCATTCTTGTTGGGCTGTAGATGTGGTGATTCTTTCTCATTCCTGTTAAACAGCAGAGGATGTCCTATCACCAAACTGAAAAAAGGAAAACTTTATCAGGAACCTTTGAGCTGATGGACTTTCAGATGATCCTTTGCCTTTTTCTTCCTGATCTCAAACAGGACTACGGTCCTTGCAAACAGGGAAAGTGAAACATATGGCAGATCAGATGTTGGGATGATCTGATAAGCATGCATTCAGCTTTTTGCCGTGAACTAAAAGTAGCTTTTGAAGTGTTATTTTTAGTGAGTTATTTCAAAGGACTTAACTGTTTCAAGCTCTGTGCTTTTGTCTTGCTGTCTGCTGTGTACAGTCTGTGATAGCCCTGTTTGAGATGCTTTATTTTCCAGTTGAATCTGGAAGTGAATTAATAACCTAAGTGATTGATCAGTTGACATTGCTCTGATATAATGCATTCAGCAGAGTTAAACTGAACTAATAGTTTTAATAACTGGAGTATAAGATTTATGAAAAAAAATTTTGAAACACAATGTTCAAAGTACCTAAGTTGTCAATGAAAAGCGTAGATTTGAAACGTAATTTTGCATATTTTATAGGCTATATTTTCAAAGCTTTGCTAATTTGAAATTTTCAATTCAAAATATCTACTTTTAAAATAAAAAATAAGAGTTGTAGATGTTATTGGCACATTACTTTTGAACAGAGTTCACAGTGGTAAAATTGAATCGTCAGTATACAATCTGTTTTAGACTGTTCATCTTTATATTTTAGCCTTTCTAAAATATTTTGCTAATGCAGTAACTTGGAGTGCATCATCATTTCAGAACTGGTAATTGATTAGCTCACATGCAAACTTAATTGTATTGAGTAGTTTTAAAAACTCCCATAATTTATATTATTTTTCTCTTGCCTAATTTTGATCTAAAAGATAGAGAATTTTTTACTTTTGAAGACTTCAAGAGAGCTTTTAATTCTGTTTCTCTTAAGTTAGCTGAAAAAATAATATTTGAAACCTTCAGGTAAGATTAACAAATTGATCTGTATTCCTGGATAGTAGTCTTTTTGTTGTTTCAGTTAATTGAAATTATTAAATTCTATTATGCAGCCGAAGATAAAAGCTTCAGCACCATTATTGTTTCAGTGTCTTTATTAATAAAGATTATAACACAAATTATATGTGTAAATAATGTAATATAAATTTTAGAAATAGGATTTCTAGAAGCAATAACTATTAATAATAAATATTACCAGGTCCCGAAGTTAAATTGTTGCCTGTACCATTTCTTGAGAAGCTTAAAACAATTTGCTTTTACATTTTCCTCCTATAATCAGGAAATCCACTCAAGAACCATCACGAAAAAATTTAGTTAAACAGCACTGCATATTGCAAGGCAGTAGTGGTGAGATTTCTTGCAAGGTGAGATTGGCTCAGAAGTGTGGATGTTGAACTTTACTTAGGAAAACAGAGCTGAGACTTTTTCCTTAAATTGAGCTGTACAATTGCATGAAGACAGTTTGAAAAGAAAGCCATAGGAAATATTTTGGACACAGATATTTGTCAGAAGCTTCATGGATTTGTGATACAAAATCTGTATTACAATAGATTGCTGTAACAAACCAAGCATAAATAATTTCATATTTGTAGTTATGTTTCTTGTTCTTCCTTCCTCTTACCACAGTGATCAAAATCACATTTTGGGACTGAACATAGTTTAAAAATATTTATTTTTTGTCAAGTAACATAATTTACAATACATATACATAAAAGATCTTTAGAATTTTTAAATGTGGTGACTGATCCAATGTGAGTTCTAAAACTATATATTAGCAATTAATACAGCATATAGGGATCAGATCTGTAGAGCAAGAAGTTTGTGATGGGGTCCCAGTATCTGTGTTCATTGAGGGAGTTACTTGGACTAATTCTGGTCTGGTCAACAAACTGAATGATCACTAGAACTTGGAGTCCTTTGGGTATGTGCCAGGAGCATACCCTTCAGTTTAATTTCGTCTGGAAAAAATGCAGTTTGTACACTGTGATCACTGTGATGTGGAGCCATAGTAGAGCCAGTGATGAAGACTGGGAAATTCAACTCAAAAAAGCATTCCAAATCTGAAGTAAAACATAGGTATATATTGAGATAATAGGGAAAAAAACTTAATTGTATTAACTGTGATATTGTTATATGAAAAGGGGGGTTTATGTTTATTTATTAAATTTTCTTTTTGATGGAAATTTTGTCTTCAAACCTTGTCAGCTACTGGTTCCTTTAATTTGGAACGCATTATTGCATGCATTATTTTCTTTTATTTTAAATTAAGTAAAATGTTGCAGAATAAGCCAAGTCTGTGGTTCATGTCACAAAGGTGGGAAGGGAAGGAAAAGGAAGTAGGAAAAAAGTTAAAGGCACATACATATTACTTAGCTTCTCTACTTACCATACGGTGTGGGGAATTTTTTTCTTCTATAGAGTGTAATTCTCAACATATTCTGAAACATGAAATTGAAAACGAGTGTATTCAAGCTATGCAGAACACAAGGAAGGAGTAATATCAGTAACTGATTTGCATGAAGAATGAAGGGCCCCACCAGTGTCATTTAGCTTTCAGAGAAGGTAGACTTGATTTGTAGGTACGCAAAATGCTCATAATGAGGCATGCATACATGTTGAACTGATTCTAACAAACTTGAAGCTTGAAAATTGAATCCTTGTTGTTATCATTCATGTATATGTATTATTAATACTAAAATCATCTTTAAATGTTCAAGATAATATAACAAGGACCTAAAGAATAATGTATTATTCTTCTAACCTACATGTAAACAGCTGTTGTGCTCAAAATCTTTATATGGCTACAAAGGAGATGCATCTGATACTTAAAACCAATATTTATTTTTACTAAAATCCTAACAATCTAATTGAAGAATTATTATTAGTGCAGATTTAATAATTGCAAAAAGAATGCTATGCAGCAAAGTGTCTCAATGCAGTTAAATATGTTATGCACCTCCTAATATCTACCCCTTTTTCTGAAGTTACTCTCAATCTTTCAGTGTCCCTCTAAGTCCTAAGGTTGACAGGTTTAGGGCAGTTGTGGTAGAGTGAATTACCATTATCCTGACTTCTTCACCAGAAGTCTAATATTCATATTCATGTTTTCTTCTCTCTAACATCTACTTTAGGTCATTTAAATGTGTTTGCCCATACAGTTTACACCACCACCTTTCTTCTTTGGTCTGCAAGCCCACATTGCATCCTAATTTCCTATATATGACCCATATTATATATTTCAGGTATTTGTTCTTTGCTCGGCCATCTATAAAACCACTTTTGTCCAGCTCCTGTGTCTGCATTTCTTTCATTGATCATAAGTGAGTTCTTTAGCCTTGGCCCTCCAGTGTCAGCCTGTGTCCTGTGTCTTAACACCCCATGCCTTTACTGCTCTATATACACCACATCTTTACATCTGAAAGCCTCTGCCATCATGCCAGGTGTATATTTCTCTACAGAAATATAGCTTTTTACATAGAATAAATTCTTGTTACTGCTGTCTGTGTAAAGCTATGTTTATCCTGTATAAAGTTAAGGAGAACAAATTAGATATAGCCACCTAATCCGTGAAAGAACTCTTGTAACAGATAAAGGAAGTAAAATCTCCAGGGCAGGCCAAGCAAGTTCAAAGTCTGATAAACCTCAGTCCTCAGACCCTGCAAACTCACAACAGAGTTTGTTGCTAATTGTTGTTAGCAATGGCTGTACTGGATTTACTGGAATACAGGGACATGAAACATACAGCTAATATCTCTGCTTTACATTAACGTTTTATATTCTTTTATAAGTGTGTAAACATATAGTGAATTAATTTGAATTGGTAATAGAGCTACAGGATGGAGTGGTAGTCTTAAATGGTATACTTTATGAAAGAAATAAGATACCTCATTCAGTAGTCTTTTCTAAGTATAGTAAATACGTGGCTTGAGTTTGTGAGGTTTTTTAATCCCTTAGGAATAGGACAAACATTAATATATTTTCATTTCATACTAATAAAATAATATTTAGATGTTCTTTCTCCTTAGGGGTTGTTTTCTTACAAATGTCAGTAATGTACTGCACACAACTGTTGCTAAAGTTTGGGGAATGTGGACACGTTTTCAGTGTATATTTGATTGTATTAACTGACTGTAATCTACTGGCTGAACAGTAGATTAACATTTATTGTTTCTGATCTAATATTACAGTCATATTGATCAAAATGATCAAGGGTTTATTATGCACCTGGTGTGCACCAGATTAAAATGCCATTGTACCATAAAAACTCAACATTCTTGACACAGGAGTTGCAGAAGTTCCTGCTAAGGTAAATGGTGTGATGATATGCTCTTTCAGGATGGATTTCTCTGTAATGGATAGCACACAGAAGAATTTCTTTATACTAATGCTGCTGATCTTCATGTAGCTACATGAGTATGAAGTGTGTCAAGTCCTTTGCAACAATAATTTGTGATAGGTGGCTGTCTATAAGTGAACATATTAAAGTGAACATTTAAAGTGGGATTCAAATTCTTCAGAAAACTATTTTAAGTACTATTTTCCTTTTTGGTTATGAACATGAATGACATATTTGAATTACACAATATTATTAATTACAGATGCTGAAAAAAATATTTGCCTTAGCTGTAATATTTGCTTAGAAAAATATTTATTTGTATGCCAAAGCCTCAGAGCATAATGGAAATAGTGACAGAAGTAGGCTGAAAACCAACCACATGTGAATGTGGATGAACCTATAAATGGTGAAAAATGTCCTAAAACCAAAAGTGGACAGAAAAGTCTCGTACAGTTTTTAAAGCTGGCAAGCATAATTGAGATCTTAAGGAAGAAAAGAAGACATTCATGATCTGCTTTTTATGCTACTGCGCCTTTAGATTGATAGTATCACACAGTAGAGGTATATTAGTACTTTTGTATGTATCGGTACTTTCCATACAAAAGGTGACCTAATTGTCTCATATTTATTTCATGTAATTATGTAGTAATGAGAAAATAACCTGTTTTTCAGAACCACCCCATGGAAGAAATCTTATGCTCTTTTATGCAAGTTTGATTTATAGACATGTACTGCAGAGCACAGTGAATATGAGACATTCATCTTCCTATGGTTAGTTGCTATGGAAACATAGTACACAGTACAATGTCATTCCAGCTCTGGTGATGCCTGCAGTAGTTTATCCCTTTGTTGTTGTTGTTTCTTAAGCAACTGTCTTGCAGCCTTTTTATATTGTCATACTTCATCACTAATACAAGTCTTTTTCCTTATCTCTTGAGGACTGTATCTAATAGAAAAGATCCATTTTTTGTCTACCTATGCATGTCAGTGTATGTACTATTTTTTTTTTCAATCATGGGTTAAAAGCTTGTCCCATGCCCGCAAATAATATACCATTGCCCTAAAATTGGTAAAAGAAGATGCAAACCAGACTGCACCTCAGGGTGTAAAGGACCTGTCTCAACATCTTTATTTACCATCTCCTGTCAGGGACTAGAGTTAAGAATGATTTTCTCTAACCAGTATCCCACCCCAGGAAGACAGAAAGGAAAATGAACCAGATTCTCCTACCTGTCCTTAGTTGGTATTTGTGAGGTGGACAAAAATCCTAACAGCTGTCTTAAAATATCCACTCTGTTTCATCTTGTGCAGGAAGAAAATGGAGATCCTCATAATTAATCTAAAATAATACTAAGGATGTTAGCAGGAACAAAAGTCAAATTGAACGGTTTTTATATTGAGAAGCTGTACCCTAACACAAGTTTTTTCGAGGAAGTACTTGTTTCATGATTCAGTACACAGGGAACTGACTCATTAATTAAGGGTGTATGTGTTCCAGGTTGTGCCTAAGTGGGGTGATACTTTGCAAGAAACCATGACTTAACACCTAAAGATAGATATGTCTTTTGGATAGCCTTAATAATGAGTTTTGTTTTGCTTTTCGCATCTATAACTCTGTTACCAATTCTGTCATCCAATTACTTAACAACATACTTTGCTATTTGTGGTGGGTTGACCCCAGCCAGTGACTCACTGACTGCCCCCACAGTGGGGCGGGGGAGAGAATGAGAAGAGAGAGAGCAAGAAAACTCGTGGGTTGCCATGAGGACACTGACGAGTGAAGCAAAGCTGCACATGCAAGGAGAGCAGAATACAGTATTTATTCACTACTTCTCATCAGCAGGAAGATGTTTAGCTGCTTCCTGGAAAGCAGCACACCTAATGGTTACTTGGGAAGATAAACCCCGTAACCACAAACATCCCCTCCTTCCTCAGCCTGTCCCCAAACTTTGATTGCTAAGCATGATGTCAAAGAATCATAGAATGGTTTGGATTGGAAAGGACTTTTAAGGAAAAACTAGTCCAACCTCCCTGCCGTGGACAGGGATACCTTCCACTAGACCAGGTTGATCAGAGCCTTGAGCATTTCCAGGGATGGGCATCCACAACTTCTCTGACCAACCTGTTCCAGTGTCTCACAACCCTCACTGTAAAAATTCTTCCTTGCAGCCAATCTAAATCTACCCTCTTTTATTTTAAAACTCTTGCCCTTTTCCTGTAACTCTGTAACAGACCTTGGTGAAAATGTCTCTCTGTCTTTCTTGTAAGCCTCCTTTATATATTGTAAGGCTGCAAAGTGATTTCCCTAGCCTTCTCTGGGCTGAATGACCCCAACTTTCTCAGCCTTTCTTTTATTGCAACAATAGGTGATACTATAAGTCACTTTACAGCATGAGCAATGAATTTCATATGGTAGGGAACATCCCTTTGGTCAGTTTGAGTAAGCTCTCCCATCTGTGTCTGTTCCAAACTTACCCACCTCCAGCCTACTCATTATGGGAACAAAGTGGGGAAAATGAAAACCTGAAGGATTTGCAAGCAACTGCTCAGAAGTAGCCAAAACATTGGTGTGTTATCAGTACTGTTCTAGTCACAGATCCAACACACAGAACCACTTATGCTACTGCGATGAAAATTCAATCCATCCCAGCCATGCCTATACATTACTGTAAATTCAAATTATTCATTAATTCTAACACTTTTCTAGTAAAAAACGTCACTAGCTAAATCCTGCAGGAACTGGGCATATTGTTCCTATGGAACAGCAAGCCTTTATACATCTATGTCACATCCAGTGAAAGCATAGATCTTTTAATATAGTTAAATCTGACACCAAATCATCCTAACAGAAATTTTAAATAGACGTTCTAGCAGATATGACCCAAGTCATCTGTTTTCCCAATCCTATAGAAAATTAATTTAAAAATCTAAACTTTATTGTGTATCAGTATTTCTGAAGAGAAAGGGACAGCTAAAAAAGTTTACATAAGCGCAGTTGTGAGTTTTTGCAGGTTTGAAAGTAAAACCTAGCATGCAAGTGTTATACAATATGTTGCACACTTACACATTTATTCCTTATAAGTAGTTCAGCATACATTTTTCTGATTTGTACAAAATTACTACATGAAAGAAATATTTAAATATTTTAAGTTATTAATTTAAATTAAGTTCGTACTTAAATTAAAAATTTGTGCTTTTTCTATATTTGAGGATGTGTCTAAATAAGTATTTAAAATTATGTTAACAAATTTTAATAAGTCACTGGTTCCTAACTCTTAGTTATCACTCCTGCCTTTCACACTAACCTTCTTTCATTTGTCCTTGAGATTCAGAGTAAATTATTTTAACAGAGACCATACTTATTTAACATGAATCCTTTTTATTTTGTATTGCCATAGAGTAGGGATATGCATGTGGTCAGTTGCCATAATACATTCATGGTAATAGAACTTACTAAAATGTGTTAATGCCACAGTAAGTGCTTAGCTGATGATATCCTAAGGACTCTATTTTCTTTTGGATGGGATAAAACTGTGACATATAATAAAAATATTAGAATGTGGCAGCTGTGAAATAGACATCAAAGATTATTTCTTTTAATATGATTAACATCTGTGGTAACAGCAATACACCTGCCAGCATGCCTCAAACGTGAATCACTTCTTTAGCAATAGCTTATATTTATTCAGTTTGGTGAGCTCTTTAGAGGGACTACCCACACAGGTGCGGATGATTTTTAAATTGCTTTGGATGATAGAAACTGGGAAAAAGACTGACCCAACCAAACTCATTTCAAATAAACTATTAAACAGCCATTAGATGACAACAATTCATGTTCATTTTTATTCAAAGCTGAACCTTTACCCTGAAGGGAAATTACTCTTTAAGCTCTTCCAGAGCATACATTTTATTAAAAGCAGATTTTTCTCCAAAGTTAAGAATAAAAGATTATTTTTCAAAATAAACTGCATCTTCTGTTTGAAGTTATGTATGCTGATAGACTGAAAACCTAATTTGTTTGGATTTGTTTCACTTTAATCAATAGAATAGAATAGAGTATTTTGTTTGAAAGGGACCTACAATGTTCATCTAGTCCAACTGCCTGACCCATTCAGGGATGACCAAAAGTTAAAGTGTTGTTAAGAGCTTTGATCAAATGCTTCTTAAACACTGACAGGCTTGAGGCATCGATCACCTCTCTAGGAAGCTGTTGTGGGGTTTGATTGCCCTCTTGATAAATAATTGCTTCCTAATGCCCAGTCTAAACGTCCCCTGATGAAGCTTTTAACCATTCAAATGTCCTGTCACTGGGTCACAAGGAGAAGAGGTTAGGACCTATGTTTCCATTTCCCTTCCTCAGAGAGCAATGAGGTCATCCCTCAATCTCCTTTTCTCCAAATTAGGCAAGTCCAAAATCCTTAGCTGCTCCTTATAAGACACTCCTTCCAGCTTTTTTTGTCCTCCTCTGGACACATTCAAGAATCTTCACATCCTTCTAAATTGTGAGGCCCAGAACTGCACGCAGTACTCAAGGTGAGGCTGCATCGATGCTGAATACAGTGGAATAAACCTCTCTTCTGACAGAGCAGCTGCTTGTGCTGTGTTTGATGCACCCCAGGACAAAGGTCACCCTCCTGGCGGCCCAGGCACACGGCTGACTCACACTGAGCTGCTGCCCACCAGCACCCCCACATCTCTCTCAGCAGGGCTGATCTCCAGCCATTCCTCTCACAATCTCTACTTGTGCCTGGCATTACTCTGTCCTAGCGCAGAATTCGGCATTTTGATTTGTTAGATTTCATCTCATGAGTCATTTTCCAAAGTTCCCATCTATCTAGATCCCTCTGCAATGTCTCCTGTTCCTCAAGAGAGTCAACAGCACCTTGGAGTTTGGTATCATCAGTAAACCTGCTAATGGTGCATCCAACGCCTGCATCCAGATCATTGATAAACATATATTTAACAGAACTGGGCCTAGAATTGAACCTGAGGCAGAGTTGGTGAGCAGTCACCACTGGTGCAGTCACCAGGCACCAGCCAGATGCAGCCCCATTCACCACAACCCTTCGAACTCTGCGCTTCAGCCACTTCTTCACCCAGTACACCATGAAACTGCTCATGCCACAGTTAGACAACTTGTCCAGAAAGTAGCTTTAAGGGACAGTATAAATGGCCTTACCGAAATCCAGGAAAACTACATCCACTGCCTCCCAGTCATTCACCAAGTGAGTGACCTTATCATAGGGGGATATCAAGTTGGTTAAACAGGACTTTCCCTTTGTGAACTCACAATGATTTTGCCTGATGTTTGCAGTATTCTTTAAATACCTTTCAGTATCACCCAGTATGATGATCTCAATAATTTTGCCAGGAACTGAGGTTATACTAACAGTAGTTTCCTGCATCTTGCCTCACAGTCTTTTTATAGATGGGAATAACATTGTCTAGCATTCAGTCAGCAGGGACCTCCCCAGATTCCCAAGACCCTTGGCAGATGATAGAGAGGGATCCTGCCATACCATGTGCTAGTTCCTTTAGAACTCTGGGATGAATCCCATCAGGCCCCATGGACTTGTGAACATTCAGCCAATACAGCTGGTCCCTCACAACTTCACTGTCCACAAATGAAAAGTCACGGTTCCCACACTTGGTCATACAACTCGAGGGCCTGAGCAGCCCAAGGTCTATCAGTGTTACTAAAGACTGAGGCAAAACCCCACATAGAATACAGTAGAATAATATAATATAAATAGTATGAATAATATAAATAGCAATAACTTTTGCAGTAGTGAAGAAGTGTCTGCAAAGTCTAGGGTCCCTTTACAGTAGGAAAAAACATGACAAAAAAAAAAATGAGCCAGTCTATGGCATAATAAAAGAGCAGTCGTCGAATTGTTAACCAGTTTTCTTTGAATTTAGATTCTGTTCTCTCTTACAGTCTCTGCTGCATTTTCAGAAAATGAACCAGTATCAGAAATGCAACACAATTAAAAAGGGGATATTGTAATACTATGTCCTTACAAAATTTAACAACTAGTTTAAAAACTACCTGATGACAGCAGTTGTTTTTAACATGACAAACTAAGTTATTATTTGATTTAATAAATTAAATTGGCAACATGTACTCTTTCTAACACACTGCATAGTGTCCCTTCATCCTTAGTATTTTGTTTAAATTAAGGATAAGATATTATTAATAACATTTAAATGATGTATGTGCTCTTAGCAATCCTTATATTCCTGAATTAGACAAAGTTTATTGAAACATTCCTGTCTCAGCTTTACAAGAGTTTCTGTGGGATTTTTAACTGACTTCTTACAAGGATTGTAGAGTGATGGGTGTCCACTCACTGATACCTGGGAGCTTGCAGGCTGGTTTCAGTGAACTATATGAAAAGCTGAGATCAAAGAAATAATTGGACTTCTTTCATAAGCTTTCATAAAAATAGGTAAACAAAGAAGAGAGAGCTGCTATAAGTGCCCCAACAGAGGAAAAGGATGTTATATGATTTAACAAATCTTAACAAGCCTCACAGTCACATGGAAGCAAGACCTTATAAAGTCCCAACTGTGGAGAAACTTCAGACAAAGATTTCTTCACAGCCTGTAAAGTCAGTCAGTCATAACATACAAATATACAAGAAATCAGGAATTGTTAGTTCAACTATTTCCAGAATTATTTGTTTGGTATGATCTATAACTTTGTATTCTTTTGTTGTAATATTGCCCTCAGAAGTTTGAATAGCATAATGCCATAAGTCCTGAAAGTTTAGAATAATTTCTGAATTTTTGAAATTTATCCACTGATTTTTTCCTCCAAATCTCTTCTACCTTATGCAAATTCTCTTAAAATAAATTTATTTTCAAGAGAAGATTCCTTTTTAGTAATGGATTCCTAGAAAAAATAAGATCACAATTACACTTGAGCATATATTGCATCTTGTGTTGTGGTACATTGATGATACTACAGAAGAGGTCTTCAGTACACAATGATGTACCAAGATAAGAGGCATTGTGTCGAGGAAAATTCTGGCTGAATGTGAGAGAAAAGAAACCTTCATTGTTGAGGAGAATTGCCCTACTATAGATTTCCATTTCTCAGATGTGGCAAGAAATTGTGTCTTCAGATTTCTGCAGTGTGTTTTTGCAGTGTAGTAGTTGTAGGAAAAGTAGTTGATTCACACTAAATTCTCTTTTCCTTTGCAAAAAAGATATTTCATGGCGTTTTCTCACTCTACTGATCTTTGGTTTCTAGTCTCCTAAATTTTTTCAATTCTTCATCCCATCCCACTCCCTCCCTATGAATTCATAACTATTTTTTACTATATTTCTTTCTTTGTCAATGTTGTCTATTAACTAGGAATAGGAAAAAAAAACTTGTTAGAGAGTAGAGTCCTCCATAATTATTCTTTATTTGGAACATCTGATGGTGCTCACTGTGATAGGCAAGTAATCAGGGAGGAAATCACTCGTTCATCAGATATCCTGTCGTTATTGCTATGTTGCTGTTGAAAAACATTCTTTTTCCCCAGTTCCTCAAAATTCCATTTCAACCAGGAACTGTCCCTGTTCAGGTTCTGTACCCTAGATTTGAACAGCAGGTGTAATTCTATTCTCTGCATAGACCCTTCTAAATCAATTCTTTTTACTTTTTTTTTTTTTTTTTTGGAGCCTGTTAATGCTGTTGAAGATTTAAGTTTCCAATTCTATCATCACATGATATGCCATGGAAATAACCTGATCTGACCTCATTATTTATATTTGGACCCAGATAGATATTAACAAGACAAAATGAGCCTTTTGTCAAAATCTGATATACCACCAATACTCTAGGTTCTCTGTCAGGACTACTTGGCATGGCATAATCTTTTTTCTCTTGGTAGGGGATATGACATGTATATGCTGTATGAGTATTGCAGGTGTATTCTATGTAATCTCAATCCTTGCCTGTGTTTAACAAACTCTAAATTTTGACAAATTCATTCAACAATTTGGATCATGTTTTTTTTCTCTTTCAGGATGTTTTCCTTTAAGGTAATAATCAAGTACCAATAGGCTTGGAGTTTTAAAGCAAATTGCTGATATTCAGACTGTTAATTCAGAAGCAGAGATTCCCCTCCTTTTTTCCTTCTCCAATTCCAACTTGCTGCTAACAGTCTAGAATTCACCAAGTCTTCCTTGACAGTTAGGGTTGTTATTCATTGTAGATTCTCTTATACCAGTGTTTTTTTCTTTATGAAATTTGATTAAATATTTGAGACTTATAGGAATTACAAAATAATTGGGAAATTTAAACCAATTTCAAGAAAACCAAAGTTTTACTTGTCATGTTTCAGTCAGTTACTTGATTGACTGCCTGTTGAAAGTCTGTTGTCAGAATTGTGTAGGTAGAAGGCATTAGAATACGTGTGCACTGTTCAAGGAGTAGAGTACAATCTTGGGGTCACTCAGACACATGCAGAGGTCATATTTCTTACACTCAAAAAGGCATAGGGAGAGAAATTCAGATCTTACTATCAAGGCAACCCATCACTTCATATTGCCAAATGGCCTACAGAAACAGGTAAAGAAATTATTTGAAATTCTTCATGATTTGAAGTCTTATTCTCCAAGCTATTGATGAGTCTTTGCTGAAAGCAAGCCAAATTCCATACTCGGAATGCAGTTTTGCTGTTGAGAAAGTGATCAGTGATCTCTGTAATTTAACCAGTAAGTACATTTAGCAAGGCAAAAATAACAATTTTTTTTTTGCCACTACCTTGTATTAAGGATTTTTATTTTTAGTATATTGATAGTCAGTCCATCTACTGTGTTTTATGCGTGTGTCTTTGTTCCCTGATTATAAACTCCTAGTACTGTTAATCTCTTCTGGAATCAAATAATTCTAGGAAATTAGCAAATTAACAGCCCTTGTTTTCTTGACAGATAGCTTTGATTTGTCTTCTCTACTGAAACTAACTGTGTGTCTTGCTTAATCTAATAAATACTAAGGTGTTTGTCTTACACATCTAAATCACAAATTTGGCAGCAAATCTCTTCTTTCTTCTATTGGTTTTTATCTGCTGGGGTTTTCTCCCCTGAGTAACATTAGTATGGTATATGTGCTACAATGCTGAATGCAATGTTAATTCTTTACCTGAGGTAGTGAATATAAATACATAGAGGCATTGTCTTCTTCTTTTGCATAAATAGATGTAATATACTATGCCTAGAACTTTTTAGCATGAGTGTTATTCCCATTTAAGGACTTAATATATTTTTCCTTACATTAATTTTATAGCGAAAAATAATAATTCTGAAAAAATAGCATTTTAGTGTAATTTTAAAGGGCATATTATATTTTATTTGAAAGAAAGAGAACATCTACCAATTGTTCTTTTCCTCCTGGCTTCTTCTGTTGGAAGGTTGTTCAGTTCTTCAGACAAACTTTTTTGTGCTGATGAACTGCTTCATGAACACTTCACATGGAGTCTTGTCTGGAGCCATCTAGTAAAAAAGTCAGTAAGGAGTCAATGATGCATTTCATTAACAAGACTGTAATTAACCAATTTCTTCTCTGGCCCTCACCATAGTGTTGTTCTTTTCTCAAAGGTTTATCTCAGTAAATGTGTGTTATGCTTGTTTTCATGTATGTACTTAGCACAGCCATACTGTTTTTCAGACTCATTTCTCTCTTTCTCGTGCTTTTAAAATCCTGACTGTTCAGGACTGCAAGATTTTCACAGTCAGCTCTTTCTTGTAGTGAATTTCCTTTTGCATTTTCTTATGTCCTTCATTTAGAAGAAAGTAAACAATGGTCATACCTCACATATATGCCTACAGATAACTCAGGAGGGTATGAATTTTAGTGACTGTAGCTTCTCAAGGCAAGTGACTAGTATTATCAGTGCTCAAAGGTCACTGATTTCCCCTGAGCAGTGCCAGTAGCAAGAATTTAGTGGGTTTGGAAAATGCTGTTCTTACATGTTAACTGTACTTCATAGTAATGGCTTGTAATAGTGGACATTTTTGTATTTTATCTTGGTTTATACCTCCACTTTTAGGAGTGGAATATCTGCACAGAAGTTGAAAATATCTTCTTCCTATTCTTCTGTTAATTTAGTTTTTGGTAAAAACAAATGCTAACTTAAGTCCAGAACTCAATTAATAATGTCAAGAAATATGGTGGCAATGCCATAAAACTTTATCAGAAGGTTTTATGAAATTTGATTAGGATTTTTTCACAGGCAGTAATTGAAATGATGTTATCTTTCTGAACTGAATGCAAAATGAAGCCTACAGTGGCTCATATATACATTTATTGCTTATTTAGTGCATATGTTATTTCATTTACAAATCTTCACAAACTTTCAATGTAATGAGATACCATATACAGCCTCCTAGTCTCATATGAACTCCTTCATAGTCTTGTGACTTGGTAACTGTCATGGTTTAACCCCAGCTGGAAACTCAGTACCCCAACTGCTTGGTCACTCCGCTCCCAGGGGGGTGGTGAATCCAGTTGAGATAAGAACACTTTGATAATTGAAACAAAGTAAAATAATTATAATAATAATGAAAAGGAGAGAGAGGGGAATACACCAGAGAGGAACAAGTGATGCACAATACTATTGCTCACCACCCACTGAGTGATGCCAAGCCTGTTCCACAACAATGATTGGCCCCTCCCAGCCAATCCCCCCTAGTTTATATACTGGGCATGCCATTCTCTGGCGTGGGATATACCTTTGGCCAGTTCAGGTCACCTATCCCTGCCATGCTACCTCCTGGCTTTTTGTGCACCTGCTCACTGTCAGAGAACAGGAAACTGAAAAGCCTTTGATTTAGGGTAAGCACTGCCCAGCAACAACTAAAACATCAGTGTGTTTTCAGCATTATTCTTATCCTGAATCCAAAACACAGCACTGTACTAGTTACAAGGAAAAAATTATCTCTGCCAAAACCAGGACAGTAGTATAAGGCCTTTTAGATGTTAAAGAAACTATTATCTACTACTGCAGCTTTAATGGGGTATCACGAAGCATTCTTGGTGGTTTTTAGGTTCATTCAGACTAAATTGGTTCAACCTTCCAAAAATTCAGGAGAATCCAGCATGGTTGCAGATGTCCTGCCACAAGCGGCTGTGATTTACCTTTGGTGACCAGTGAGCTGTGGGATCTTTGATTTAGTTGTCTTGTTTGCTGAGGTTGGTGCTGTCAGACAGTGCTCATATATGAATGATATCATGAATTAGAGGAAATCTTAGGAAAAGTTGTTGTATCAGTGAAACTTTTGGTTTCTACTTCCTTCCCTCCTCAGCTCTTTTAATGTTTTGGTGTTTCTTAGTTCCAGGAAGATATGTATAAAGTGGAACAAAATCTTCTGAATAAACAGAAAAACTTAGTTAAGATGAAGTTCCGTGCCAAAGAATAAAGTTTTCTTCTTTGTGTTAAAAGAGTGATTCAAGACTGACATATCATATAACTGCAATTTAGAAAAGATCTTGTGCATTGCCTGTGGATGGTGTTATTTGGCTTACTTTCACAGAGGGGTACAGAAAACGTTTGTCAGTGCTTGAATATAGTATTGATTTAAGAGGTCAATCTTTATTGTATAATTCAGTGCAAAGTTAAAAGCCTTGTGACGAGACTGTGTATGTGCTGACACATAGAAGACAGACTTAAGAGCAGGCAACTGGAGTGAATTGCAACATACTGCCTACTCTGGAGAAAGGGGACACCTTGGCTTTTCATTCTACATGGTGATTTTTGATCAATACTACCTCTGTTTTATGTTTCATTGTATACAATTCCAGTTTTCTAGGGAAGTAGGTCTTATGCATTCATACTTGCTGTCCATCCTGCCTTAATTATTTTGACACATTGCCCAATTTCAACCAAACTAGAGACAAACAGAAGTCTAAACCCTTCTAAGTTTCTATAACTTAAAATTCTAGCAACATGTGTTGTTTTCCAGCTGAGGTTGAAATTCATTCTGAGAAATAGAAGCAAAATATCTGAATGAGCCTGTATGTACTCATTTCTTGCATATATGTAATTTTTAAACATACCTAAAGCTTCAATCAATTATGGCATATACTGTCTCTTATTCAGCCAAACAACAAGGAAGAAGAAAAAGGTGAGAAGCATGGAGAGAATCAGAAGTTTTGTAAACTGAGAAGCCACTGAGGAATCAGATTATTGTGGTAGGTAGATGAAGCAAGTCTACGGAAGGCTAAATTCATTATTTCTCTACTCATTAAACAACTTGTTTCTGCTCTTCTACGTAATTTTTTTTTCTAGAAGAGAAAGTTTGATTGTTGCTAACAACATCTGTTATTTGGCAAGGCTAATTCCTTAGGATCTTATTAACCCCTTTCTACCCCACTATAAGCCTGACTGGCTTTTTGAAGAGAATTTATTAAAATATTCCATGGCTCTGAAAGAATGTCAGAGAACAAAAGTGAATAGAGCTAGGGAAGACTGAAGGATGGCAGGTGGTTGAATTTCTTTCATATTCTATAATAGTTTATGGCCAAGCTTTTTCAATTTTTAGTGTTATTATGAATGCTTAAGAGTAGGCTCCCGTGATGTCTGTATAGAAAGATTTTCCAGAGAAAGCTTACTGAAGTTAACCTGTTTGCTATTCTAGGTGGCTTTCAAGAAACATACATTATCAAAGTCTTCTGTTTCCTAATGGATGAAGTAATTGGTTTATCCAAGATATCCTGCATTTTAAGTCCTAAATTTGCTCCTGTGTCTTAACTACATCAGGTTTACACTTCTCTCTACCTCCAAGACTGTCATATATATGAAACAAGGTCCATCTTAGGTGCTAGCTCATGGTGTCTTCTGCCCTTGTGCAGGTCTATTTTTGAAGGTTTTTCTCTTTGTTTTATTCTTGACTTTGTACCCCTGTCCAAGTTAACAGATACATTTTCTTCATACAGAATATTTTCTGCATCATCTTTCTTTTTTAATCAAATAGAGATAAAAATCAAAAAAAGACCACCAATACTGGGTATTAAGACTATATTGTCTGTTTAGGAATTATTTTTAAAATTGTATGGATATTCTTAGGCAAGTTACACTGAACAAGGTGTGAAAAAATGTCAAAATAACAACAGGATGAAATGGGATGAAATATTGGAAAAGAATGACATAAATAGGAAGTAGAATGTGCTCAAAGATAAATGAATGTATATCCTAATATTATGCATGTTGCTTAGCAACAGGCAGTAAAAGTGTGGATGAAGAAGTAAGTATAAAAAGTAATTAAAGGAAAGAGGCATGTGCATGGCATGGTACGGATAATAACCAGGAATACAGAAAAGATGAAAAAAGCAAAGATGGAGAAAAAAAACAGATTTAAAGAATGCTGAGAGAAATATTGAAACTTTTTTTTTGGTAGATTGATTTTTCCCTGTAACATTAGCTAGAAAGAAATCAGGCATCAACTTCCTCTGTAATAATGCCTCACTATAATATAGCTTACTCTAAGGAAAAATAAATTTTAAAATGTGAATTGACTTTAAAAAAATGTAAAACACTCCCACAAAATAATAAATTTAAAATACAATAAAAGTTTATTTGGGAACATAGAATTATCTCAGATTTTTAATTACTTCAGTTACTTAGAAAATGAACATTTGAAATAATACCATTCTTTTTTAGCAAGAATCCAGTTTGCCTGTCTCTGAATTGCTTCTCCAAAGGGTGTGTCCATCTTTTTTCTTCTAAAGCCTTATTTTCTAGTGCTTAGACAAAATTTCTTATAGTACAGTTTTTCATTTAATTGTCTTCAAATATGGTTTGGAATTTATGAAGAATTTTTTATAAAAATCTATCAAATATTAGCCTTTTTTCTTCTCTTTAAACATTAGTCGAAGATAGAGTATTTTTTAGTCAAAGGTAGAATAAGATATAGTTCTGGAGAGTGTGATCACTGGAAACTTCATAAATACCTGATTAGCATATAGTACTTCTTGTCAGCATATCACAAAGCTTGTTGTATAAAAGAGAGTGTAATTCTTCCATTTCATAGAAGGAAAATGTGGTGATCTTATGGTAAAGTATCTGTCATCTTTTAAGTGTTCTTTAGATGAAAAAAAATCTTCTTTGCTTTGTTTTTTCTCTTCATTCTTGTTTGCAGTTTTTGGAAGGTATAGGAATGTTGTGCTATAAAGGTTGAAACAAAGTTTCTCCTTTTTTAAGGATCATAAAAGGTCTTTGATTTCTAAGGCGCTAGCTTTCAACTTTCATGTGTATAGTAAGAGAATGGACAAATGTCAACACTGACATAGATGAGACAGGGTTGTAAATAATATTTTCTATAGACAACAGTGCAATTGGAAAAACTGGAGATTTTCAGACATAACAGCTTTTGTTGAGCTCAGAAAGTCAAGCCTTTCTTTATCAGTCTTGAGTATTTATTTAGTCTTTATCTGAATTTGTGCCAGAATTCATCAGTTGTAAATGGGCATCTAGTTACTTAGGCTGAGGTACCAAACCTCAGCCATCTCACAATCATGTTGCTGCCTAGAGAAAATAGCAAGCAGAAAACTTCTCTACCATAATGAGTATCTAAGTTGGATTTGGCCCTTGCTCTTGACTCTTCAGTCTTTCTTTAAATCTTGTACAAATGTGTACTCCAATTATAGGCCTTTATGCAGATAAATCAGTGATGCACTCCTGACTGAGATCCATTGATTTTAACTGCTGCGCTGGTACTTCAGCATATGCACAAGAATCAGTTGGTTAACAAATACTGCTCCGAACTCGGCCTTAAGAAACACAGGCCCATCTCCATTTTCGCAGATACACGATAAACTATCCAAACATTTGGCTTAGATTTAAGGCAAAAATTCTGTAAAGTATAAGTTCTATAAAGTTGATAAGAGGAATTTAGACTTAAAGCACTTCCAAATCGTCACATCCTATTTCATTTTACTTCCTTGGTAATATTTTTTTTTTTCCTAGTAAAAATCTTTCCCAAAATAACAAACTACCTGTTGTAGAAATTGAAGTTCTAACCTGAAAAGAAAGAGATTCCTTAAAAATATGTTTGTTCAAGCAGACATAGCCATGTGCTTTGCTTGGAGGAAATAATCCAGTGATAGTTGCAACTAATCAAAATCTTGCACAGAGACAGAATAAGTAGGACTGTGATGCTCCAGGGTCCAGTCCTGGACCCATGTGATGAGTAATTCCTCTGCTGTTGGATAGGAAAGTAGCCTGTGACATGTTGGGTTTTGAATGGGAATCCAGTTTTATATTATTCCCAGAGGGTGATTTCAGTTTAATATTATCATAAAGAACTCTATCATATACATAAAATCGTAGAATACAAGGTTGGAAAGGACCTCAAGAACCATCTGGGCCAACCTTTTTTGGCAAAAGCATGGTCTAGGCAACATGTTCTAGCGTCTTGTCTATCTGGATCTTAAATGTGTCCATCACTGGGGAATCCACCACTTCCCTGGGAAGATTATTCCAAGGGCTGATTGCTCTCATTTTGCAAAAATTTCCTTGTCTGACCTATTGGAATCACCTTAGGAGTAATTTGTACCCATTACCCCTCATCTTTTCTATGTGACTCCTTTCAAAAAGGGAGTCTCCATCTTGTTTGCAGTCACTCTGTAAATACTGAAACATGGTGATAAGGTCTCCTCTAAGCCTTCTTTTCTCAAGGCTGAACAAACTCAGTTCTCTCAGCCTTTCCTCACATGGCCAGGTGTTCCAGTAGCAGAAGGCAAGTAATTCTGTTCTTATTGCTTTTAGGAACACTTGTCATTAGTCAGATTAACATATTAATCTCTGTGATAACCCTCAGAGAGCCTATGTGGATGTCTGTAATGGTGTACCCGGGTACTAAGCACATCCATATGCATGGCTCACCGTTCTCACAGAATGTCTTCGGGATACTCCTCAGGCCATTGTTGCAGACTCACAGGATGATGTAGGCATACATGGCCAAGACCTCTACTAGCAGCAGCACTGTAAATGATGCCAGTGAGACAGTCCAGTGAGATGCCAAATGTATCATTTCTAGATCAGGTCAAAACCAACCACGTGCTTTAAATTCAAGACCCCATACCAACAATAATGCATAACTGCCATTGAGAGTGCCCATCTCATGTAGCTTGGACTAAAGGAGTGACATTTAATTATAGTTTTAACAATTCTTTTCGGTTGACAAGTTTCTGAAGTGTCTGGTATTCTCCTTTGGCTCAAAACTGAGCTTTCTGGACCATTACAAAGTGCCATTAGGGTTTCTTTATAAGTTACAGAAAAGATCATGCTTTTTATGGCTATTTAGAGGCAACACGAACTATCAGACAGTATATCCAGGCTCTTCATGTTGTTATGTTCTCAAATGGAATTATACCAGAGCTGAGGAAAATGAGAAGTGAAATAAATACGGGGTTTAATTCTTATTTGACAGATCAAAAACTGAGTCACAGAAATGAGACATACAGAAGATAACACATAAAACCTATAGATGAAACACAAACTGAACACAGAGTTCATGAGTGTAGATGGATATAGGAACCCCAAAGGCATTCTCTTTTCCTTGGACAGGTCTTTTTTCCCCCCTGTTTAAGCAATCATTACAACATACATTTTTGAAGACATTCAGTATCATGGTTCTGTTACTAAGTGTGCATAGGTCTATGTCCTTTAGCAAAAAAAAACCAAATTCAGAGCTACTGCATGGTTCCTGGCATCTTTTTGAAATAATTATATGGGGCTTTGTATTTTGCCTCAGGTTCTGTGTGTGCCTCACCTTTATTAACTCTGCTTAGAAAGCAAGTGCAAACTGAAATTACTGCACTGTAGCTGCTAAAATCAGGCAAAGTTTGCAGTTTTGTCTTTGGAGACCTGGTGCTAACTTGCAGTTAGTCTTGCTACCCAGTTACATAAAGGTGGGCACTGAAAAAACCTAGAAACATTGAAGACCAACAGAAAAGGAAAAAATTACCTGCTTTTTATGCTAACATGGAAGAAAAAGTAGAGCTCAAGCCAGCTGCCTTCTCCTTCCATCTTCTTCTCTCTATACCAATTAGCAATAAAACACAGTTCTCTCCAGAGAGTCCTGAGTCTTATAAACCCTTTGGCAGGGTTATAGGTGATATGGTAATTATTTAAAGATGAATCAATTATGGACACTGAAGCTGCAAGCAACATGTTACTTTGACTCATATTTCTGAATTTGCCCAATTTTCATTAAAACAATTGGTCATATAATGCCCATGATATGAATAGATTCCAGAGTTTTTAAACAAGAAGTAAAACTGTGATAACTTGATCTTTGAGCTCTGGAGGTCAAAAACGTAACCTTTTAGTAGAGCTCATTAAAATGAACATGATAAATATGTGCAACCATATAAGAAGTTCAGAAGACTCTGTAAGTAAAAAGACTTTCTTTAACTAGAAGCTCCTACCTGTCTTATGTGTGTATTTTTTTATGATTATCTGAGAATACTAATTATCTTACCCACCTCTTCTCTTTCATAAAAATATATAATCAATAGCAGGAGTTGTGCAAGATACCTAACGAAAATACGGAGCCTGAAGCACTTTCTTTTACATGTACTGGATATGGCTGAGGATCTTAATTTTAATATGTGAATTTTCTTGTCCACATAAGTCCATTAATATTTTGCATTTATGCTTTTTTTTCCCCTGTAAAATAAATACTGTGAATGTTAAGGTTCCCCAGAAGCATTACAACTGAATTCTTTAAATGGATAAAACTGTAGAACTTGTGTGGAATCTGCAGATCCTGATAACAACTTGTAATTCTGTGCTCCAGTTTTGAAAATTAGAAACATAATGTTATTGAAGGTCACAAGAAGGTCACTGTTTCAAAACCATGCTCCTAGTATACTTTTCCTTAGACACTAGTAATATATAAAATCTTACTGGATAATAGTTTAATTGAGTAATATTTTCTTGTAGGAATCACAAAATTGTTAGGGTTGGAAGGGACCTCAGGAGATCATCTAATCCAACCAAGGCAGTGTCACCTAGACCAGGAACTCATCCAGGTAGGATTTGAATGTCTCCAGCGAGGGAGACTCCATGGCCTCCTGGGTATCCTGTTCCAGTGCTCTGTCACCCTCAGTGGAAGCAAGTTCTTCCTTCTCTTGAGGTGGAACTTCTTGTGGTTTAGTTTATGGCCATTGCTCCTCATCCTGTCACAGGGTACCATTGAAAAGAGTCTGGCACCATCGTCTTGGCACGCACCTTTGAGATATTTA
Organism: Atrichornis clamosus; assembly: GCA_013400975.1. Lineage (NCBI taxonomy): Eukaryota > Metazoa > Chordata > Aves > Passeriformes > Menuridae > Atrichornis > Atrichornis clamosus. Next base: position 78,162 of record WBMZ01005330.1, read on the forward strand.
AACGCATTCATGAGATCCCCTTTCAGTTTTCTCTTCTCCAGACTAACCAGGCCCAGCTCCCACAGTCTCTCCTCATAAGGGAGATGCTCCTGTCCCTTAATCGTCTTAGTGGCCTCTGCTGGACCCTCTCCAGTAGCTCCTTGTCTTTCTTGTACTGAGGATCCCAGAACTGGACACTCCAGATTGACCTCACTAGGGCCGAGTAGAGGCAGAGGATCACCTCCCTCGACCTGCTGGCCACACTCTTCCTGATGCACGCTGGGGTACCACTGGCCCTCCTGGCCAGAAGGACACTGCTGGCTCATGGCTGACTTGTGTCATACAAATCAAGGAAAAATAATTCACAGCTCTTGTTTCTTTGTAATCAAATTAAGTATTCCAAAGCAATTGCATAATTTGAAATTATCCTAGCCAGGGCATCTCTGTCTCTTAGATATTCAAGATTTTGCATGAGCATACAGAGGTACCATACTTGTATGGCCACAGAGATAGATCGTATCTAAAATTAGATTAAATCATGTTTTATTTGACTGAATTATTTACTATAGGTATAGTACCACTGTGTTCTGTTCTACATGGCCCATTTCTTGTGCTTCAAGCCTAGGCTGGAGGATCCCATTGTAATAGTAAGAAAATAATTCCATTTTGTGCTAATTTTACCACTTGATTCATGTATTTTCTTAGCTTTTACCCACTAGTTTCTTTGCTGAGACTGCAATACAGCTGTTGTAAGTGGTAGGTTTTTGGCAGAGGTGCTAACTTGTGGGAAACTAGACTAACTGTAACTGGGTAATAACTGGTTTAGTGGTTTTAAGAATTTTAAAGAACATAGATAAGATCTGGTAAATTGAAAGTGGAGTCCTCTGTCCAATTATAAATCTCTTTGAAGTCAGCCCAGTTCCTCCAAACATACAGTTATTCAAAGCACTTACTAGTATGAAGAGTAGGAAAAAAAGACAGAAATTCCATACTTTGTTGCATTTTTTAAGGTTCTGTGATCAAAATTGCATTATTATGCATAGCTATTTGAGAATTTCTTGCTTTTGGAACAGACTCTGTTTTAATATGAACACGTAAAAGTTGTTACATGTGAAGAAACATGTGCATGGCTAATTCCATCACAATTATTAATTCCTATTGTATTTGTGGAACAGGATTTTAATCCAGAGAGATTAAATGGAATTATGATTTGATCACTTGTGTTCTCAGTAACATCTCTTTAGATAAGCTTAGGAAGGTCTTTCCAATTTATTTTTATTTTAATTTCTATGACAGTTTCTAGTGCTTCCAAGGTCAGCTGACAAGAGGGTCTTTCATGCTGTAAATGCTTTCTCCAAATCTTAAATCATTATTAGTGAAGGCAAAAATGAGCATATTCTCAACAGAATCTCTTAGGTTCTTAGGTGGTTTTTTGAACTTCCTTTAACCAGAAATGAAAATGATGTTCCATAAGGTACTTCCTTTTGGTGCGAGTTCCACTCAGACATTTCATTATAAAAGTCTAGATTCCTAAAAGAATCCTACGTATTTCTACTATATAGTTGCAATCATTTGGTCTAGTTTATGCAACCTTTTACTCTCTTCCTGTTTTTTATTTAATTTTATTTACTTACTCCCATAGATGGCTTGAGATTTAACAGGTTTCTTCCTTAAAAATTAATACAAACTGTTCTTGTATCTTCTTAGTGAATGATCTGTCGAAAGGTCCAAACAGCTAAGAATATATGCCTAAAAAATTAGATTTGCCTATCCTCCTCTTCAAAGGCAAGAGACTCCTCACTGCACTTACCATACCACATTTATGTAGATACATCCACAAAACAGGCCCATTCAGCTATTGCTGCATTCTGTTTCTTCCTTGATTTGACATTTCTCTAAGCACCTGAATGTGTAAAAGGCAAGCAATGTACTGTAATGCCTAGAGTAGTCTATTTAAATGCTTTTCCTAAAAACCTGTCTCATTAATGGTTAAAAAGAGGAAGCATGCAGTTCCCCAGCCTTCCTAAAATCCTTTTTGAAAGTATTGCTTTGCTAAAATTGTTGTTTGCTATAAAATCAGTGAACTCATGTTTCTGCTGTAGAACAGCTATCTAAATATAGAAAGACTGGTACATGGTTTATATAGATATGCTACAGTTTGATTCTCTTCCTGAAGAAGCTGTCAATATTAATATCCTCAGAATTTACATAAACAGATACAAGAGTTCTGACTCTCATCCCTGCGTGTGTAATATTGATTATATTTTCTGTTATTTCAAATGTGTATGAGAAAGTGATGTTGAAGTGCTCCTTTTATTTGTACAGATGTAACTCTGAAAAGTTAAGCTGGAATTCAGTCTTTGCTACATTAGTAACTTGAAATTATTTATGTTAACAAATCTTACGTAGATTTGAACATGTAATTCATTGCCAGTAGCTCACTGCTTTTCTTCTTGAATATAATTCTTTACATATCATGTTACACACATGAAATATGTTTTTCAGGAGTGTGATTCTTGGAGCATGCTGCTTTCCATGCCTTCCTCATATTTACATCAAAAGTTTTCCCTCACTTGGGTGTATCAGCCATTTATGACTAGGTTGGGGGTTTTTTTACTTAGTTGAAAAAGCAAGCAACCTGTTTCCCTGGAAAACATATTTAGTGAAATTACAGTCTTGTATGCCATATGGTGTGTCATACAGATGGATGATTATTATGCAAATCTTTTGATTAGTGAGTTTCTGCCATTCTAGGAATCATTTGCTTTGTGTGTGTTGGCTTTGTACATATTTAGTTCCATTCTTAGGATGGACTGGGACTGTGCCAAATATTTGATATGGTTTTTTACAACTTTAAACCTTTTCCTTTTCTTTATGATTTATTCTATTTTCTTTGTTCATCAAGCAAAAGAAGTAACTTTTACTTCAATTCGCCATATGAGAGATATAATGCAAGAAACATCATGCCATGCTGAATTAAATCAGTAGCAAAATTTGCATCTTTCCATCATAGACTCTGCCTTCATGGTTATAGGTCTGTAAGACTGATGAGGGGATCAGTCATATAAAATATTTCATTTTATATCAATGTATGCAACCAGAATCTAATCTGATGATTCGTACTAGCTTTTCTCCAATAAGCAAATTTTGTTGTTGAGCTGTGAACAGATTGATGTATAGTGCTGAAGGTTTGTTCTTTTCATTTCTACATGGTTCATAAAGATTCTGAATAGGAATTGTATCTTCAGCTCTTCATCTATGTACATGGAATGTGAAAATTGTATGTGAAAAGAAAATGTTACTTTTTGTAGCTAGGCCTGTAGCTAGCTATGCTGTTAAATTTGGATTCCTTAGTTACAAGGGGCTAAGGTCTGTGAGGGATGGCATGCTTTCAGTATATGTTTAAGTCCCTTACTAACATAATATAATTATGTTACTAACATAAAATACTCTGTATTGCAATTTGTTATGGCTCATGTAAAAATCAGAGGTTTTTCCACTGTCTCAAGCAGGCATAATATTAATTAAAAATAAAGCATGCCTAAATTATATAGTTGATGTGCATGGACAGGAGCATCAGGCTTCTTACATCTTCAGAGAGGTAAAAACCAGCCCTTTTACAGCTGAGACCCAAGGAGGTATGAATGATGTCATTTAGGCTCTCCCACAGAATGGTGGGTGCACATCACAGGATGTGTTCCAGGAGTGGATTTTTGTAAATTAAGTTAATCATTTATCTTTGTCACAAAACTTTTTAATGAGTGAGTCTCCTAAATGGAAATTTAGGTTTTAAATGTTTATTCCTTGCAATATTTTGATGATGTGGAAATATTTCAGGCATAAACAGTATAAAATGATACTCTTATAACTTAACAGTATAAAATGTAATAAAGTGATTATAACTTATTATTCCTTAACTATATAATTCAATGTTATAGTGAAGGAGATGATTTCCAAGAGTAAAACAGTATTTTATGATCAAAGCAATTGCCTTTTATCCATTTATCTAAATCAGCTCATTCAAACATTTAATGAATATATAGATACCTATCCCATGGAAAGTAGCACTTATTTCTTCAAAGCTTGCTGAAAATAAAGCAGTTTTATCTAAGGCAAAAACCAAAATTGACTAGCTGCAAAGCCAAACTGCATAATTTACTTCATCAGATGCACTATTGGCTGGAAATTTTGGGGCCTAATATGCATCAAAGAAGACTGATGGTTATAGCAAGCCACTTTAGTTTTAATCTCATTAATCTATTAATCATCTGTCTGTAACCAGTTCAATTTTAGATTTTTTAAGCCACTACAAGGTAAAGAATAATTTCACTGTTGTCACACTGGAAATAATTTGAAACACTATGTTTCTGCATTTTGAAAAAATAGGTGTAGGCCATTATACCTATGTGAAATGATGCTCTCAATTAGGTTTTGAAAATGTATTTAAATACTTGGTAATCTAAATAATGGAAGTGTTCCAGAAGTGAGTCCTACTTTGAGACACAAAAAAGCCATCTTTGGAACTTCTTTTTCTGTCTGATTTTGTGTGTCAAGAATTTCATCACTTAGTGCTAAATATTTATTACTTTTTTCTCTTCCTCTTGAATTTTTCACTGTCTCAAAATGAGATACTTGTTTTAATAAGGACCTTCTAAATCTCCTATCCAAACAGTAAGCATATAGGGCAACAGCTGACAAATAGATAAACTAAATATCTTGCTAAAATTTTTGTTCAATATCAAATCAGTTGGAATTCAGATAATTTCTTCAATATTGAAGTACATAGGCTGGATGACTTTCTCTCTTAGCTGATGAGTGTCTCAGTTTTCTCTCTGAACATTTTAAGTACATGATTCCTTATCCCTTCTGATTGCAAGTCTCGGTTCTGCTGTCAGTTTCTCCTGAATCCTCTTGACAGTTCTATCAGTGAGTGTTGTGACCCTCAGTTCTGGCATGACACGTGTCCTACCCTCACATATTGTAGCACTATTCTCCAGTTCCTGACAAGACTTACCTATAGTACTGTGAAGTAGTGATTGCGAGGAATTGCGTTAGTAACTGCTAATTTTCCCAGCATTAAGATCTTCATAAAAGTATCCTTCATCAGCAGTTTGTATTGACCCTGTAGCTGTAGCTATAGCTATAGTATAGTATTCTTATCAGTCCATTGAAACTTCTGCAATTTCTCATCCCCCCCTCCAAAGACACTGATAAAGAAACTGGTACTGTGCTGTTACCAACATCGACCATTTAGCTATAATTATTTTCCAACTACAACATTACTCATTTACAACAGCAGCTTTTTCTAGTATGTTTTCTACTGGAGTAATGGGGAAAAGTCCATACAAGTGCTAGAGTTTCTGAATACAACTTGGACATTTTGTTAGGAATGTAGGAAGGAGCTGGAAAGAAAGACAATGAAAGAAGGAAAGGGAAGGAAGGAAGGAAAGGGAAGGAAGGAAAGGGAAGGAAGGAAGGGAGGAAGGAAGGGAGGAAGGAAGATAAAGAAAAAGAAACAAAGAAACAAAGAAAGAAGGAAGAAAGAGAAAGAAAGAAAGAAGGAAAGAAAGAAAGGAAGAAAGGAAGGAAGAAAGGAAGAAAAAGAAAGAAATAAATAAAAGAATTTATTTTCTTAACAACATTGAAGATTTAAGCAATAGTCTGGAAAGATGAATACTGATTTAGAGAAAGGAAAAAATCAAGAATAATAATGGGAATTGGGCTGCAAATGCCACTTTGTGAATTGAAGAGAAGCAGGTAGCATATACCTTCAAACTGTGTTGAAATTCTAAACTGATTTCTTTTTTTGTTAGTTTGCATATTTGCTTTCTGACCCATTCATGCATAAGAAAGATTGTTTTTCTTTCTCTAAAACAATTCATACGAGAATTATTATTTAAACAATGTTATCTGCACAAAAGTACTTAGTAAGTGCTGGAAGTATTGGAAAATATGATTACCTGTGAAAAATCTACTAATCAGTAAGGTCACAGTAAAGGACTAAAGGTATTTTTGGTGGATATTTCAGAGTGTATATGAATGTAGTTTCATTGTTCTCTTTCGTAGTTATGAGGTTAAATCTGTGTTGTGATGCCAGTACCACTAAAGTTTCAACAAGCAGAACTTTTCCTTCATTACAAACAAATTTATTGCTTCATTGGTTTGCATAATAAAAATGTGAGGAGCTACTAATTAAAAGCATGACTCTCCTCTATAACAAGAATGGTTGGATGGAATGAAGGTAAATACCATTTACTACAAATGTATAATGTTTGTCTTGCATAATTACCCACCTGAATTCATAGACAGCTGTACAATTTCCAGCACTTTAATATTTTGTTCTATTGGACTGATGATCTTTGAAAGTGTAATTTCTAAAACACTAACTGCACTATGTTCTGCACAAATGGATAAAGCTGGTCAGATGCAATGAAGAAAATTACTTTTGGAGCATGAAGGTAAGCAAACATTTTTCCTTCAAACATTCCACCATTATTGTCACATATAATGTCACAAAATAAAAATTCAAAGGTAATTTCTGCATAGAAGTTGTGAATTAGTGTATTTACTAGCTCTAGAAAGAGTTGTGCAAGTCAGATATAGTTGATCTTTTAACTCTTAAACCATTATTTCTCATTGTTTTTCACTAGAGCTAAGCACTTTATGTACCACAGCTGTTTAGATGTACCAGTTAACCGAAGTTTCAATGGTGGCCTCCAAATGTGCTAAAATCTAGCATGTGCTACTTTCATTTAATTTTTTTTTTGTTAAAACTCCCTTTATCTTCTATTTAAATTATGATCTTGAATTTAATGTGTGTATATATTTATATACACACATACACAGATATAAAAAACCACCTCAATTAATTTCAATAAAATAAAAAGGATTTGGAGACCTTTTCCCACAAAATTTCCAGGTTTTGGACTATTTCAGTTGTGACAATATTACACTGACTTTATTATAACTGATATCCTGAAACTAAGTTCTTTCTCTTGCAGAAACTGGATGTTGAAGTTCCAAATTAAGGAACTATCTACTCATTTGGAAATGCGTGGAGAACTATTCTTATACAAACATTAAATTCCCTTCATAACATGTGTCTAACTTTCCAGGGAGAATTAAGCAGCCTAGTCAATCCATATTTACATATGCTACCTTTCAAGTATCTGATCAACAACGAAGAAATAAATCAGAGTACACAAAAGCTGCATTATTTTTCTGTAAATATCTTTCCTTTTGTCACTGAAAATAACAATGAGCAGTTTCTTCTGTGATTACAAAAAACTTGCCTATGGAATTCAGAAAGTTAGTTTTCTTGCATTTTTAATGCTAAGATTAGGCTAATGCAGGCTATTGATTTATGAATTACCTCAGTGTTGAGTGTCATGAATTTCTTAGGAACTTTTATGGCCTGAGGCTATGATCTGAGTACATTACAGTCACTCCTAAAGTGTTTCATGAGAGGGGTTTGGGGAGTGAAGAGTTGCATTCACTCCATGTTGTAAACAAGAAAGTTGAAACACAGAGTAGATGAAACGGCTTGTCTGGTGTCTCACGTGGAACAAATAGAATCACCAGTAAGTGAACACAGACCGCCAGTTCTAGACTAGACCGTCTGTTTGCCAGCCATATTTCTTCTTTATGATTCTGTCTGTGATCAGGTATTAAATTCATATATCAGTTTTTTAAGTGGAATGACACATTCCACTTTTTATGCAGTGCCTTTCCAATTGTATATGATTTCCTTTGAGAAACAGGAATGTAACTTATTTACAGAGCAACGACAAGCCTTCATGGGAAAGAATATAGTATTTATATCTAAATAGTAAAATAGACATTACTTACTACTCTGTTTTCATTGTTGTGCTTATAGAGCTGTTGATAATTTGTTTGCAGTATTTCAGCATAAAACAAAGAGTTGCATCTGATCAAAGAGATTTCTTGTCATTGAGAAAAACAAATTCTAATAAATAAAGATAATTATAAATAAATTTGCATATGGTAAATGATACAATGTAGTAGAAGATTTACTAAATTTTCTAAAATACTCCTCATTTGTCCCACCCTTAAAAAGACAGGAGCACCAAAGATTTGTAGATGCTCATGGTCAAAAGGAATGACAAAAGGCAGAGGGTCCACAAAAACTCACAAAGTTTTATTAGTAATTACACATTTGGCATGGAAATTGGTATATTAGTCCCTGACTTCTTATATTAACACATGGTAGTGGGATTTGGATAAAGGGGGAAGAGGAGAGAGAGAGAGAGAGAGAGAGAGAGAGAGAGAGAGAGAAGGAGGTAGGGAGGGATAAAAGAGGAGGAGAGAGAAAGAGGAAAAGAGAGAGCAAGAAGGAAGGGAGCAAGGAAGGAAGGAAGGAAGCAAACAAATAACGAGTCATAGCTCCAGTGTTGATCCAGCTGATAGGATGTCCAGGGCCCTGGGGATGCCGCCCAGGCTTGGTGGAGCTACCTTTTTCTAGATAGGTTTTCCCTGCCCTGGAGAACTTTTGTTTTCTATGCAAATTAGTTATCATGTGCAATCTGTTCTTTTAGACCTCAGTGGAAATGGGTCAAAGGGCTTTGGGGCTCTTGTGCGGTCTTGATCGCCCTTACAGTCCATGCCCACTTCTTGATCTCATCCCTGTGCTTGCACTGGACTGTGTTGAGCTTATCTCCAGGAACTAGAACAAGGACATTTGCCCTGGAAAGTGCTGCACTACTTCCAAATGGCCCCTTCTCCAGCTACATCTTGTTGTTTTCCACAGTGTGTTATTACCAACAGTCCTTGGCCATTATTACCAACAGCCCACGTTTGGCTTCACTGCCATCCAGCTCTTGGTGTTTGAGACACACATTTGCCCCTTATCTTCTGGGCTTCTACACCATTGCAGGTTGTCTGCCTCATTTTTCACATGGTCTTTTTACATCTACACTGCTAAATAATGGCATCTCATTACTTTCCTTGGGACTTTTGGGTTTGGGGGAGCCAGTGTAACTAATTGCTTTTATGTATTTAATTTAACTTAGTTTTTACCTAGCCTTGGCAGGTATAGACGTAGGAGAAAAAGCACACTTACATTCAGAAAGTGACTTTAGGGTGGAAAAAATATGTTTCTTTCCACAAACATGCTGCAGATCCTCTGTAGACGTTTTACTTTTTGTTCCACACAAGCTTCCCTGTTGATCAAGCTTTGGGCACTTTCAGGATTAGGACTATGTCAGCGTCTGAAAAACAGAAGAGTACATGTATAAGACTTGAATAGTGGGATAGTATCTTATTATATGCTACATTTTTAATACAAATGTGTTAACTACAAGGTGGAGAATAACAAAGTTACTGCTTAATAAAGAATGTCAGATTATTTATTCTGGTTAAGACTGGTGACTTTAAGATATCTAATGGAAACTTCAGTGCAATGGAAATTGTTAGCCCAATGGAAGATGAAAACCATTACCTACAGAATTAATGTTTATATATAGCCAAGGAAATGGTTTGTAATAGTCATGTGTATTCTCAATTCTAAATGAAGTCAGCAACTTTCAAGGAAATGGCCTCCATACTATCACAGATGTGTCATTTAATATTTCTGCTTGTATTCAGCAATATCAAAAACACATGGATATGTTGGGAAGTAAAATGAACAAGAAAAAAAACAATATTGGAATATTTGTAATACAGTGTTGTAAATTGTTGTTATTCCTTTCCTTTGGCTGCTCCATGTGATTCAATGGTAACTGATGGTCTCATCTCTCCTCTTCTTTTAAGAATTATTTACAGGGGATAATTCATCCCACCTATTGTAGATGCCTGGGGCAGAATGGGATGACTCCCTCTCAGAAAGTTCCTCTCCTTTTCTTCAGTGGCTAGATAAAACCAGGATAACCGGTTTCAACTAGACAGAACTTTTTGATGGCAAGTTAGACCACAGTCTACCTGCTGACTTGGAAGGGCTTTGTTTTTAATGGAAAAATTACAGAAATGGGCAAAAAGTATTACAGATAAGGGCAAACATGCACATGAGAAGAATTTGGAAAGATTGGGGTCAGTTATCTTAGATACAAGATGAATAAGTACAGTCATGACTAAAAGAAACAAAAGAGAGAATGTTAAAAAAGATAAGGAACTCCAAATTAGTACTTATCTTCTATTGTAATAAAACTACAAACCCCTGTGAAAAAAATGCAATGAGGCTTGCACAAACACCAAACGTGTCATATAATTCTAAAATTCAACAGTAATCAGAAAAAACGTGTCTTTTACTCCTATGAGGAGTAAAAATGCAGGAAGTTATATTAAGTGGATTTTTACTTAGGTGAGAAAATATGAACACTAGAGTATAAGAGAGCCACATATCAATGAGCACTGGGAGGAACATTCCTCTCTGAATGTCTGTTTCAATATTTAGAGCTATTGGTAAGTAGTATATTTTCCTGAAGTATCTGATGTTGACAACTCTCAAAGGCTGGGTACAAGCTAAAACAATGATTTGCTCTAGTGTGGTGATTTTTGTATTTACATTTTTTATTTCTAATGTGAAAACATAAGGCTAAAGGGAAAACTAGTTCATTTCAGATGCTATGCAGATGGATTAGGTTTTGCATTAAATCCTCTTATGGTGTTAGAAGGTTCAGTTGTACCAGGACATCTATCCATAAAATGTGAAGTAGCTTTCTACAGATTGCTGTAGGAATGCATGAATTCTGGGAAACTCTGAACTGCCAATGAAAACTTATACTGAGTCCCATCAGATTCTGGTTTTGAAAACATCATCTTGTTATTTTTACTCTTTCCCTCTACCTTTCTTATCTATTACAGTCATAGTTATTAAAAGTCAAATATATAATGATTTACAAAATCTCATATGAACACCAATATTTTAAAAAGAGGTCTTATTGACATTTTACTTTTTCCAGTAGCGCATGTAACATTCTTCCTTCTTCTATAAAATAAAAGTTCTGTGTCTGAAACTCAAAACTGAACCTTTAAAATACTATTAGAGTTCATGCATAGTTTAAGAAATTGGTTGTGTAAATCTGAAGGTAGATGATGCAGTGTAATAGATCTACCAAGTGAAGTATTAATAGAAATCTATTATAACTGTGTCTCTGTGCTCCAGTAATCAAGCGGTATGTACTAAATTCCAGCTGCTGTTAACACATGGCAATACGAAGAACCTGAGCTCTGTGATGTACACTGTTCTCTTAAGGTAGCACAGTATCTGATATTAGTTCCTATTTTTAACATTGGTTTTGTTTTATTTTGTTCTTTAATGAAATTGTGTTGTGGTTTGAAAAGGATACCATATGTTGAATGTTGTCCTCCCTAGACCATATACAATATTATAAAAAGAAATTGTATTAGTTATAAATATTTGGTAACCTGTATACAAAGCAGATCTTATAAATCAAGCTTAATCAAATGTTGCTGTGCTAATTGCCTTAGTGGTATTTTTACTAGTTTTATTCTTCAAACTAGTCTTTTAGACTGCAGGCAAATTTGATTAAATTGCAACGTTAGTTCTGTGTTTATTCAGCCGCTAAGGAGCATCTGGTTAATACATTTTATAACATTTCACAGTAGTAGACAAGTTTCTCCAAGTATTTCAGAATTGGAATTGAAAATGTAAAAGCAGTCTCAGCAAAAATTACCTGATAGAAAGGTTATGCAGTCATTTTCATGCTCTTTTAAATACGTTGTAGAAAGGAAACTCCCTGTAGTGAGTTATTTCTGAAGAGTGTTCTGCTGCTCACCATGAAGGAAGTGGTGTTAATGTTCCATGGGAACAACAGTTACAGTTCCTGCAGACCTCAGGACATGCCAGACCTGCCTTTTCTCTTGGGCTCCATCGCACTCTGTTAGCAGCAAGGAACTCCAGCAAGATGACAGAAGGTTGTGCTTAGCCCAGCGTCCTCAATGGGTCCTTGAAACTCGCTCTTGTGCGACTGTACTGCCTTCCCCTGCAGTCCATGTCAGAGCTGCTTGGGTATTCATGTGTCACTTGCTGCCCCTTCAGTGTGGGAATCACAGCTAGGATTTCATTTGAACATATCCATGAATGTGCAGTCAGTACCAGTCCTGTGTGCGCATATGCTCAGCATCCAGGATTGGCAAATATCTATTCACCTCTGCAACATGAGATCGGAACTTACAAATCCTCAGCACATCTGATGATATGAACTCGTCACTGCCAAGGACTGCACAGACACACTCATCTAAGATTCTATGATCTGTTAAAGTGGTCTGTTTTCCTGTACTGTTTCTTTTGTAGGACGTCATGTTACTGTGAAAGTTCTGTTGCTGGAAACATAATTTTCCTCATTATTATACTTCTTTTCTAGCTGGATCATAACATACTAGAATACTGTTGCGCACAAAGTGAAAAGCTCTTCAGAATAGCTGTTCTTATGGGATTAAATGATTATCATCTCTGTCACGTTTCTTTCATCTTATAATCAACTTCAAGATGGTACTGGATAACTCAGTTTGAAGTGATTATATATTTGAAATAGAAAGTATTTGATCTTCTTTTTGGTATCACTGTGTTTAAACAGGTGGATTTCTTTCCATTAATGTTAATATACTTATGGTTCCTTGTAACTGTTCCCTTACTTGAATATTTGAGTGACATTTAGAGTATAAATCTGTCTACAAGGAACTAGGGGTAAAATTTCAAACTCTTATTTACATTGACACTAATAAATACAATTAAGAAATTACAAAATGTCTCTGTACCTGAATTAGGTATAGAGGACGGGAGCTCAGTGCCTCAGAGAAGGCTTAATGGTAAATAGGAGCTTTCACTTGAATAATCACCACATTTCAAAAGCTTTTTTTACGGTATAATTATATAATTGTTAGTATTCCTAACATGAATTGATTGCAGAACAGTTTTTGTTGATAAAACCATTATTTTAGTTAATATTATATGGCTTCCATTTTGGTAATTTGCACAGAGTTACTAAGATCCATATGTCCCTGAAGAAATTTTCATTTATATTCGTTCTTTGCTGAATAGAGCGCTTCTGGATTTTCAATCCTTTAAAAAATTTAATCTTTGCACATGAGATGTGACATAAGAAATTCAGGGTTTTATATAATCTTAAATATATTACTGTCTAATAAAAATTAAATGGAATTATTAAAAATGCCTAACACACGCATTACTTTCTTGGTCTGTTAGGCATTTACAATTCTGTCTCACTGAAAATAAATTATACTTTGGCCCTCTAGCTTTTTAAGTGTTTTGGAAATTTTTACATTGCTTCTTAATATTCTGGGTTTTTTTCCTAAGGGTTTCTAAAGTTTGTTGCTGTCATTTGTGGGATTTTTTTTTTTTTTACCATTAGATTAATCATCACTGACCTGGAATATCGTGATTCATGTAAGACATGCAGTGCCACTGCATTTGGAAGAAAAACTGAATGCTCTTATACTCAGATATTTATACGTACTTTATTATCTTTGTAGCTGAGTAATTTTCAGAACAAATAGGGGTAACATTTAAGTGTGATTCCGTTGTCCTTCATTGTCTCCTATTACAGTAAGCAAAAACCTGCTATACTTTTGTGAATTTGTTTCAAACTGCTGTGTTGTTATTATTACTACAAAAGAACTAGTGTTTGAGATTAATATCGAAAAAAATACATCTTATACTAAATAGCAAGTGATGATGCTTTGGATGTTAAGCACATTTTCAACATTCAACTGCTTTAAATATTCTCCGTCAAATCTCTATCTGTAGCGAAAATAAGTTTTGTCCTTAATGGGACAGAGCTGCAGGTTCTTAGTTGATCCTTGAGGTATTCTACTCCTAGATTACTGGGCACATTAAAAATAATGACAAAGACATAAAACTTGGTTCAGTGTTTTATAGGAGCCACTGCAGAAGATGAAAGGAGATTTGATGGGCTTATAGTACCCTGGGTTGCAGCGAAAGTGTGCTGCTGTGTTCTGTACTATTTTGAGTTTCCTAAGGGCTAATGGCTTCATGCCCAAGATATTGCACTGCTGTAGTCCACCTGAAAGGTGACAAAAGTATGTACTACAGAGGCCAAATCATCAACAGTAAAGACAGGATGAATTCTTGTACCTGTTTTATTGTCAGAGAGAGATGTCCAGGATCAGTTCTAAATTACAGACTGACTTGTCTAAATGGGGTTGTGTTACATCAGCCAATAGGTACTGTGCCACAAGCTCCTGAAAGTGCTTCTTCCTGCTACCCAGTGTTACTTACCTTTTTCTCAGTTTCTGTTTCCACCTTCTGCTTTTTATCCATAAGCTCAAGTACTCTTGCAGTCTACATAGTGTTTTCAGTGGAGTTCATGACACTTTTCAAGTTCTTTCAGTCTTTATGTCTGTATTTTAAATAAGTTTGAAGAAAACGGGAACCATGAGGAACATTTTTTTACTGCTCCTCTCTGGTTATGACTCTTGAAATAAACTATTTCAAAACAGTCAGCCTCCTTTACATGCAGTTCATAGTTCATTTGCTATGTAAAATGTTGTAGAGAGGCTGAAAAAAAAGGAGTGGGGAAGACTCCAGTGCTCTTAATGTGACAGTAATGTCCTTTCTATCCTGTCCTGAAATAAGTTCAGATCATGACAGGTGATTGGTAGCACCCAGTTGAAAGTGTAGGCAACAGGAACATAATAATCGAGATCAAGCAAGAATATATTTTGAATGCGACATTGGGTTCAGATGTGTGCATATAGTGCTGTCTTAACTTGTGAAGCTCAAAGCATAAACTCTGCTGCAACATGGCAGCTGCACAGAGATGAGCAGATGTGCATTTGAAAGCATGAGAACCAAGCAGGCTGTTCTCGAAAGAGAAACCTTTAAGATAGTGAGAAAATTGCATCTTTCACCAAGGAGGACATTTGCCACTTCTTTCTGAGTTTGCACCATGGGTTTACAGCCTTGGACAGATAGGAGAACTCAACTCACTACCTCTCAGCCTGTTCATGTGCCCCTGACCTTCAATACTCAACTTTTAATCTTCTTCTAAAAATAGAATCCCATGTCACAGAGTATCTAGTTATGTCCATTCTAGAACATTGTCTCAAGAATGACTTAGAGGAATGAGTATTGGAACGCTAGCAGTACTCTGTTCTTTTCCAAAGTATGCATTTTATTTGAATATTTTCAGATCTGATTCTACCTAGCTTGCAAGATCTGAGAGTGCAGCTTTAAATAGTAAGAAAAAACGTGACACATATATGTATATGTGTGTGTTTTTTTCCTTCAGTCTGGAAGTTATCTAGACTGCTAACTAACTAGTTAGTATTCTTCTTTTTCAGTATTAAAATAAAAGATATTATGATATGAGGGAGGCAAAAATTATACACCATCTAGCTACACTGAATTTAGTTGCTTGATGATGTTTAACTCTTTGTGTTTCTCTAGGGAACATGGGGAGATTGCAGGTGATCATCTACTCAAACTGGAGCTTTAGGTGGATACATGCCCTCCTCTGCTTCTACCAAAGCTGGGTGAGCGAGGTAAACAATGGCCACACAGTGGATCCTTGGCTAAGCAAAGTGATGTCTAATGAGCAACCTTATAGATCTGGCAGCTCTGGAAAGCAGGGTGCCCACTTGCCACTAGGAGTTTAAGAAGTTTTAAACTAAATTCCAATCTAGACAGCACCTCAATGTACTAATCTACTAATCCAGTTTGATTAGGTTTTTTTCATGTCTTCTCTTATAGGTATGACCTCATTCTTTCCTAGGCTTTGTCTGTTATGTTTTATAGTTCCTTGTTTAATGTGACCTCAAGCTTGATTGAAACTTTTAGGCAACAGCCGTAGATGAATACTAATGATAAAAATAGTTAAATATGTTAACCATGAAGCAAGGCATTTAATGTTTTCAAATAAATGTATTCAGAAGAGATAAAAGTATAAAAATATTAAATACATTAGATATATCTAAAAATTTTATTTTTCAATTCCCTTTTTGTCCTCATCAGATGGGTTAGTACCATGGAACAAACAGTCAGTCTCTGAGTCAGCCTCAGGGCTTTTACTGAGTAATTAAAGCTCTGAAGTAAGGCACCTAGTTCTCAGCAAGTAGGATGATTTTAATGCAGTTACATGTAGTGAAATGGGAAGAGCTGAGGAATTTATCTGAACTTTTGACCTAAGTATAGTGATTAAGATTTTTTTAAAGATACTAGCTTGAATATTTGTACATTACAGGTTATATAGTTTTACTCATTTTTACCTAAACATTTTTTGTTTATTCTTCCTTTTGTCTTTTCTTAACCTTTGTTGCTGGTTCTTGTTCAAGAGCTCTTTGATATTAAGTAACATCTCTGTGGAGCTACATTATGGTCATGTCGATAGTGCCTGATGGAAACAGAGGAATTTCTATTTCCAGATGACTTTTTGGTAGGGTAGGTTTCTACATCATCTAATATTTTAAGTGTTCTTTTGAAAGAACAGACACCAGGATTGAAGGCAGTATTCCAGTGTTGGTGTTATACAGGGCATTTTGCATCTGCAGCATAAAGAACACTCTTCTTTATTTGTGTAACTAGAAATGGGTTCACTGTTTATGTCTTGACAGATTCTTAAAAGCTCATACTGAGTTGTTTTTCTAGTAAGATTCCAGATCTCTGTATGGTCACCTTTCTATGGTAAACCTCCCATTGGGGACACATTTCTTTTTCCTAGGCTTCTAGTTTTGACTGCAAAAAGTGTTTTGTTTGAACAGGCAAGATTAATGCACACTTCAGCCTATTGTATACAACTACCATGCCTTCCACGTTACATACCATTGCATCAGTCTCTGACTAACCCATAAATTATGTCTTATTGATACTATGAGATAGCATTTTATAATTATATAGTTATTATCATTATTTATATTACATATTAAATATTATCTAGTAAGAATTATAAAATGTATTATAGATTATGTGGTACTTATATTATTATATATTATTAAAATACATATATTATTAGTTCTACTTAATTCTAAACCAGGGATTAAAATATTATTGATATTATTCCAACAATTGCTCATTAAATAAATCCTCCAGAAGTGTACATATTAGTTGGTAGTTCCAAATGGCAAGTCTTTCTTGAGCTCTGCAAGGCATTTCTTATTTTACATATAAAAGCTGGAGATCCTTGTAGATTTCAGTAGATCTGTTCTAAAGGTCAGAAGATTAAGAACAAATCGTAAAAAAGATTGACATAAGTAAGGGTCATTTATATTCAAAGGGTGAATAGTTTTTCCTAAGTGAAACAGAGTGAGAAGATGAACTGTAGTAGGCATTTGCACAACCAAACAATTCAAGATGAGCAAGTGTCTTGGAGTGACTAAGGTACTAGGTATCCCTATCATCTGCTTTAAGTCAGAATTGAATCCTCATAGTCAGATATGAGTTGAATAAGCTCATAAAATGTTCAAGGACAAACATAGACGCTTCCCTCCCCTGGGACTTGGGCAGTTTTGTTTTGGTTTTTTTTTTTCTCTCTCTCTCTCACTCAGCTTTGCAAGCAGCAGAGAGGGTTGTTTTTTCTTCCTTTTTTTTTTGTTTTTTTGCCAGTTTTTCAGCTCTGTTTCTCAAGGGAGAGAGATGGAGAGCGATTTTTTGTTTGTTTTCTTTTTAGCTAGCTGAGACAAGGAAGTTTTCCTTGGAACTGTTTTGGGGTTTTTTTGGTTTTTTTTCCTTGTTCCCTGGAACTGCTTTTCACCTGAGCTCTGGTCCAGGACACCAGACCAGGTCATCTGATCACCAGCATTCACCAGGGAGGAGTGGGCCCTGCCTCGCCCAGCAAAACGGGGGCCCATGCCAGAGCCTACAGGGGGACTCTGAACCTACCCAGGTTTCTCCATCGCGAGGGGTTTATAATTTAATATTGTTCATTTCTTTTCTGTGCCTGCCAGCACTCTGTGTGTGTGCTTGTAAATAAACAGGTTTTTTCACTTTCCTCCGAGGAATTTCTTTTCCAGACCTGGTGGGGGAGGAGTTGTTTGAAGTCTACCTTCCCTCGGAGGACATTTTCCTCCTTATATTGTCTCAAACCAGGACAGCGAGGAAACAGAGATGTAGAGGCTCAGAGGTTCTTCTGTGGAGTTTTCCTTGTCAGTAGATAAAGAAGGCAGAAATGATTGAGAGAAGGGGATCTGGGTAGTTTGGACACTGAGAAGCATTCACAGAAAAAACCTGAAGTGTTACTCTACCCAGGTACCATTACTGGCACAACGGAATCAACCATGGCATCGGTGGAAATCAGAAAATAGAACCAGTTAAGAAAAAAGAGAGAAAATTTGGCAGGTCTGGGGTGTCCAAGAATTTTTCCATTGTTCAGAGAGAAGAAAGTACATGTTAGTGGATAAGGTATGTTGCAGGGAGAAAATAGGGCATCAAGAAGAAAGTATATTAGTTACTGAGAGCAGTAGTCAGGCAGCACACTTGTGAAAAAGAAGGACAGTATTTATTACAGAGAAGGAACAGCTAAAGGTAGTATATTGTTGGTGCAGTCCTCCCCTCTGTTAGTAATTCATTTGTTGTCTACTTTGGAAAATAATTGAAAAAAAACTGAACAGCATTGGAGGTGAAGGGAAGTGCATTTCTATCTTAATAGTAATATAATTCTGTGACAATTGAAATGCTTCCTGATGCTCTCCTACCTAGCTGAAACTTCTGACAGCTATTACTCTGATAGCATGTTCTGTTTCAGGGAGCAAAACCAGGGTGATCTTCATAATTTTTTATGTGTTTACTAAAGATCAGAATGGATTTTCTCAACATTTAGGTTTTTAAAGAAGTGAAATTAATATACACATTAGTAACAAAACAGCTGTGAAGCTCTGCAGGAGTCCCATGAAAAAAGAAGCAAGCAGGATGAGTAGAAAGAACCAGCTGGTCAATCAGAAGAGAAGGCAGCTTGTTGAAGAAGCTGTCATCCCTTAATCTTCAATTGGTGGGTCATTTTGTCCTCTGCAGGGACTCCTTGCATTAAGTTACTCTCACTGCTCAATCAGTACGACAGCTTTGGTTCTAAATGCAGTGAAACCCTTGACCGTAATTTAAATTATTCCCTGATTATTTATTTTAAAATATCATATAAATGCAAAAGCAGTAAAATTCAGATGTAGCAGATATAACCAATTTTTAACTCTGGATGTAAACTTTATTCTTAAGCTGTTGAGATTATACAATCTGTTTCTGCAGTCTCTAGCAATTTTTTTCAGGTTATTAGGTGATGGTAGTTTTTTTCTGAATAGTTTTCAAGTCATGAGTTTCCTAGAGCAATTCAAACTGAAATACAGTATTTCAGGTCTGTCTTGTCATTGTATAGTTTAATGTATATTCAAGTGATGTTTCTGCTTACTCTCTGGAATTATATTTCCATAATATGGAATATTTTTATGAATCTGTTTGTTTCACAGGCTGCTACTTTGAAAGTCTGAGAAAATATTCTGTTCTTTTAATTGCTGTTTCCATAAGCAGTTTACATGTGAGGCTAAAAAAAAAAGGGTGGCGGGAGCTTTTCCGGTTAATATTGCTTATTGTAATAAAAAGGCAGTAAAGCAGTCATCTCTGACTCATGGTAGGCAGACAGCATGTTATTCTACAGAACTTTTGGCATTGGTCAAGTCACAAAGAATAAGTTAAAACAAGAACCAACAGTATGAGAGCCAAGTATCATATAGCTCTATTACTTTGAAGCTCAGTGCATCAAGGAGAGCTGGGAGAGCATTGTAGAAAGTGGCTCTATAGAACAAATGTATATTGAAGAAAGGATGTCAGTACAGGGTTAAATAGAATTTGCATACAGTAGACAAATATGATTTGGAAAATTTTTTCACTGGGCCACAGACAATGGATGATAAAATTTTAACAGGAAAGCCGGTTCCCTTGGAAGTTAAATCCAAAATTTCTGACTGAAGCAGAGGAAAGATAGTGTCAGAAATAATAGAGAAGCAGGAAAGGAAGATCCCTGGATCACAAGGTAAGTAGCATTTCTTCACTACTTCTGCTTCCTTGAAAATACAAGTTAGATCAAAATTTAACATAATTTGAAATTAGTGAAGAAGGCAGAGGGATTCTTAAGTGCTTTCTCCATGTGAAATCACCATAGGTTTTCTGAGTAGGCTGCTCCCTATGACATTCAATTTAGATTGGATTAAATAATACAATGAGAAAAGTTATTTTAGGAGAAAATGGGCTTCGAGCCATCAGAGGTCAGAAGAGTGAAAGGCAGACATCGTTATACTTGAAATTAAGCATAAAAGAACTATGTCCGGAATCATACAATCATAAAATGGTTTGGGTTGAAAGATCATCTTGTTCTAACCCCTTTGACATGGGCAGGGACACCTTCCACTAGACCAGGTTGCTCAATGCCCTACCCAACCTGGCCTTGAGCACCTCCAGAGATGGAACATCCACAACCTCCCTGGGCAACCTGTCCCAGTTTCTCACCCCCCTCACAGTAAAGAATTTCTTCCATGTATCTAACCTAATTTTCCCCTCTTTCAGTTTGAACCCATTATTCCCTGTCCAGTCACTACAGTTCCTGACACAGAGTCCGTCCCTGACTTCCCTGTAGGCCCCCGTAAGACCCTGAAGGTGGCTATGAGATCTCCACACAACCTTCTCTTCTCCAGGCTGAACAGCCCCAACTTTCTCAGCCTGTCTTGTAGGGAGGTGCTTCAGTCCTCTTCTCAACTTCCTCTGGACTTGATCCAACAATGTCCTTCTTATTCGGGGGCACTGGAACCAGAAACAGTTGCAAAAAGGACTCCAGGCCTAAATCATCCATAGCCACAAATCCTGCTGGTCTCTTCTGTCTAAGATACAGCGTTTGAAATGTAGCAAATATTTAATAAGACCATGAGTGTATTGTGAGAGCCGCAAGGCAGTACTGCTGAATGGCTCACAGTACTCAAAAGCAGTTCAGATACAATCTAGCACGTTAATTCAGAAAGCTGCACTCCTTAGCACTTTTCTGAAATAATTTAAAGGAAATGCACAGCTTTTCTTTCCTCACAGAATACACCTAAATAATGAGATAGCAGGGAACTTGATATATATAGATTTTGGAGACTTAGGATAGAAATATTTATGAATGCTTAATCTCATTTGCATGACTACAATAAATACTGGGAAAACACTGCTATTCATGGCATGTCCTAAAAACAGGAACATGTAAATTGCAGAGAAATCAAGATTTGAAGACCCAGCCTGTGTGCCTGGCATGCTTCTGTCTCTAAATCAGGAGGACTAGTATATAATGTTGCTGAGTCTTTCAGTGTGGAAGAAAAAAGATGGAAAATTAAGAAAATCACTGTAGTTCATGGACTATTGTAGAAATAATTTACTTATACATATGGTATGTATCTCATTATACCTTCATCTGCTCTAAAAAAAACGGTTGTTAAATAGCAAAGCACAGAAGTCCATGTATTATACCTTTACATATAGGCATTTGATAAATTGCACTTTGTGTGGAAAGTGGGGGCCTCTGTAGCTTTTCTCATAATACCTCAGTTAATGAGATACTAAAAGTTACATATACAAGCATATAAAATTCCTAAGATTTCAAACTCTATGACTTTTAAAGAGAAAGTAGTCATTTTATATTTAGTTATGGTAACTATTAATGCTGTTGTACCCAAATTTAAATGTATCATTAATGTTTTTAAGTCGTACATTAGACAAGAAATTATTTGTAAAGTCTAGTAGCCATTTCTATGACTTTTAAAGAAATTGTGTTATTTTGTTTGTTTGTTTTTTGAGCAATAACCAAAGTGAACCCCTGCTCATGTAGAAATGCTTTGAGGAGCCTTGATGTTTTCTTTCTCAGTGGTATATCCCTAATGTTATATTTGTCTTTCTGTATTTAATTATGTGATCTATCTGACACTTTCTCCTCACTGATCTCTATGAAAACTTCTCCCTGCATAAAATAAATTAACAGAAAACTTCCTTCCAAAACATCAACTTCAGTTCCTTCAAAGTCAAAGTGAGGACCATTCATCTTTAGCAGTAAAATTAATGATCATTAAGAATATTTGCAGAGTGGAAAAATCTAAGCTAGTTTGAAGTCACCTCCTTCACTTGTAAATATCTGGTGTATGGCCATGGCATCAAAGATCTGAGCACAGTCTAATTCATCCTGACTGTTACCCAGCCTTTGTCCTACTGAGCTAACTTTTTGAAAGCCAACTCAATGGCAGTCTCTGCTGGCTCTGCAGTGCATTCACTACTCTTCTTTTTAAGTAACAGAAATTATCACTTAATTCCATTATTACCACTTAGATGCTGAATTATCTAGGTAAGTACAGGATAGAATTACAATCCTTGGTGTATATTTTTGCATGTTTTATACTGATACAGTTAAATGAAAAAATATTTATCAGATAGATACAGTATATTTTTAACTGTATGGCTACTTTAAAAGATAATACCTATGACAGAGTCTTTCAAAAAGAAGAAATATTGTGGCCAAATTCTGTATTTGTGTTTTTATTTCAGGAACTACAAGATCTGACTATATGTAAAATGTTGTGGGGTTAGTTGGAAAAAGGCTGAAGTGACTGATGAATATATAGAGCTGTTTATAAAATAAAAGGCTAGGCTGTATATGAATGGGGATTCTTCTCTAATAAGTACTTATTTCAGTGAACTAATAAACATTAAACTTCAAATGGCAACTTATATTAAACATCAGTGGTTTATGTTATTCATTTACTCTATTCAGATTTATGGTTAAAATATTCCTGTCAGAAGTAAAGTGCCATTTATCTAATCCAGTTTCCTATGAAACTACACTTAGGTGATTTTGGAATACTTCAATTACCTAATTGTATAAGAGAATAATTTATATCTCACAGTCAGTAACTTGTGATGCTGATTATTACTCAATTTTCAGTGAAAGATCAGACAACTTACCTGAGGCACCTATACCTTGAAATAACTATGTATATTTTGCTAAGAATGTTAAATGAAGAGTGACCTGTGAAATAAAGATCAATATGCTGTGACATAGCATTTTCATAATCACAAGGAAGAACTCATCATTGCTTCAGCTAGATGAAAATAAAAATTTAACAGTCCAAGGCCATCTCACTTCAGATTACTTTTGGCAAGATTCCAAAAATCCATAACTTTTAAATAAATGTAGTGTTTCTTCAGATTACAACAGTTAAGTACTTACCAGTTTTTTTGTCATTTACTTATCACCCAACATATTTGCTCTGCTAAAAGGCTATTCAGAAAGTGATTCTTAATTCAAGGAGTCAGTTAGTGGCTTTCAGGGTGTTGAAAAAACACCATGTAAAGTTGAGGGCCATTTTTCAAGAGCAGCTTCTGAACTTCAAAGATGTGATTTATGCCTGTAACTCAGATATTTTGAGAGAAATCTTTGCCTTCCGAAAATTAATGGCAAAGCTACCATTAACTCCAGATTAGCCAGATTATCAGCAGTAACTTCTAAAACACTCATAAAGTGATCTTCCAGAATTAAATCCTGAGAATTCATCATAATATTAAAAAAAAAAATTGCTATTTGGTTTTTATGCAATCTCTCAGGTACATTTAAACCTGTACATTTTCTTTGAATGGACTGAATTACTTGAAAATAGCATAGATTATAACAACAATTACTGTCTCTAAAATACTTTTTTTGTTACATTCTTCATTGGTTGATCTTTAAACTTAGATCCCTTTTATGCATCCTTTGACAAATCGAGTCACTGAGAATGGTGCTTCAGTTATAAAGAGCATTAAATGACTTACAGGTTCAAAACAAATAAGAGGTTGTATTTAATCACAGAGCAGGTGTTCAGGCCATGGGCTTCACAACAATTCTAAAAGCTATTAGACAAATCCATGGAAAAAATACACATCATAAATAATTACATGAAGACCTGCATGTGTAGTTTAGAGACTCCTGAATGTACTAAGGGAAGGTAGACAAAGGAGTGATCACTTCCCATGTCCTTTGGTAAATTACCTCAATAACCCATCAACCTCTTTTTTAGAAAATCCCTTATTTAAGTTCAAAATTTTTCTAACTTTGGCTTCAATCTGCGACCATCTACATGTCATTCCTTGTAAGCATTAAAAGGTATTTACTATCCAAAATACATTACCTAGTGATATACTTATGGTCTTGATTTGAATGGACCAGTTCTCCAATCTCTTCAATCTCTTCTTTTTTTTTTTCCACAGATTATTTTAATGTCTTGTTGTAAGGCATGTTAGGCATGTTTTTTGGAACTTGTATAGTTACTGTTAATTTTTCTTTCTCAATTCTTTTAAGTTCCTCAATATCCTTCTTGAAGTGCAGGCACCAGAAAATAGATACAGTATTTCTTTCCTAATTTTCCTAATGTTGTATTCTGAAATAAAATCAATCTTGAATTTGTTTTAGATATTATCCTGCTTATACAGTCAAGGATCTTATTCACCCTCTTAGGTAAGGCATCACAGTAGATGATCTTCTTTTGATTACTTTCTATGACTCCTCAGCCTTTTCAGTTCCTGCTTCCAGGACAGCATCTCCATCTTGTAATTATGCCCAGCATTCATCCTTCACTGGTGAATAAGCTTGCATTTCTTTGTATTATCATACGGTATTTAAAAGGACCCTTTTCACCAAGAAACGGCGTGACTGCTCTATCTCCAGCTATCTCTTGTCCCGAAAGCCTCGAATAAGGGTGACCTCATCAAACTTGTCCTTACCTGAAAAGCAACAGAATGTCATCATATTTGAGTTCTACACTAGAGCCTACGAAGAGCTGAAGGAATTTAGTTTAAATATTTCCATATTGTCAGGCCGTTGTTTCATATGTTTATTGCCTTGCAAGGTTCATCACTGCACCATGAGACTTGAACTTTGTCTGACCAAGTCTACTTCACAAGAGGTTAATAGTTCATTGATAGCAAAATTAAGAACTAGTTCAGGTTCTTTATTGTCAAGAGAATAGGAATCTTACCGACAATGTTCAAAGTTCCAAAAAGGTGTGAAGTTGGAAATCCGAGGGGTTCTTGAAATAAATGAAGATTAATAATTTTTATTGAAGGGGAGAATAATAAAATTTTAATCTAAGTAGGACTTCCTCAGGGAAAGGGGAAGGACAGAGTGCACATCGAGATCCTCTTCTGCGAAGACAAAATTAAAGATGTAATATTTTTTTTCAGAAGAAATCTTTCTTTAGTCCTCTGATTTAATAGCCATTGATGTCTTTAAAGCTGGATAATCTTGAGAAACTCCTTGCAACTGAGTTAAGGAGAGGCAGAATGTAAGCAGTTTTCTGTTTCCTCTTATCAGTCTTTGTAACCTTTGTAACTGAATTTCTGTGTTTGAAGCTGTTGTATATAAATTATTTTCTTTTACCTTTACTAGGTTTTTCTCAAGAGCGTATTTAGAATTAGAGTCAAACAGGACATCTTATCCCTTTGTGTAGGGCTTTCTTGAAAACTGAATTACTGAACAACATCTTCATTATATAGAATTTCTTAGAAAGAAAGAAATTTCTTTTCCAGATAATTCCAAGGATAATAAAATGTGTCTCTGCTAAAGAGCATGGATTGGATCATACTGGAATTTTCAGTTTTGTCTGTGTAGAAGTTACATCCTATTTTGCATGCTGCAAGATTGCAGGAATACTACCATTGAATGCTAATGGTGATGGCAAAGTTTGCAGCACTATAGTTCCAGCAATCCTTGTGTCATCTGTAATTGTTGACAGTAATAATATTCAATTTTTAATTAAATTAAGAATTAAATTAAATTATTTATTAAATTAATTTAATTATTGTTTATTAGTTTATGAATAAAACTATGGTATAAACCAATAAAACGTTGGTATAAACCAATGAAATATTTTTCTAAATGATGAATGAATGTCGAGATCCAACAATTACTCAGTTTTTTAATTATTTAACTTTTGTATATTTCTAGTAAGAAAGCTATGGAGAACTAGGACAAATACTTTACAGAATACTATTAATACCATTTTGTCACCTTAATTTATCACTGCATCAAATAATTTTGCGAAGTGTATTTGATAAAACTTAGCCCTGCATGTTAATGTCATTAATTGAATTGCTGTCTTCTATCAGCTTCTCTCTCAGAAATAAATATTAACAGCTTTTACTCTTCAGAGACCTTTTTCGACTATTCGAATATTCACTTTAGCATATAATAAAATACAATTCAGCTTCTTTTTCTTACAGTCATAAGGCGTAGGTCTTCTGTTAACATAATCTTTGTTTCAACATAAGCTGCTTGCAGCGTGTGGGAGGTCATGGGGCACTTGGGGAAACTTTAAATGTCAGCTTGTCCTATCTTAAGGCCTAGAGTCTTGGGTTGCATGTTGTGCTATGAACTTTGAGGATCTCTGCCACAGGTGATTGAATTTGGGGAATTAGGAATGAGTTGGAGGATCTAAATTAGTGCTATAAGTGCTAAATTTGCACAGGTCATATTGTAATTAATTTTCACTTCCTGTTGAATGTACATAATGATTCTTATTCTTCTTTTTAAAAAGCCAAGCTCCTCATATAGAGGTACTACACAAAAAGCATTTTTTACTTCATTATTTCTTTGTACAGAATTAAAGTTTTAGGGCACTTGAGCTCTTCAAAAACAATATTAGTGTTGGATATCTACAGCTCAGTATAATGTCTGTTTTACATAGTCTTTTGGGTTTTAAATACCAAATCTCTTCTCTTACAGAGAAGTCAATCAGGATTCTGATGACTGCATGAGCTTCAAAGAGTTTGAAGCTGCAGTGAAGCATGGACAAGATGAAGTATCACCAGTGTACTTTGCCTAAGGAATATTTTCTGGTAAAAAGACAAAGTGAAAACTTCAGATCTCAAGATATTTAAAAATCAATGAAACTTCATTTGTTTCAGCCAGCATTTTAAGAACTTTGACTGTAAATGTAGCTCTGAAGAACAGCCTTTGAAGATTTACTGTTGACAAGTTGGGTGTATTAATTTACATGTGTATGTGTGTGTAGAATGCTTAAAATATTTGAAATCTCAATTGATTCACAATCACCCTAGTTAGGAACTGCAACTCTGTACTTTTTCTTTTTGACTTAGCAGATGAAAAAGAAGCAATTCTGCATTCCAGTTACTCTGAGATTTACTTGCTCACTTTTTCAACAGACCTTTGTTGAAAGACCAAAATATCTCATATATATAGAAATGTGTAGATTAAATTTATGGCAGATAATGCCTGTTGGTTTGGGTATTTTTATCAGTAGTATATTTGTCTTCCCTTCACTGTTTTACTTTCATATATTGTTCTTCTATATATATTAACATTGTTTTTAATTTAACATTTATTAGTTAATTAGATACATGATTTAGTTCTGAACAATTACCTAGAACTGTGTATGTAAGGAAGTAAGCATAAATGCTTAGCACTTTTTTTTTTTTAATGGAGTTAAAAATAAATTTTTAAAATGTGCATCATGGACCTCAGTCTTGCAGGCTAAAAATTCTGTGTATTCAAACCTTCAGCTGACTTTTAGGGAAGAATTTGGAAACACACTAGCAAGATCACAGCTTTTCCCAAGAATTGAGGGAAAAGTGTAAGGTAGAATCTGTCATTGTCTACGAAGTTGTCTTCCCCTCTCTCTCTCTTATCCAGTAACTGGGAGGTGTTCTTACCTCCTGTAACTTTATATACATCCATCCAACCTGTGCTGTAATGGGATAAGTCTTTCTTATTCAATTTATTTTATCTGTGATCACTTACTTCTTACTGTCTTCACATGTTCATATTACTAGTAACAGAAAATAGGGATTTTGTTATGGGCACTGTCTCTGATCATATGGCCCACTCGATGGCTTCATTTCTGTTTACCTGCCAGTTGTTAAGTTGCTTAGAGTAGAGATTCTATTCTAAACTGTCCAGAAGCAATCAGCTCCTCAAGAGAGCCTAGAGACTGTAGCACATACTTAATACTGCTGTAAATAGATAGCAAAATAACAAATAATAATAATGATTAGTAAGAGGAGTTGAGTACAGTTCTGCACTTAAATCAAGAGAGTCTCCAATTGCTTTCAAATTTTAGTGAGGCATTCCAGAGTACAATTTACAGGTGAAGTATTTATAAAATTATATATATGTTTTCTGTTTCTGTTACATGTATGTATCTCTCTATGTACAGTCAAAGTGGAATCTTACTCTTTTTTAATTCCAAGGCAGATAATATATAAATAATGGGAGAAAGTTGGAGACACGTCGTATATCAGCAGATAAACCTGGTTCTGTATAGAAAAACCAGGTGTCTATTAGATAAAATGAGCTGTAACTCAAATATCACACTTTATATGCTAATCAGTGGGAGCAAACTGGTGTTGCCTTTAAAAGGTGATGGTAAGACATGCTAATAGATTGGAGCTTTGCCTTAGAAATGCTATTTCCCAATAGATGAATGTTTTCATAAGAGAATTATCACCAGAGATGTTAATTAGCAATATCATCACATGCTCTTCTGAGATGCAGGAGATTGAATTATTATCCCACAGGGATAGTTGCTACAGATCTAGACACAGTCATGAAAAAATGTATGACAGTTTGCTGTGTTATTACTTAGACTGTATTTTTTTGGTCTGTAGATCTCAGTTTTTATGGTGCCCAGACCCTGTACCCTTCCTAAACACTGAATCCATGCAGTATTATTGCATTGTGATAGATTATTTCATAATTATTTATTATTTTACTTATTTTTTAAAATAATTTTTAAATTCATAAGGAGCAGTTTAAAAAACTATGGCCTCTTGTTTATATTTCTAGTGATTTGTTGTCTAAATAGCTGACAATATATATGCTATATTGAACAACTATAGTCTTCTTTTAAATATTATAACAAATAGAAAGGTCTTTGTATGCTTTTAATTGCAAAAAATTTATATATCTTGTATACATAGCAAGGAACTCGAGAGGGGCAAGTGTTATTATCTCCTTTATTTCCATATATTCTCAATCCTCATTCTCTCAACGACTTGAAAAGGTCCTATGAACTTGAATTGCTGAGTCAACATAAACTCCAGGAGAGGCCAATGAATTTTTTTTACCATGTTGGAATTTTTTTAGTAAATAACAGATCTGTATTAAAGGATGATGAATATCTCATTTCTCATCTCATAGGGACTGACAGAAAGAAACTGCAGACGACCACATTGGAGTGGAACTGATTAGGCCATGGTGACACTCTTCTTACTGGATACTTGAATGGAAATTAATTACTAGCTAGTGCTTGTCTGGGTTTTGGCTAGCAAACTGCAGAAACACTTCAGCCATGGCTAAAAATGGATAAAATTAGGAATGACATTTATTTGGTGGGTTAGGTGATGGCCTATTCTCACTAGTGGCTTGGGAAACAATAAAAGCAATAGCTACCCAGATACTGGGTAAAAGAGACTACATGCTCTTAATTTTTTATGTTTTCTGCTGCTGGTGTAAGAGCTCAACATCAAAGGTCAACATGGAAGGATCGGCAGAGCTAAGAGCTATGATCAACCTTAGCCTACAAGCTGCAACTCTGACTACTCAGTTTAACTCCAGAGTGACATAAAATGACACTATTCACTCATTAACAGGTTACATTTTTTCTGCAGCATTTCCAAGAATGTAAGGACAGAAATTATATTAGTGATATGAGCCCAGATAAAGAAGGGTTTTTTTGTTTGATGGCTACCATCTTTGGCCCAACCCTGGGAGCCAGAACTGTGTCTGAACTTCCAGAACTAAAAAAAAAACCAAAACAGTTGCTGTAGATAAAGAGCCATTGCTCTCTAACAAACAACTATGTACCCTATGGAATAGTGGATCTTCAGGATTTATTTACCACAATGGTATACTATCTTTTCAAAGTTAATGAGCACATTTGCTTTCTTACTACGTAAACTTTTTCTTGTCTTCTTGCACCTCATTTACTTAACACCCAGGACTTCCTTGTTAAAAGTATCCATTAAAAAATATTTACTTTCCAAGTGAATGATCATCTGTTTGAATTATTTGCAAATGGATCCTTTATATGCTTAGCCAATTGCCACAATTTTATAGCAAATAGATAGATTATGTAACTATAAATGTTATCAAAGTGTATTTGCTTTGTTCCCCTGGGACTTCTGTAATTCACTCTAGCTGTTGAAATCTAGTAATCTGTAATTTCCTTTTAAAGGATTTATGATTTTTATTATTTTTATGCTTTTTACCATGGTCTGTATTGACAGTCAAAAGGGCAGCTGTTTTAAACTGAAAGAGGGTAGGTTTAGCTTGCTCCAAGTTGCTCTGAAAAGCTGTGGATGCTCCCTAATTAGAAGTGTTCAAGATCAGGCTGGATGGGGCGTTGAGTGACCTGATCTTGTGATAGATGTCCTTGCTCATGGCAGAGGGATGGACTAGATGACCTTTAAATATCCTTTCCAACCAATCCCATCCTATGTTTCTGTTACTTTACTTATTGAATGAGCAGTTGTAAAACGATGGTCTTTGGGCAATATGACATTCCTGATGGTCTGCACATTGTAGTATACTGAAATCTGGGAGAATTTTCACTGAAAAAGAACTCAATACAATTAAGCCCAATATCAAGATTGGCCACACATAATTTTTTTTTACTTTTTTCTCCCCTGTCAAATAATATTTCATCCATTTATTCATTACACAGAAGAATAAAAATAAATAAATATGTGCAGTACAACACAGAATACACAGTATTTCCCTATAAGGTTCCCAAAATAAAACTTAATGTAAAGATAGTACATTAAGTTTGTGGCAGTGTTACTGTGTCTTCTATCTTTAATCAGCTGTGTGGGTGGTGGTTGACTAGTCAGAGGAACTAGCTGACACACAAAATGTCGCAGTTCAAAGAAAAGCTTTGGCATGACTCTCATTTACTAGATCAGCTTTACACTTCTCTGGCAATAAAATGCAGTCTTAAAATCAGGATGAGTTACAACTGCATTCTGCATTCCTGCTTTGATTCCTTAACACTATTCTTTGGGAAAGCTGCCCAAATGTAAAAAAGAGTCTGGCCTGTTTGTGTAACTTCTTGTGTAGGGATTGCCAGTAACAATTTGAGAAAATACATTGCGCCATTATCTTTAGACAATGAAACAGTAATAACAACTGAGTGTTTTAATCATAGTTATTTAAGGATCTGTATCTGAATCTCTTATTTGCAAGAAATAAAAAATTAGTGATGAATTTTAAAAGAGCCCAGAGATTGCACATGCATTAACATTTTGGCTCAAAGCAGTGCAGTTCTGAAGTGAATTCCTGATCTTCCCCACTTTCTGTGTATTGGTTCAGTTTGCAGAGTCATTATGGTGCATGCAAATCAAGATTCATTTTGGAGGAGAATAAACAGGAAGACCATTCTGGGCTCTCATGAAACATGCTGCAATACCGAATGGAGAGACGAGTCTGAACAATGACTACTTTGCACCACCACAAAGTCCTCCAACTCTTCCTGCATATGTCCAGCTGACCACCAGCAACAAGGCATCCCATTCTCCATGTCTGGTTTTTCATTTGAAAGAAAAGCCAATGTCACTGCCATCACAGTGTCCTCTTAGATTTGTTTTCATGTCTCAAGACCTTTCTTAGTCCTTTCAATGGGACCTTTGGATGTTGATCAAACTTAGAGTGGGAGTAGAGTTTGGCAACCTGTTCCAGTGCCTCACCACTCCCACAGTAAAGAATTTCTACCTAATATATAATCTAAACCTACTTTCTTCCAGTTTAAAGCTGTTCCCTCTTCTCCTGTCACTATATTCTCCTGTAAAAAGTCCCACTCCAGCTTTCTTGTAGGATCTCTTCAGGTATTGAGAGGCCACAATTAGGTCACCCCAAAGCCCTCTCTTTTCCAGACTGAACAAACCCAGTTCTCTCAGCCTTTGCTACTAAACTACTAGTTTTGCACTGAACTATTTTCTAATGTAGAGTTAATCAGGGAGTCTGGTGTTTAAAATTGCTTTGATACTCATGTTGTGGTGAACATCTCAGCCTTAGTCAAACATATCTCTCACTGACACCAAGGAGGAATATTTCTTGTGCGCTCCAGTCAAGTTTGCATTTGTTTATATAATTCTTTTAAAGAGTCATTCTAATTTATATAAACTTAATTTACCATTGGCTTTACTAAATACAACAAAAATTGAGCAATGTGGATAAAGATGGCTTACAAACTAGCTATGAAAAATAAGACACCTACAATGGTACATCTTAGAATGAGTTGCTGTGTTAAAATATCTGAGATAGGTCTCCTGAGAAAAGCCTAGTAGCTGCAGAACACTTATGCTAGAAAGGAAAAAAACTTTTAAATACTTAATCTTTCTTGGAGAAGAAAGCTGTGATAGACGTTAAATAATTATGAAATATTCAGTGACATACTGAGATGTAACAGATGCTATGGAATCATGTTATAGTCAAATATTGTACTAATTTTGTAAGTGTCATATATTTGTTAGCATTCCTATTTCTGGCTAAGGGCAATCTTGAGAGTAAGTAATACAAAATCTAGTGAAAAAAGGGTACAAATAACAAGTCATTTGAACTTCTACTTACCCACTCTGTTGGGAAAGCAGCATACAGACATATGCATCTATCTCAAAAGGCCTCAGAAGTTGAATTACATGAAATTCTGATTTTTGACAGCACTGTCTTGGAAGAGGGAAGGCCTATTCCAGAACTGATATCCTGTACCAAGAGAAAGCAGCCCAGAGAAAGGATCACAAGTATCCTAGATTTTTCAAGTCCCCATTTGGAAGACAGATCACCACCTGATATGCTAGCATATATATTAGGAACATGTTTCAAGCTTTCTTTTGATTTTCTAAGAGTGTCTTGATCTGAATCAACACATTTAATTAAACATTTTAGGAGGGGGAATGTTATCTGGGTTTTTTTCATAGTTAGCTTTGTGAAATGAACACTTTTTATTGGATACTTTAATAATACCCTGAAGTCAGACCTGAAGGACAATTACAGAACAGTGCAAATGATGGAGCCCAAAAGACCTTTCTGGACAGAGGCAGAATTTCACCACATGAAAGATCTAAAGCAGAGTCCTGAAATTTAAGAAAAATGCAAGAAAATTGTAATTGTACTACAAGACAGACCTAGGATCCACCTCTTCCTAAGTGCAGTCTCTGACAGTTGGCAGTAGTGATGACGTAGCAGTAGGGCTGTAGAAAAGTGAAGCTTCCCTAACATGCTCTGTGTGTCCAGCAGCCAGAGGTTTACAACTCCCTTCTGCCATGTACTGTACTATAGACGTGATTCTGTTCTGAATCAAACTTACTCCTTCTATGTGTCTTTTTTTCAGTCCTACTGTCTTTTTGAGATGATCAGAACTATGCTCACTACTGAAGGTGTGGAAATAATTGTGGCTTTATAGAGCAGCATAATAATGTTTCCCATTTTCTGTTCTTTAGCTTTTGTACTAAGAATTGAAGATTCAGTAGTGAAATGGATGTAGAGTTAATTCAGAAATAATGTTAGGAAGCAGTTAGATTTATCTTTGTTTTTGACATGATCTTCATTCATACATGATAAACAATTTTAATATTGTAAATAAAAATACATATATATATGATCTATAGCATAAATAAGAAAAATTAGAAGTCAGACTATTTATAATATCTAAGCACCTAAACAAATAGGAAGGTGGTTCTTGTAATCTGTAAAATGACTGAGACAGCTAAGTGCTAGCTTGTACTGGAATCTAATAGTTGATGCACTAAGTACATCACTTTGAAAACCCTGCGGGAATTAGCCTGCAGTTTAAGGGTTTTCTTTTAAATTAGACACTTCATATGAATAAATAGGAAAAAGAGGAATTTTTAAAATCAGACACCTATCATGACAGCCTCAGTCATGCAGTTCACTGAGAAAATTAGGTAGATCCTCAGACTGGTACTTGACTGCTGGTGAATTTATAGACTGTAGGGCAATATAATGCAAAGCGCTGCCTAGGAACAAGGTTTGAGTTCTGTGCTCTGCTGTGCTGATACAGCTGTGCTGCTCTGGATGGTGGAGTCCCCAGCATCTGCTGAGAACCCTCTGCAGTGCTCTCGCATGCTCCATCTGCCTTGTTAGGCAAGTGTTCAAATCTTTATGCAGTGCCACAACTTGGATGTATCATGATCAGACACACACTGCTTCATACAGAGATTTGCTCTATTCACAGTCATGCATGAGAATAGCTGCAGATTTCTAAACTTAGCAAATCACCTAAATTTACTGGACCTTAAGATGACTCATCCAGATTTATTTGAAAATCATTTAATACTGAAACTTATTAGGTGACTTTGTCAAAAACTAGTCAGAAACTATGTTTACATTGTTGCTATAATGATAATGTTTTGCTCCTAATTGTGAATACTCATGATCAACAAGTTGGGATGATGTGTTAAAATTTGGATCAGGAAAAGACCAATTTTTAGACATACAGAACTGAGGGCTGTAAGTCAAGGGTGAGAAGTCATGTTGGATCTCTACTTGAGAGCTGGTCATGGCAAAAAGAACAGTAGAATCACAAAGAAAATATTTGTAACTCTCTGATTTGTACCAGTTCTCCATTGCAGTGATTCATCATTGTAGTTCTTTGTTCTCTATGGCAGTTCTCTAACTATAACATGGAACAAAAAAAATTTAGAAATTGTGTACATAGGCCAAGGGACATAAAGAAATTCAAGCACCTTTGTCCTCCTGAAATAATAGGAACTTGAGAAATGCACTATGGGGTCAGGTCTGTGGTCTATTTAGTTCAATAGCCTGCTTCCAGCTGTGCTCAGGGAAACACTATTTGGAAAGGGCACAGAAGCCAGGGTGTTACCTGCAGTTCAGTCCCCTCATATGGCCTCAGCATCCACAGTAACCACGTTAAGAAAGCTGGAGGGCACTCTGCTAGTGTACACACTTACAAGGTAAAACCCCCAAACATTTACTTTTACCAGAACTTCTAAACAGAGGCTAAGCTAAACTTGAAATGGCTTGGACCCTTCCAATCATAGTTGAAAAAACAAAATCTAGATGTTGTCATAGGAAAATGTAAACAGTCGAAGACTTTCAAAGTATATTTATTATCTTTTCTATAGATATGTCATTCACTATTCTTTTACAGCATCTTTCTTTCTCCTAGGAAGCATATAAATGAGATTATATTTTAGCTGCTAATTAATAGTGTTCCACAGACTTCTGACAACAGAGGAAATTCTTCAGTGTCAACTTTGCTTTCCCTTGTACCTACTTTCTTTGAAATTACTTTTATCATGCTTTCAGCAAAACTGTAGCTCTTAACAGGAGCCTTGGTATCAAAGATGGAGAGATCCAAAGTTGGACTTGCACACATAAATCCTTCAGCCATATTTTACTTCAGAACTTCTATCTATTTGGCCTGAAAATGAGGACATTATTTCTCTCAATGACATATCCCTGCATTTCACAAAGATGTTCCCAATGTGGTTTGTGTATTGCATTAAGTGTTCAAATGTGGTAAAAAAAAATGAGCTGTCCACTTAATTATTTGCAGGTCTTCAATAATCTGAAAACTAACACAAGCACTAAAAATAATATAATAATACAAAAAGAATACAAATATGAGTTTTCTATAAAGCCATTCAGGAAAGATTCCTCATAAATTTATAAATGAAGGTATGCTGCATTGCTTTTATACAGTACTTTCAAAATCCAAATTACATTTAGTATGGAGTCAAATCCCTCACAGAAGCTGTTGTATCAGAGCAACATTAACAATTGGACTTGGTGATCTTAAAGGTCTTTTCCAAAGTAAATGCTCCCATGATTCTGTGATTAATACAGCTGACTCATAATTCCAAGTTTATTTAACAAGGTCTGATTTTTAAAAGTGTGTTGACTGACATAAGTATAGTACTAACCTGTGATTTCTTACTGATTGGTTATAGTATTCTCTCATGAATTATCCGCATTTCTTATTTATATTTGGTAATTTTTATGTCATTCTTACATCGCAAAGGGTTGTTAGAATGAGTGTAAATGTACTTTATATTCCATTTATATTCCTAAAAGGGTATAAATTGAACAAATGAAGACTATAAGCATGGTTATTTTTATGTAACTTTGTATGTGTTTAAAGTTGTGGGCTTCTCTGTGAGATTGTACAGAGTATCTCAGATTCCAGGAAATATTACATCTTCCCAAGTGAATGGCAATAATTGAAGTACCTATCTTCCATCTCTCAGTTTAGAGGCTTTCTTCACTCCCTGTGTTACACAATTGTTATGGATGTGACATCCTGTTATTACATGAAAAAGTGGAGGTTTCCAGGAGATAAAATCTCAATTAATGCAAGGACCCTTTGAGCATATATCACTAGGAAGTCTAGCTAAAAATTCTTCTGAAGGAGAATCTGAAGCCAAGACAAATGTTAAACACATTGCATTTCAATGTTTTCCAGAGGTAGCCTGAATCTTCATACTCTTACATGAATGACTTCAAATTCATTTCTACTTTCTTTTCTATTTACTTTTTGACAGCATGAATTTAGTTTACACTGGTTTAAAAAAGATTTAGACTTCTGTTCATAAAGATGTTATACACAAAGAGAAGGTTTAAACATGTTACTGTATTTAAACAGGCCTGCTGATTGAATAGCAGAAATGTTGATAGAGACTTACTAAAGTCACTGCTTTGAAGAATAGAACTGAAAAGGATCCAGAAACAAAGTAGACCAAGCCTGTCAGGCTGACCAGAGCATCTCAGGACAATTGAGAAAACCTTGGAATATGACTCTAGAAGTGCATTTCAAGAATGGAGGGAGATACACAAATAAGTTAATTTGTGGTTTTCATACAGAAGTTATAGTAACATGAAACTATTTTGGTTTTAGACATGATGTAAGAGTAATATTATTTGTGTCTGCTGATTTGCATTCCATTTCACCCAATACAAATCCAACACTGGCAGGACTACATAGGCACCAGTGAAGGTAAAAGTGGAATTTTCAAAAGTATGAAACTTAGAGGCTTGCCTCACTGAAGTTACATACAGCACATTGCTGAAGACCTTAGGGCTTGACTTGGGACAAAAAGATGTACATGAGCTAATTTATATCAGTGAAAAGTAGCTGTAAGGAAGATGCTTTCAAACATCTGAGCTAATTCATCTCCTGCTAACTGTAGATGTCTCTGTGTTGTGCTCCATAGCAGAGGAATACCCCTGCACATTTTTCAGTATCCCATGCATAGTTAGTGGAGTCAGAGGTGTCAGTGAAGATTTTATTTTGTCAGCAGAATCTTGAATGCTGACGATAGTGTATGAAAACAGTAATCCAGCTACATGTCAGCTGTTGGAAGTTTTGTTGGAAGATTTGCAACTACACTAAATATCTTTTTACTTACAACTTATATTTCATTCAAAAACCATTGCTGCCCAATAAACAAGAAATACCATGATGCCATTTTATAGTCACTTTTCAGAGCATAGCATTTAATCTAACTCTACAGTTACACTGTTACTGTATATTAGAAAATATATGTGATGTTCTCTTACCTGCAATAGAGGGCTAGGGTTATCTTGAATTTGGCATTTTTATGCTTTTAAAAACCTTCATGCTGTAAACTGCATGCAATCCAGTAAAAAAATGCTTTTCTTTCCTTTAAATACAGTTGATCACTATTTCAGGAGTATTTACTGCATCAGCATCTATCCTTGCACAAGATCCCAGTAGGCAAAGTACTTCACAAATGTGTCTAAGAGGGTCTCTGCCTCTAGGAACAGGGTACATAGTTCATCTTCTTGCTGGTGAGATAACATTCTCACTCCATTGTTTTATTACTGATTTTACTTATCTCCAGCTATGCAAATACTACATTTTTTAACGTTTTGCAAAACCTGTTAATGCCCCTTCCTGAATCAATCAATGGCAAACCTAAATATTTCACCTCTGTGAAATAGTCTCTGTTATTATCATAAATATCACATGGGCAACAGTAGGTTGGCAGGCTATGTTTGATGTTTCTCCTCCCTGCAGCAGATAATATATGTGCATAATTGCTCAAGTGCCATCTGGTTGCAACTTAAGATGTGGTGCTCATTGATAATGAAAGCACTGATTTGGTCCCACACATGAAATGGAAGTCTGTTTAATATAAGTATGCATGATTTTGTAGGACCCTGTTATAAAAAAAGAGCAATGCCTTCTCAAAACCTTTTAAGAAATCTGTATTTAAAAATAATTTTTCTAAATAGAATGAAAATATGGCTGAAGGAGACCTGATTAGTTTGGGATTTAAAAACGTAATTGTTGCTTTGAGCACGGAGTGACAGCTTGAAGCTCTCAGCCCATTTAATCACATTATAGGGCCTCTATAGGGCTTCCCTAGCACAGAGGACAGGGCAGGGAAGAGTGAGGTTCAAAGGTGGTGGGGGCCCAGGCCGGAGTCTGCTGCAGTAAATGGCAAAACTCTCTTTGACACCTGTGTGTAGGGCACTGCTCTAGTCTGCCCAAAACATGGGGTGGTGTCAGAGCCATGGGAAAAAAACCCGGGAAAAAGTGACAACTGAGCAAAGACATGGTAATATTATTCAAATGCACAAAAGACTTGCAGATATGAAAAAAAACCCATAATAATCCTTTTCTTCATGTCCACTGATAGTGCAAAAAGTAAAGTGATTAAACTGTGGCAAGTGAGATTTACTTTAAAGCAGGGAAAACTCTTTAATGAGCAGGGAATGACTGGCTGGGATCTATTGCCTGAAGCAGTTGTCAAATGCCCATTAACAGGGAGGCTCTAGAAGAGGCTGAACACACATACCTGCCAAGAAAAGCTTAGCCCATTCTGCCATGGGGCAGGAAGATGAAAGAATGACCTCTGCGAACCTTCCAGCCCCTGCTGTGGTCCTGTGCATTCTGCATGGAGACTCCTCATCTCCCATGGCCTTTATAGCAACATTTGTGCATAACTTGTCATTCCAAGGAGCAATGCCCTTAGCAGTTCTTCCCTTTGACCTGTGTTTGAGACAAGAAGATGGTGAAGCATTATATATTTGTTCTTTTGAATCAGTTTTAAAATTTGCTTGTCTATCTGATAATGTTCATTTTAAACACAGATTATTGTCATTTCAAATGTGTGCACAAGTGATAAGGGAGGTGACTAGCACCTTATTATTAATTTGCTGCTTTTATCTTTGGAAAATTAACATTCTGGCAAGGAATTTAATTGGACTTTTGTTAATTCTCACAGTGATGCTTTCGTTTTTCCTTTTGGGACTGGAGAGAAAAGCCAACATCTGGTGTTTGAGGATGCTAGGGACTTACACCATATTATGTCTAATATCTCAACTGTAAATAAACAAAATGAATAATTAAGTGAATAATGAGGTGTCCTGAATGAAGACTTCTTTGACTGTATCTATGGAGTGTTTGTACTCCTGTCGTTTGTTCTCTGTTGGGCATCTCGGGCAGCACATTGCCCGTATGGATATTTGCAATGTATTTTTTTCAAGCAGAACCCAGAAATAGTATTAACGAAGGTTGGCAGATAAGAAGAGAGGCTTTTGCTCTTCAAAGCTCTATCTGTCTGTATGAAAGGGGAAAACATAAGAATAGTAGAATTTGTGTCATGGCCCCAAGGACACTGACAGGCCCCTGCCTGGCTTCCCCCAGGGCCTTGTGAGGAGCAGCTGAGGGAGCTGGGAACTTGTGCCAGCAGAGGTTTAGGTTGGATATTGGGAAAATTTTATTTATGAAAAGGGCGGTCAGGCATTGAAACAGGCTGTCCACGGAAGGGGTGGAGTCACCATCCTCAGAAGTTTTCAAAGGACACGTGCATGTGGCACTTAGGGACATGGTTTAGTGGTGAAGGTGGTCGTATTAGGTTAATGGTTGGCCTCTGTGATCTTCGAGGTCTTTTCCAACCTTAATGATTCTATGATTCTATGATTCTATGATTGTATTCTGGTTGGATGCAGATGGTATATTCCATACATAACAATTTTGCAATGGGTGGAAATGTTCAAATCACCAGTACTTCAGTGGCATGAAGGGCAACTCTTCTCACAGTCCATGCAGCAGCTAAGGACAGAGCAAGGGGCAGGAGCTTCTGGGTTCAGCCACAGATCTGGCTCAGATCTGCTTAATTACTTATTTTGTCTGTTCATTGCATTTTAAAAACACAAATTGTAAGTAATCAGATTTGTTGATTTCATTTGCTTTTACCAAAAAAAAGAAGGTGGCATCACGAGTGACTACTCGATACGTCTGTAAATGTGTGGCATCAAAGTGAAGGCTTGTTTGGTTTTTTCCCTTTGAATACTTTATTAACATTCCTGTGATTAGCACTGAGCAAGGTGAGACCTGGATTTCTGCTGCTTTGCTGAGGCAACAGCAAGCACCTCCCTCAGCCAAATTTCTAGTGAACTCTCTGAAGACTACAATGGGGCAAGAGCCACAGGATTCCAAAGTTGAGCAACACCATCTCCTGACTATCCTGTAGACAGATTACTGGGGAAGCCTGGCACTAAGGCAGCTGGCTTCTGTGTCTGGAATTAACATTATCTCAATTTCAGCTTTTCACCTTGAATGTAGTTGTGTATAAGTAGAATGCAAAGTTATTTTTTTGGTATATATGATATGACAATTAAAGTTAGCGTTTTCTCAGCACTTGCTATTCAGAGCTATAAAGGAAAGCTAAATGAGTTGTCAAGGAGACACAGTGAAAATTAATGATGAGGATGGAACTCAGAAGGGTTGTGGACATCCGTAGCACCAGTAATTGTTTAAAATCTCTTGATATCACCTTAGGTGAGTGTCCTAAGCTTTTCCCTGACAACTGCACTGGCTGCTAGCTACGCTTTAGTGCCTTCATTTCCAGCCCATGGCCAGACATGCTCTTTTCCTTCTCCTTGGGAAGAAGACTGAGTGGAATTGGCAGATGACTGCTGCAACTGTATCACCTCCTTGCTCTGTCCCTGGTAGCCTGTGCTCAAAGTACCTGGTCCCAGGTGTGTAGTCTCCCAGCTTCCTATCATCTGCTTAGAGAGGAAACTTTAACACCTGTGCTGGAAAACATGTAAAATTGTAAGAAATATTGCCACCATCAGTGATGGAAAACTGCATAAATCTCACTCTGAACCACAAATGTAGAAAAACAAGTTAAAAGACACTGGTGTTCTGCCACAACACTAAGATTTGATGAAATGACAGTTCTTCAAAAAAAAAACAAAAAAAGGATTTTTATGTCTGCCTTCAAACACAGTCTTGAATAACAACTCATATTCCCAGTATCATGGCATGAAACTTTAGACATTGCAACTACACAAAGTACAGCTTGTCCAATGTTAAACCACCAGCAAGGACAAACTATTTTTAGAGTTGTCATATATTATTGCACCTGAGCTTTATTGGTCTTCAGATTAAAAGAGGTTTTCCTTCAGAGAAGTTCACTTGAATTTTATATTCATTTACTAAGCCTTATGTTACTATTCAATTTATTTTAAAGCAGATTCTTTGGGGAAAATGAGAAAGCTAATTTGAATTGATTCTTTGGAGATTCAGGTTTAAATGAAGTGCCATAAAATTGGCAGTCAACGTGAAAAAATAGAATTGAATTCTATACTTGTACTACTCAATGGACACAGGCACCTTGCTCTTGGCTGCAGCTGAGGGTTTTGATGCAGTATATTTCAGACAATTTAAACACACTTAAGCATGAAACTTCACTGAAGTTTTGGTTACTAAGGAACCAAAGAGTTTTCCTTGTTCAATTGTTTTTTATCAGATTATAAATTTATGGCTGGCAGGTTCATAAAGTTCATCCTTCTCTCCAGGTTTTCAGAACTAATATTATAAATTCCTAGTGGCATTAATCCTGATATTGGGTAAGTCATGGTACTTTAGCATCTAGTTGAGGACTTGTCAGAGCAATGTTACTCGCCAATAACCTCCTCTTTCTCCATTTCTAAGTGCACCAGCTCACATTTGGGTAAGAATGTTTTGGGTGTCCTGCAGTTTTAACTCCCAATTTAAAACCTTCTGTGACAGGTTTGAGGTTTGGGTGACAGATGTGTGTTTTAGTTTATTTCCAAAACAACATAATTTTTAGATTTTACTATCACATATTACAGGGCATCTAAAATCACTCACATTTACAGACAATTTAGGCCACCATGACAATTCCTTATCAAATGAGTAAACATTTGGTTTACAGGTTTTTGGTCAACAGGTCAAGCCTATAGACAGAAGCATTTTAGACATCTAGAGACAT
This sequence comes from Atrichornis clamosus, assembly GCA_013400975.1. Lineage (NCBI taxonomy): Eukaryota > Metazoa > Chordata > Aves > Passeriformes > Menuridae > Atrichornis > Atrichornis clamosus. Next base: position 120,391 of record WBMZ01005330.1, read on the forward strand.
TTTTCTCTAAAGAAATGAGAACGTCTGCTTAACAGAATTTATGTTTTTCTGTAACTGTTTGATGCATTTACAGCTTGGGAAATTCACAAAAATAATGGCTGAGGAGATGGTTGTTCAATTTCCTGTCACATAAATTACTGAGTGGATGTTCATTACTCCATCCCGGCACTGTGCTTCCAAGCTAATCAGAAGAAGAAGTGAGGATATGAAAAAATATGCTGGAGAAAACTCCAGTACATGCTATTTTGTGCTCTGCACATATGGTCCCATATTAGAAATGACTGTTATTTTGTATGAGTAAATACATGAAGAAATACTTAAATTGAAGGGGAAAAAAAATTGCCTCATTCTGATAAACTTTATGTGAAAACAATGTTAAGGAAAGAAGCCTTCATTCCCAGGATTATTTTGTCATGTGCCCAGCCTTCCAAACAGTATTAGTCAGGAGCAGACATGCTTATTTGCTTTAGCTCCTATTGTATGTGTTGGACACCTGGAGTCAGACATCAAAGTTGAAATTTAAATGTGGAAACTAAAATCCCCCAATCTTTCACACATGCTAAGTTTTGCTACAACCCTCAGCGATCTCAGTGGGAGCTGTAGCTGCTCAACATCTTGAAAATTTTGCAGTTTTAAGTGAGGTGCTTTGTGAAGGCGAGAGGTGTCTGTCTGCCTTGATACAACTCAAAAGCTCCTTGGAACCAGCTGAAAAGGAGAGGGGAAGTGATGCTGCTCTTTGCTGCACTGCTGAGCTGATGGAAACCCACGGACTGCTCTCCTCTGTGCCCCCAGTTTTTTGAAAGCAGAGCTTGATGTTCAGAAGCTTGCAGGCACCTGCTATTCAGAAACTTTCTTCTACCCCTTTTTGCTTAAGACATCAAGCAGAATTTGCCAACATGATGACAGTCACAAGCATGTCAAGCTGCTTGGCTCTGGGAAGTGGCATGTGGTGCATTTTCTCATTCGTAGGGCAGAATTTTGACAGAGCTGATCTCTGGATCCCTGGAAATCCTTTAGCATCTGTCATGATTACATAAAGAATAACATTTGCTCAAAGCCAGAGTCTTGTCCTCAGTGTATCTCAGTTGGTGAGAATCTGAAATTTTGTCTCTATTAAAAATTGAATTGTTTCTGAATGCTGTGTGCAATAAGAATATAACAACATGAAGGATAAAGAAAAATTAGAAAAGTAAATTTAATCCAGTTGTCTCTGCTTTGTATTCTGTTCAGACTCCCCCAGAAGCCTGAGTCTTTCCTCTCTGTGCAGAACAGCACTTTGGGAACAAGCATTTACCTGTGATGCAGCCCTGAGCCAAGCATGACCCTCTCTTCAAAGTGAGCATGTGAAAAGACATCGGCATTGTCCAGTCCTTAGATCTCTGTCTCATTTGCATGCTATAATATTAAAATAAGCCAGGATAACCTTTTTCAATAGATAAATATAGCTTTCTGACACAAAATGGAGCACAAGGTTTGGAAACCAGCCTCCTTCCTGTTCCCCTCTCTCTGCAGGGTATCTCCTTCCTTCCTCAGACCTGACTTTTCCATCCTGTGGTTTTCAGAGGCTTAAGTGAGCAAGTCCATTAAACTCTCCCAGTTTCCTGCTACTCTCTGGATCCCCACAGGTCTGCTCCCTGCTGCCAGCCCCTGGTGTACCCCAGTGCCCTCCTGTGCCCCCAGCTGGTGCTCCCAAGCTGAAGAGGCTTCCAGCAAACTCTTCTACCAACTCGTATAAGGATGTGCAATGATTTGGTAAGAATCCTGTTTTGATCCTGTTGGATTAAGGGTAAACTACAAGCTTTCTCTTTTACCCATTGATCTCATTGGTGATTTCTTTTCTTGGAGAAGGAAGTTGGCTGGCAGTTTTGGTTGTTACTCCATTGTAAATAATGATGTAAACTGTTATTTACAAGATATTTGTTTATTTGCTGAAGATTAGTAAAGGCATTTTAAGAACCCCAGCAGATTTTGGAGGATTGTTGAATCATATGGTCAAAGGATGGATCCATACCTGATTCTAAATGGTAAATTGATTCTAGTTAAGATCTAGAGAAAGTATGCAAGGGAAATGAAAGACACTTCTTACTTATTAGAAAAAAAAAGCTGCATGGGAACAGGAACTCATTGCAAACCATTTAAATAATTTAAGCAATTTTTTTCTAATTAGACTTTTATAATTGCAGTGAATTGTCCCTTTTTCATAACTGTGTCTGAGTCTCCTTGCTGGTCTGAGTGCTGTCCCTCAAACAGGGGGTCTTGTGTCTCATTTGTCTTAAGATGAAAACTCATAGTTTTCTAAGGTTTATATCAATTTGGTTAAAACCATTACTATCTTCTAATTATTATTCCAAATAGACCTGATTTTATGTAGGTATTTATTAGATCTTGTCACCAGAAATAGTAACATAGTAAAAACAGATTTGATTATTAGCTAAACCTTTGACTCAGACAATAGATATGTTTGCCCTTTGAGTTAAGCAACAGAAGTTGCAATTCTCATTCTTTTACCCAACACAGTAATTTTCTTTAGAAAACCTTTCGGAAATGTTCTTTTACAAGATTCTGACGTTTTTAATTCTCATATCTTTTAAGGGCAATGTGAAAGAAGAAAAGAAGGAAATTCAAGTGCAGGAAGCAAAAAAGGAAGAAACTCAGGAGAGGGTGTTCTTCTCAGAAAAAATAAAATGGAAAAAATCTAACAAACCTTTTTATGGGAAGCTGTGTGAGTACACACTGTTTATTTCAAAACTACCTACAGAAATAGTAATATAAATTAAAATATTTGCCATCATGACAAGCTGTCCATAGGCAGCCTTAATATAATTATTTTATTCCATGTCTAATGCTAAAGTGTCACACTGTAGAGATAAGTGCTTTAGAGATGCCAGTAGATAGAAAGACTTTTGATACGAAATCACACAGTGTTCAAGGTGAGAAATAGTACAGTGGCGAGGGAATTGTCTTTATTTGAGAGCTGGGGGCACATGTCCAGAGCAGAGGGCAAAGCACAGCATGTGCTGCACAGCACTGTGTGTCCCTGCTGCCGTGAGCGAAGCAGAGAGCCTGGCTGGGGTGCTGCTGGTGCTACCCAGCAGCTGCAGTGCCCCACGCTCTGTGACTGTATCAACAACTCATACCCTGTGCAGACAGGGCACTTTTGCTCTCTGACGCTTTCCAGGTATAATTTCAATGGGGCATCAATATCCAGTTCCAGCCACAGCTACCTTTGCTCTGTTTTAGTAACCTGGTGACCTTAGTGACTCCACTGATTTTATAATTTTATCAAGCCTTCTATCAGAAAAGTAAAATCTAAAAGATACATCTAAAGAACCAGAACATGTAGAACATAGACATCTTTATAAAGCTGTATTTGTGAAATGACTACAGAAAATTATCTATCACGTTTACAATACAAGATTTAAACCAAGTAAATTAATACTACACAAAGCCCACAGTAGAAGCTGTTGTTCAATATACATAACAAACATAAAAGCATTGTCATGCCAAGTAACAAATTCCCTTTTCCTCATCACATAGCAAGACCTCAGACTTGAGCTGTCCCCCAGAATAGTCAGACTTTATCTTTGCTTGTTGTCTACATTAAATCCAGTACATCAGTTTGGACTTTTAGAAGTTGACATTTTATTATTAAAGTTCATAAGCAGAAAATATAATCAATGGACTTTACCTTAACAGTTACTTACATTGTCCTACATGATAACAAAGACATACATTTTTAAATATCTATGCATAAGTGTGTTCCCTGAAGCAGAATATTTGTAGTTTCAGAATTCTGTTCCCTTTCTTAAGGCCAGTACAAGCAGATGGGCAACCTGATCTCCAAATAAGCCCAAGTCACTTAAATGGTTTTACAGTAAAGATAAGTTACAGCTTCTTCTAATCTGATACATCCTCTAAAGGGCTGAGGAGATGAAAGCCCATTCACTAGACTAAGGTAAGTGCTCCAAGGAATGTGAAACTCAAAAAACTTACACATTTCTGTGACAAAATGCTACGTACTTTGTATTTGCTAAATTAATAATAATAGCATAATTATTAGATTGATTTTATTAGATATACAAGTAGAATAACTCTTAAAAATTGCCATGTTTAATATGTTTAATTCACAGAACCAAATGTAAGCTGTGCTTACATGTGTTTCAAACCTTGCCCTGTAATTATAATATGTGGAGGATCCAGGGTACCATTACTAACACAGGTGCCATCCCCATTACATTGCCTGGCCACTGCACCGTGTAATTGAGGACAGAAATGGACCAAGATCCGTCTGCTCATATATGTCAGCAAGGAGTTATCTATAATGATTCTTTGCTCATTTATCATTTGGTAGAAGATTTTGCAACAATTTCTTCAGCTCTCATGTGTGCCCAATCCACAGGCATGTTTGCATTGTGTTTCTTTGGCATGTGTTGAAAACAATTATTAGCACATACTGCAAACTATCAAATGGGATGTTTGCAGCTGTCATTTCCCAGGATTATATTTTGCCTCCCATACGGGCTGATTATGTCTGTTGTCAACAGGCAGTTGGAGGATCATGTAACAGGGGCCAAATGCAAGACTCTTCTCATCAGACAGCACTTAGGGGTAGAAAACCCAAGGGAAATTAATGCAGAGGACATAAAAAAAGCAAATAACCACAGAGAAGGAATAACAGAATTTTGTTATAGCTGAGTGGTGTTTGATAACTTCAGCATAATTTGGCTTTTCGATGAAGCTAATGGTTCATTCAATGCAATTTTAGTTTTAAATTACCTACAAATTCAAAATTATCTTCTGACTACATTATCTCAACTGACTCAGACATGGCAAATACACTACAAGGAACTTCATGTGGCAGTGGCACCAGAGCCTGCAGCTGGGGAAGCCTGAGGCATTTCCTCATTCCCATTGAAGGTGCTAGGAGGTTTTCCTAAATGCAGGAAGTGAAGTCTCTGATCAGACTATGTTCCTCATGGGATGGGGATGTGCTGGGAAAAATCCCCTGTAGCTGAAGAGTTGTCAAAAATACAATCCACAGCACATGCAACATTTCACAGCTGAGAGCCAGATGGATGATGGGTACCCTTCACCCCGTTCCCTTTCTCTACCTTTTTTTTTCTCATATGTTTAAGGCAGAGAGGAGTAATTAACCATATGTGGGCTGGGAGAAGTGTAGGGTATTATACTCCAAGAGTTAAAATGCTCACAGGCACTTGGTGCCTTCCTGCACTGAGAACTACTCACAAGTTGCTACTCCTAAAGTCCAGCCATATGTGTTAGAAAAACTAGTGTGAAGTTTTAATGTGCAAGTAGATAGTTAGACAGGCACATTAATATTTCATGGAGAATTGCTAGACTCAGATAAATATGCAAGAGGCTTTTATTCAGATCCAAATTTGCCTTTACTCAGGCATTGAATTCAGTAGACAAGGGGTTCAATATTTGACGCTTGAGTGTAGATATCTATAAGAATTGATACTTCTCAGTTAGATAGTGGGTGTTTCTTTAAAATAAGTTCTCAATCAAATAAAGGTTAAATGAAGTCAGTGGCACACAGGATGTGCTGCAGGTAGGAGAGCAATAAGACAGCTATGGCTCTGCATAACATGCATTTTTTATATTGTACTCTTCAGATTTTGTCTGCAAGAGGAGTTTGATGCAATCAGTCACAGCTCTAACAGAAAAACACAAATTCAGTGACGGTAATTATCTGCCTTAATACAGAGTTTTGTATCACTTCTCCCTTGTCTGCCCCTCCTTGTCTGGCAAAATGAGAATGAACATCAGTGCAGGTTCCTGTGGGGAGTTGTTTTGGCTGGAGCCTGGCAGGCACAGATGGCCAACAAGCTGCAGTCCCCGGTCCTACTTGGCTGAACAACCACACTGGGTCATCTAATGGATACTCAGAGCCATGAGAGCCCTCATTTGCTCTGAACTGCTGCTTTCCTGGTTTCCTTGGGTTGACTACTGGCACATTATAGTCCCTCCCAAAAAAATTCTCTCTGCAGCCCATTTTAGGTTTGTGGCAAGCCTCATGGCCTACTTCTCCCTTTCCTTCTCTCAGACACAGAGCCTTGAGAAAGCCTCTACCCTTTGCACCCACAAATCAGCTTCCAGGCACTGGTGCTCCATACAAAACATGGGTCATTAGGTGCGAGTCCTGGGCCTTCAGCTGATGATATGGCCTGGTCCTAAGAAGCCAAAACTGTCAGTGCAGGCCCATGGCATAGTGAATGAGGGTGCCCCAGGTGCTGCTGGTGCTTCCAGCCCACCAGGATCTCCCTGTTAACACATGGCTAGGCGAGGGTGGCTGGAAAGGAAAAGCCATGGGATAAGGGGCAACACAGAGAAATGCAGGGCTGCTGTAGAATTAACAGGATGAGGGGAATGTTGGCACTGTGGTAGGGCTTGATTATGGGCAGATGATGACAGGAAGAGGAACAGCTGGACAAAAGGGCAGCAAGGATGGGGGAAAACCATTTAGAGCGTGGGACATCTGAGCACAGGGAAGGCCTCTGCTGCAGGGGCTGTATCTGCTCCTGGTGCCCTCTGCTGCTGTCCCAATGGCCACACAAGTCTACTGGTGTTCTGCAGGCTCCAGTTGGGCCCCTATTTTACCCTTCTTCCTGGTGCTACGTGCCTGCTTTGGCCCTTTCTGTAGACAGTCCTTGAACTCTGCCGGGCCAAGCTCTTTTCCTCTAATTCTTTCCTGCAATCCCACTTGTTGAGTGGACCGAGCCTGGTTTCCCTGCTAGCCCCCAGGAAACCAGCAATGCTGCATTCATCTCTCTCTTCTTTGCAATTTTTTGTCCCCTCCAGATTGACATGGCCTCTGCTTATCTGGCTTCCTTCTGACACCAGGGTGTTACATGAGCTTCTGGAAAGACCGGCTTCCCACTCCCGATGCCCTGAAGAAAGATGGTCTGAGGGTACACCTTTCAAGTACATGGTGTGGCTCCTCTAAAACCCATGATAATCATGTGTAGTCAAAGCAATCACATCTACACAATGGCTAACACTGCAGATGCCTGGCTCCTTCACTACATTTCTTTCTTTCCCTATAGTTTTTTTTAGTCCCTCCCTGTTTTGTACTTATCTCCCCACCATATTCAGCCCTGCAGTCTCCTTGCCCATGCTAGAAAAATGAGGAATCTATGATAATAGTACAAAAGTGTCTTGTGACTATGACACAGTGGTAGATGGCTCTGACAGCACAATTATGTTGAAGCCAGTGGAATTGAGCCTTTTTTATCCCACAGCTAAGAATCTGACTCCTATTTTCAAAAGATTAATTCTTTTCAGATTTACAGAAGTCAGCCAATGTCTACTTCTTGCTGTGTCTTCTTGTCAAAGCACTTTACTTTTCTGTTCTCTCAACAATCTATTTATTGGAAACAATGCATGAATTTTATAAGAATAATGGTCTTGTGTGTGATGCTCAATCAATCTAATTTTCAAGCCTCTTCAAAGTTTGCCAAGCTCTACAGCTTAAAAATCCACACTTCAGCTTCTCACAGCAAGTGTGAGATGCTTCTTAAATTTCTGGGCAGTTGGAGCATTTTCTGTCCTCAGGCAACATCAATTTGTCCATTACTACAATGAGCCCAAATTGCTCTCCGTGGTTTGATTCAGTTCCAGAGGCAAATTATAAGATTTAAGCACAACTGAGAAAATATAGGTGGGAATTTCAAAATTCCTTCCAGCACATACAAGCTCAGCTCCCTTAAAACTGCTATCACTTGTGCTCCAGGTCAGTCAGTATCAACGTCTGCTCACATAACACTTTATTATACCTCTGTTAAGGTGTGTTAGGAGAGCCCAGCAGGCATACTTCTTATTTCTGAATTGACTGCAAGCTAGTGAACAGATGTGATTCCCTCCCTCTACCCTCCTGAAAAGCCATGCGGGTAATTTCACCTGCAGACATGCAGATGAATATTTACTCCGTGCAGGCAAACTACTTACATCTGCTACATTATTTCTCTTGGTTATTTTTCTGACATTGTCAGGAAGGCCTTTACATTTCTTGGCCAAAGCATCTCAAACAATAACTCTGTGAATAAATTGAAAATGGACAATGAACTCATCTGATTGATTTGTGACCATGCCCTCAGTCAGACTAATGAGAGTGCACATTTCTGCCATGTGCCCATTGCTCACGTGTGTATATATTCTTCAGAGGTACTACAGCCTGGGTTTTGCTTTAAGAAAACCCACAACATTTTGGCAGAAAACACATTAAAAGGAATGATTCCTCAAGGCTTATGCAATTAAAACAATAGTTTAAAAAAAGGTGTTAAACAAAAAAGAAGTGTATGTATAAAAAAAAAGATAAAAAATAAGTTGCTACTGTGAAGTAGAGGGCTTCACAGAATTTCAACCTCAATTTATTGAGGTTCCAAAATAGAGATTTCTCTGCAATTCTCTGCTATGAGACATAGCCGTATCAGACAACACATTTTAGAGTTCCTATTCTCTTTTTCTTGCAACACTGCAACTTAGAAAACTGAGATCAGACCTTTTACTTAGCCATTTCATTTTATTTTTTACATTTTTGCATTTAGTAACATTGCACTTCTGTTTGTATCTGTTCCCTGTCAATGTTACTTCTAGTCTTTGATGTTTAAATAAAATAATATTTTCGTGTCCAGTTAGAAAATACTGTCAGGACATCCTTGTGTTTAAACATATTTCAGTGGTAGTAATTATAAAAGAAAGCCCCTAAAAACATGCCCATTAATCTCTGATTATGTGAAGTATCTTTTACCTCAATTATTTGCCAGATATTTCTCTTTAACATTGCTTCTACAGGAACAGGAGATGATTCAGAACTTTCCTACTAAAGAATAGGAAAACAGCTGATATATTCTCTTATTCTTCAAGTGACATCTCAAGCATAAAACAAAAGGGGAAGAGCGAGTGAATATCTTGAAAGCACAGAAACACAGAATCGATCTTTTTATTTTAAATGGTCCCATGTGTTCAATTGCAGTGGGAGTCCCAGATACTTTCCACTTATGAAAATCAGACCAGATTAGTTTAACCTAAATACCCAGAAGTGGATTTGGTAGCTTGGCATCTTTGAAAGCTCAGCGGTAAAGTTCAGCCATCGCCCCAGAAGGTGCCATGGGGGAGCAGCACTAATTAAGGCTCATCTCCCTGTACTTTTTCTTTCCCTTGTTCTTGTGCCTGTCTTTGCCTTGGGGACAAGGCTGAGATCTGGTGCACTGAACACGTGTCATCACTTGGCCAGCAGCACAACGGGTCACAGGCCAGTGCCTGCTGCTCCCTGGTCGGGGTAGGGGGGTGGGCAGGAAGCAAAGCTGGAGGTAGCCATGTAGAGATTGAATGGCAGGACACGCTGCATAGCCTGGGAGCCCCACAGAAGCTCCCTAGCACCCCAGAATGCAGGAAAGGTCCTTCTTCTTGCCCCTGGAAGGCTTGCCATGAGCTCTTCTTTCTAATCCCACTTGTGGATGTGCACTGTAGGGAAAGGTGCAGGAAAGATACCCCAAGACACACCTAACACTGATGGAAGTGATGCTGAGCATGTGAAGCATTACCTGGATGCCCTGCAGAAGCTGTGCCCATGCTTTTAGGGCTGAACAGTCTGAAGCACCTGCAGAGATCTGCATTGTGATACCCATGCACTGGCCCTTGGTAGGCGTTACTAAAGCAAACATACTCCTATCTCTCCATTCATCACCTGTACAGCAACTCCTTCATTTATTTCCCCGGGAAAACCACTATTTATGCTCTCATATGGTCCCTGATGTTATGTATAGGTAAGCAGGAGCCTGAACTCTCTGCTGTGATAGGTTCACTTTGTGTGCCCCCACATGCTGCTCTGTGAAATAGGCCCAGCAGCACCTCCCCACCCTGCACGCTGTGCCAGTGTTTCTGAAATGCTTCATGCACAGGTGATTTTGTAAGGGGCAGTTTTAGAGTGACCATGCAACATGTCTGTTAAGGAATATAGGTCAATGAACTTGATGATCTTAGAGGTTTTTTTCCAACCTTAGTGATTCTGTGATTCAAGTTTTGTATATCAAATACAATTTTATTCAATCATGCATTGAACTTTTCATGTCTTTATGGTGTCTCTGTAGGCCTAGAAATAGCCTGAGTCAAGACAAATAGCCTGAGTCAAGATGCCAGCATCTTGTGTACTCCGTACCCCTACAACTGGTGCACTGAACAACAGCTGTCTGCTTTGAGGACCATGTGAGCCCCACACACAGGTACAAGCTGCAGATCCAACACCTCCTCCTCCCTCACAAACTACTTTCAATGCAAAGAGAACTGGGCATGTAAAAGACCAGAGATGGTTGTGGAGAACCACCTCAGTAAACCAAGGACCAGATGAAAGAACTCACTGCAAAGTGTTTATGCCCACAGTGTAAAGGCTGCCTTGGCACTTAGTGTCCTCCAGAATCAATATTTAATGTTCAATTCTTTGTCAAATTTAATTTCTTAATTTCTTTAACTTCCAATTTAATTTCTTTGTTAAAATTAGGAGATCTAGTTGAATGCATCATGCTGCTTCTTCAAGTAAAGGCTCACAGGGAAGTTCACCTATGGCAAGCTTGACAGACTGGGGCTATGGCTTCAGCACATGGCCCAAACATTTTGTGCACATTGTTATAACTTGATTTTTTCATGTAAACAAGATACTCAGGTTTGGGAAATAACCTCTGAGCATGCAGAATATGGCATTCCACTCATTTTGCATATGCAGTGATGAGTACATGCTAACTGCCACGAAAGAGATCTTCTCTCACTACTACCAAACCCGGCAGGAATTTATGAACCATATGCTTTGCCTTGAAAAGGCTAAGCAGATGAAAGGTCTCTCTGACTACCTTTAAACTTTCTTATCAGCTTGAAGTTGAGCTCACCCATTCCCAGCAGCCCACTTGCATTTGTCATTTCTGCACGCTCGGATGTTCATTGCATGTTTGCAAGCAGCTGAACCTGTTCTGGTGTGGGGAAGATGGGTAGTGCGCACACCCCAGTCCTAAGAGTGATACAGTTGCCAGAAGCACCAAACTGGCTTGACCCAACTCATCCACACCTTCCAAATGTGCCTTCAGAGGCAACTAGAAACACCTGCCCTGTTTGTGAGGTGTTGAATGTTCCTGCTAATGTACGGCCTCTTTAGTAGGGCACTCAGGATTGAACTGCAGTTAGAGTGACTGTGAGCACCTTGTACACTTTTGGTATTGTTGCTGTTACTGTTCATTTTTTTATTTCATCGCTGTTTCCAGTAAATTGCTCTTATCTCAACCCATGATCTTTGCCTTCTGTGACTCCAATTCTCCCCTCCAGCCCCAACAGGGGAGAGAGAGGAGAAGAGGGGAGTGAATGAGTGGCACTTGGTTTGGAGTGTTTTGGTGGGAACACTAAAGGGGAAAATACCATTCCTAAACCAACATCATAGCACTAGACTCCTCTGGGCAGACTGTAACAGCTGCTGATAAGCGTATGCTGCTGCTAATGGAGTTTGCAAAGCTGTAACAAGTGTAAACGTTATGTGTCTGGCAATTGCCTACACTGGGTGGAACAGTGTGTCCCAGATTTCAAAAGCATCTTTTGCAGTTGTGATGGGGTTCTTCTCTCCATGCTGGGTTTTGCCAAGTTGAGGGCAGCTGTGTTGTCTAGGGCAATAGAGGAGTCCTGTCTAGAGGAGATATTCAGGCATGACTTGAATGCTGAACCTTATTCAGGAAGATTGCTCTGAGCTGATCTCTCAGCTGGGCGGCCCCTCTGTGTAACAGCGTACCTGCTTGTATGGGAAGGGCCACCTGTGTAGTGAGAGTCCAGAGTGAACAGGATGCTCGTCAGAGGCTACGCCAGAGATTTGGGGCATTACACATGCTGGCTGCGTGTCTTCAAAGGTTCCTGCATGCAGAGACAAGAGGTACACGAGATGGGAGCCTGCTTGTCAGAATACTGCATACGCCAGCTGCCAGAGAGTGTGGGTGCCAGGGCTTGGGCCCTGTGATCCAGTGACCCTCAGTCTGAACTGGGATGATTTTTATATCCAGAAGAGATGTAACCCGTGGTGTTTCCGGGCAGAGCTATTTGCTGATTAACCTTGATGATCTTGGATTCTAATAATGTGGTAATTTTAAGGCCAATGTAGCAAATTTAAGCAGTGAAGACCTTCCAGGTGACACTTGTGTAAAGATTCCACTTTAAAAATAAAGTAGGATTAGAAAGAACATATTAGCTAAAACATTCTGCAGCTATTTTGGACTTGACATCATAATTCTTGTGAATTAATGGAAGTTATCTTTAATATTCTTGCAAACCTTTCCTTCTCTGTTCCTTGTCTATCAGCTCTATTGTCCCTCATCATGTTTTTAATCTAAGGTAAGAGGCTAATCAGAAACCAGACAAATAGCTTGAAAGATCTCTGCTGATTTCAGACATCTTTGGAGCAGACTCTAATACAAGTCATTTCTTAGAATATGGACCCAATTTTGAAGGCATTTATACTGATGGAATAACTGTTTGCTCCAGAAAGTTACTCTGCATTTCCACAATTTAAACTTTTTCCCTTTTATTCACCTGTGCGTCACCAGATAATGCTACTGTGTTTTATAAATAACAGTGAGTAAGGGACAGTGATTGTATCTTCATGCTCTCTTTCTATTAAGTTCTATGCAGATCTGGATGGGTAAAAGCTTTATGCTCCAGATTTGCTTCTTATTTGTGCCAGTTAAATTTTTCATCTATATGAAGTTATTTTCCCTCTCCAGTTCCTCCCAGTCCTCTCCTACCTCTGGCTGCTTCTCAGCATTTTAGTCAATAGGAGCTTCAATCGGTGCAAGCACATTAGGAATTAGCCCAAGAGCAAGTGTGTTATGGGAAAATTTCCTATTATATCCTAAGAGAAGATAAAAGCAAAGGAAAGAACCAAGCATACCGAGCAAAACAAGGACAACAGAGAAGTACAGGAGCAAGGAAGGAAGATCTATTAAACTTGCATTCAACTTGGTAGAAAGAGAAGAGGCCAAGGCATGCAGTGTGTCTGCAATTATCATACAGTGCTTTGGGACAGTGGTTTCCAGTCTGCTATTTCCCATTTTGCTTAATTTTTAATTCAAATTGTGTACTAAAAATAGGGAGCACTTTGGAGCTGAAAAGATGTGAATGGCATAGGAATAAAAAACAGAAACTGTAAGAGGAATGCTGCTGTAGCTGAAACAGCCCTGCTGGGATTTCTAGCTTTGTGTCTCAGTCAGTTACGGTTACAAAATGCAGATTTGCCTTATCTGGGTCATTTTGGCTGAGAGAACACATGGTAGTCCCTTTGTGAAATAAACAATTAGCCAGAGCAAGTGGTCATCTGTCTGACTCTCTTTCTGTAGCTACTGCTATTCCCTTCTCGTGTGAATGTATTTGTACAGCTGATTATTAAAAAGTTTTTAATTTTTGCAAGTTTTATGAGAAATGCTGGAGCCTCCAGTTTTCAATTAGTATCACTGCAACGTGGCTTGTTTATCTAGAACCAGAAGGTCAAGAGACTTTTATCTAGATAAAATTATGAAACCTTATGCTTATGTATTAGCCTCCTCTCCAGAGAAGACTGGAAGATTTTTTGCCTGAAGTCCCAATTCAGCAACTGCTCTGAAGAGTTCCCTTTAAAAAGCAAAGCTATTTCTTCTCTAGGTTAAGTAAAAAAAAAAGAAAAAAAAAAGCTGAAAAATCAGAAAGCAGTTTCATGTAATACTTAAACAGCTGTGCTTTATAAGCCCTAGAAGTCCTCCAGCATCACTGGATGTATGTAGCATAGGCACCTGTCTCTAGCGTCTTTTCTCAAGGCAGGAAGGGTGTGAGGAGGTGAGGTCCAGGCACAGTGACCTTCCACGAAGCGTCCCTTGTCGAGCCGCTCCTGCGGGATTCGCAATTCCCTTCGCACACCCCAGGCACTCCCTGCGAGGTGTGTGCAGGCAGGCACACGCACGCACACACGCGCACGTGCGCACACACACACACACACAATCCAAGCAACCAGCGGACACAAAGAGGTGAGAGGGGTTCTTTGGTTGGAGTTCTGAGGTTTAATAACNAGAGGGGTTCTTTGGTTGGAGTTCTGAGGTTTAATAACAACCTATACTCGAAAAATTCCAGTGACAAAGAGACACTGGCCAGCTTGTGCACAAGATTTTATATGGGGGTAGAAAGGGGCGGAGAGAGCAGCAGGGTCCAATGATATGAGGGTCCAGGGGCGGAGATAAGGTGGGGTGACAGGGTTACAACCAATAGGGGAAGGAGAGGGGAGGAGAAAGGGAGCCAGAGCCAATGGGGAACTGAACAAGGGAGAACTTTCCAGAACTGGGGTAAGGGTTTATGGATGATTGACAGAGGGATTAACATAATGGGGTGTACACCAACCAGGATAAACCATTACATTAACTTAGGGGGAGAACCATAAGGCAAAACCATAGGATACACTGAAGGGGGAGAAAACCTTAAAACAGCGGCAGTTTCAACCACTGCAACAGGCACCACTTTTTCCAGCAGCCATCTGAGGTGCTGCTGCTGCCTCTGCCTTTGGACACGTAGTATGTTGAGAGTGGCATCAGTGACTTTCTAGGAAACAGCCAATCTGGTGTGATAAAGACACAAACCAGGAAGCTCCTGCAACTTCAGGCTTTGTTTTGAGTCCAAGTTACACAAATTTTGTGAATTGTAATATTGGTAACATTATCTCATATATTTGTCTAAATTTCTGTGGACTTCTGTTTGATCAATGAAATGCATTTGCCTATGTCACATATTAAATATTATACCCAGGGAGGCTGAGAAAGACTTAATTATCCCAAATTTTACAAAGCCACATCCTTCTTTCCAGAGCTTTTCTAAGGTACTCCAGCCATGTGCAACTGGAAGGATTGTTACACCCTAATGAACCAGCTTCTCCTATAGAAAATGCTAGTCCGTCCAACTAGAGTAGAGGGTATTTAAAAAAAAAAAATCCATATATTTCATTTTCTGTCATTTTAAAATCTAATAATCAATAATTGTGGTTCAGAATAACCAAGGAAAGCTAAAGGGGTTTAAGTGCTTAAGTCAAGGTGGGACTGTAGTTTTCTGACAGACAGCGGCATCAGGAGAAATTGGCTACCAAGAGGTACCACCAAATATACCACCTGATTCTGCTTCCAGATCCTGTTCAGCTTTTTAGAGTCTGGCCCCCTGAATGTTAAGACTAAGTGAAATACTTGAAAGCCCTTCACTGCACTGCCAGTCAAGCAATTTTCTTGCATCCCCTAAAAAGCATAGAAAAGTGTTGGGTTTTGTTTTGTTTTGATTTTTTCCTCTTTTTCTTTCATCAAACATTGTTTCTAGTTTCTAATAAGCTTTGGAGCTGGCAGTTGCTCTGGAGTTAAAACCAATGTTAAGCATACAGGGGTAAAGGAGGATTAATCTAAAGAGGAGGATTTCAGCTCAGAGGTGAGGCAGGTCATATTCCAAAAGCAGTGAATTGTGTCCAGCCCTGGTATGATGGACCTCTGGCATCTGAGCTGCAACTTCCATGTTACAAATGGTTTGTGATTATGCATGTCTAGGAAGGGATACCACAGACAGGTACCCTTATCATTCTCTAAAGTTTGTATGTGTGTTTATAGGTGAATTGTTTTCCAAACCTGTGGAAAACTGCTAGACCTGAGCTGTCAACCACAAAAAGAGCTTCAAAGCTGTTCCAATTGCATCCTCATTCCCCAGAAGCTGCTTCACGGAGGTGTCTGTTTGGACTAATACAACATGTTGTCGCTGTGGAAAAGGAAGGCAGGGCTAGGTGTGCTGCATCTGCTTTTCTTGGCAACCCAGCAGTGTGATTTCTCCTGCAGCAAAATGTGTTGAAAAGCTTAAATAAACCTTTTAGGAGCATGGCTTGTGACACAGTCTTGGGGCAGTGGGAACATGGCCCTTATAAGTGAGGGGAGCCTGGGGTGAAAAAGAAGATTCTTGAATCTTTCACTTAAATAATTCCCCTATCAAGTTTTAAGTTTAGAACTTGTGGGGAAAAAATAGCTTGCTGTGTGGGATCACCTGAATGACTGTGCCTTGCAGAGCAGGATATCCTTGATATCCTTGATATTCTGACACATCAGGACTGCAATTCTTTAACACTTACAGAGTATTTTTTACCTTCAAAGCTTCATGAACATTAGCTAATTAATCCTCATAAAGCCTGAGGGAGTTACATATGTATTGTTACAACCCATGGACCAAAAAAGGACTTCACAGTTGTCACCATGCCTCAAGCTGTGGCTGCTGCTGGCATCATCCAGGGCAGAAGTTAAGATGATCTCACTAAAAAGCATTCCCTTTTCCTCCCCCAGCAAGTGGCAGTTCAAACAGTCTCTCGATAGTGATGTAGAAATGGTGATTCAAAATGAAGCTGGACTTCTTCTGTCTACCACAGGATCATATAGCCATTCACAGTAAATGCCTTTAACCAAGCAGGCTATGGGCTACAGCCCAGGGAACTCAGGCATAGAGTGTCCAGGGGTGTAGACAGTCAAAATTCCAGTAAGCCAGTGCCAGCTCTTGCACTGCTGGAGCTGTGCTGTCGTCCTGAACTTTCATCTTCACACCTCAGGGAAATGCAGAAGTAGATCCATAGCATACACACACGGAGAAAGTAAGCAGCATTGTGATAACTCTGCAGAAACTGTAGATATACACACACACACACACACACATATATATATATATATATACATACATATATGTATTCTGTCCTGCTTCTCTTGCTGCTTCTTCTAGAGCCATGTTACCGGGGTGAAGCAACAGCCTTGCAGCATCTTGCTGCTTGGATAGAAAAAGACCTGCTCCTCCTTAGCATAGATAAGGGCCATCTGTACATAGCTGAAGCAAGAAAATATTTGGGAGCTTCCCAGGATACTAAAAACTGCACTTTCTTTGACAGCTTGTGCTGTTCAAGCTCATGGCAGTGCTCCCTTTGAACTTGCTGTGTTTTGTAGTTCTCCCCACTTGCATTAATGGAAGTAGAATACAATAGTTTGTGTAAATAATACGGCCCAGGGAGGGCACATGTAGCTGAATCCATGGCTGGTAGGAGCCAGCTGATGCTTGGACATCACAGGTCTCTGCCCTATGTACCAACAGGTTTGACATCTGTGTTGTTACATCCATCAGTCAATAAAGCCCACGCTGCCCACCTTTACAGGGTGAATTACTTGTGAAAAACTGTTTTCTCTGTAGTTAAGCAGGACTGAAAGAGAGCACTGGCATTGTGGAGACTTGTGTGGAAACTGCTGTGGTAGACATGCCTTACGGAACAGAGCTAGATGTGACTGCAAGGCAGCAGTTTTCTGCTTGACTGCAAGTCAGACTATGCACCCTGAAGGATGTTTGCTTTTGACCTGTTGTTAAAGACCTTCTTTAATGGCAATTCCACTGCCACATCAGTGAATCTCTTCTAGTGAGTTTCTATTCTCTTTATGGTTTTCCTAATATCTAACTTAAATCTTTCAAATTGTCACTGTTGCAATTACATTCTCATCCATTACTTCTCCACAATTACTTCCTGTCCAGTCCATCATGGACATGGAAATTATTTCCTTTCTCTGTGTGACAGCTTGGTTGTACTTAAAGGATGCTGTTGCGTCCCAGCTGGGACTTTCCTTTGATTTAAACAACCCTGGTTCATGCAGTCTGTACTTGCAGACTGTGGTTTCTAGAGAGCTGATCTATTTTGATCCTTCCATCTGGCATGTCCCTGGTTGTTCCAGGTCCTCCATGGGACATACTGGGGATGTGACCTCACCAGTGCTGAACCAACAAGCAAGAATTACTTCATATGTTTTTTACGTTACCCAGTGAGAGAACTCTGCCTTCTGGGTGTGTCAGTGTTTACTGGGGGCCCTGGATAGGCACAGACCCAGATGTCAAGGAGAGACAGCATTTTCAGAAAACATTTAAATGATACATTTACCATCTACTTTCACTTCTTCCCTTTTTCGTTGTACCAAGAGTAGTAAAGGAAATTTACCTCTATTAAGAAATTTCTCCTCTTGTAACTTCCTAATTTAGGATTGTTAAAATGCAGCAGCACTAGTGGTACCACAGCTGCACTAGAAAATTCATTCCAAAATTAACATACCCAAGACTCTACCAAGTAAAGCAAACTTATTGTAATGGGTGAGTCATGATAAATTGTAGAAAAAAAAGGAGTTCAGAATATTTAGCAGAAATACCAAAGGTCACATGAGAAAGACACAAAGGTCAGTACGAGAATTATGTTATTAGCATCTTAAGTTTTGCTCCTTCAGAAACTAAGACGTATCATTCTAATTGAAAGTGAAATACAACTATCCTTGTGGGTAAAGACAAAACAAACCAAATAGTAGGACACAAGTACACAGAAGTACATAATTTTTTACAAAAATCCTTAATCTGGCCAAGGAGTGTTGCATCAGTGAGTGGCTGCAACTTGACCAGTGTTGATTTCCATGTGAAACGGAAGCACATTTTGACTGGGAAGTGTAAAAATGAAAATAAACATCACTGTAAAAGAGAGGGGATTGTCTTTCATCAAAAGTGAAGTGGTGTTTTGGTGACCAGAAAATTTTCTACTTTGGAAAAAGTAAAGGAGATCTTAAAAATAGGTGAATGACCTCCATGTTTCAGATGCTTCTTCCACTTCCCCAGTCTTGACAAAGAGGCTGACAAACACTCCTCCCTACATTTGTCACTATGTCTTGCAGGAAATGAACATAACAAAATTTGGTGCAAGACCTTGTGAAAAGGAAAGGTGATTTTATCTTATACAAATTTATTTCCAGTCCTTCATGTTCATTCTCTCAGATGGCTCATGTATGCACACACGTGCATCTCTCACATGTGTTCACACTCACACAAGAACTTTGTTCTGTCTGTGCCCAGGGAGGCAGGGACAAGAGATGCTGAGCCTTGACCACTTACCATATCTCAGCTTTTTCTTTTCTGGCAGTGACAATCTCCCCTTTGGCTAATCCTTTCATGCTCTCTAGGAGTTGAGAAATTACTGTAATGTAATAGTTTGGCCTCAAATCTCACTCAGTCCTTGCTCCAAGGATGTAAAGCAAGGTTACTCCCCTTTGTCTTTGTTTCCCCATTCTAAAATTATAATCCTCTTTCCTGTTGAGACAAAAGGAGAACAGTGGTAAAAGTGTTGGTTTTGCTCCCATCTTACTGTTACCAAAGTGCAAGATTTCTGCTGATGAACCATCTCTGAGGGGCTTTATTGCAGAGTAGCCAACTGGTCTTCATGGGAGCACACTCCCCAGCACCCATAGCTCAATTTCTGCCAGTCACATGCTTGGTAATCAGCATGGGATATTCTTTTAAACCTTGTTCTCATTTCTTATGGCGCTTTGACACACAGGCATTTCTGTTCATAAATCAGCTAGATTAATCTTAATAAATATGTCACAAATGTCCACACAGATGATAGTCTGTAGCCAGGACCTTGTAACTTGAGAGGTATTTCTCCACACTCCCAGCAGCTCCTAACGCAGCAGAGGCTGCCAGACGGAGAGAGCAGCCTGATGCAGCCCAAACACACCTCTTATTCCAGCAAGGAAGGGGATTATTGCTACCCTAGTACTCGCTGTTGGCCTCTGCACAAGATTGGATAAGAAAGGCATACATTTATTTCATTTAGATAAAGCAAGGGCCATAAATGGAGGCTGGCAACAATGAAAGCTCTTACTAAAGAAAAGAGTTATAAGAGAAAAATGCAATTCTGCGTTATCATTAAAGACCTTTGTAAATTGTTTCACCATTTCCTGGCCCAGGAGATTTGCCTCCTAACCATTTCACCCCATCCAAGGACGGCTGTGTCCTGGGGCTTTGTCAGGTCCCAACTTTCCCCTCCCCTGCTGAGGCCATCTCACCCCAGACAGGCAGGTCAAGAGCTGTCCTTCTCTTCTCTTCCCTTCCTGCAAGCCAGGCTATTTTGTGTCTTTTCTCTAGACTTCCAGGCTTCTTGTGTTAAGGATACACTGCTAAAACCTTGGAAATTACAGCCTTTGAAAGAAAAGACATTTTAAAATCACTTTATTAGAGTTGCAGTACCCATCCCATGCTGAGCTTTCCTTAAAGATCCAAAATGATGTGACTGTTAGATTAAGCATCCATCTCTGTATATCTATACAACTGGTGGTAGGGTGACACCCTTAGTCAGGTTTGTGAGGAGAAAAAGAATTATTAAAGTTGCAGTTACTGTATTAGGTCTAAAATATAAATCCATGTGCCAGTTGTTATAACCTAGCTAAAGAGGGGGTAGGAATCCATCAAATTATTTTCCCAGAGTTTTAAATAGCTAGTCATAAGAGTTAAATTAAATGAATGTGAGAGTGTACTAGTTAGATTTGTAGACTCTCCTTAAAATGTATTTCAGGTCCTGCTGACAGAGCACAGAAACAGAAGCCAGGATTGTTTCACCTGCATACCTGGCTTCAGCTCTCATGCATTTGGATGCATTTGACAATACCAGAGGAACTCATGTGTGCTTCACACAGCCATTTCTTGGGACACTTGTGAAAATTTGGAGATTTGAGCCTTAGGTATCATGAAGCAAGAAGGAAGCTAACACTGCATAAAGTGTTTCCTTTGGCAACTGCTACCCCTTCCTGTGCCAGGACCCCTCAGTGAACCAGAGCCTTCAGGACACCTCCGAGGTATAACACAAAGCCCTACTTAATATCTGTGTATTTTTCATGTGTTTTCTTTCCTCTGTTAGATATTTTTTGCTATATCTTTAGCCAGGCCAAGCCAATGTAGCTTAGCTGGATGGGGTACTTGAGGATGTGGCCCTCAGTCAACCACAATGCCTTGTTCAGCTGCCAGTACGTCATTCAAGCTGCAGGACAGAGGATACCTGTAAGTGTGCACAACAAGAAAAATAAATAAATGCACCAAATTTCATTATCTGGGGTGGCAGAGAGGGAAAGGAGAGATTTTGGCCAGAGTCCAGTCCAACCAGACCCCAGCAGAGGAGGCACTGCAGAGGCATTTCTGTCTCTTTGCAGGACTCCAGCATGGGCTCTGCAGGGCTTGCAGCTCTGGCTCGGGCACTGCTGCCTCTGTGCCACGTGCCCCCTCCCAGCCTGCACAGACACCCTCTCTGGGGGCTGCTGCCTGCAGTGGTCCTGCACACCCTCCCTGTGGGACGTGAAGTCTGCGTGGGCTCGGCAAGACCGGTGGCAGTGAGCCCCATCCTGAAGGGCTTTTCCTGACTCCTGGTCACGCAGCCCTGCTGGGTCTGCGTGTCTTCACCTCCAGCACTGACCCATGCACGACTGATTTACTTTAACATAATGAGTTCTTCTAGTGCCTTCCTATTTCACTTTCTTGCTGCATTCACTCCTCCCAGCCTTGCCTTTCTCTGAGCAGAGCAGCTCCTGCTCCTCCGGACTCCCGGTGCAGGACGGGCAGTCCTTCAGGCCTGGCAGAAGTTCCTTTCCCATCTGTTCAGGTTTGAATTCCTCTCGTGTGTCACCCGCTACCTGAATGGCACAGAGCTCCACAGGGGGCCCTTCGCAGTGGCTGCAATGGCGTGGTTGCTTCTTCAACGACGAGAAGTAGCATTTCTGAATTCATTTACCACAGTCTAGGAGTGCATATGATCATTTTTTAGAAGTACTCACCCTGCAGCTGAGTACCCTGTGATTTTATCTTCTTTAATTAATTTTGAGCCCTCCATCTATCTGCAATAGTTTTGTTACCAGCCTTTGCTTTTCCGGATAAATTCAGCCTGTTTCTGCTTTTTAAAGTAATGTAGGTCTTTCTGCATGACATTCCAATCCTTTGCTGTGCTAGCACTACTTCCTAAATTTGTGACATCAAAACATTTTATTGATATAAATACACATTTAAATATTATATGTTTATATAACTTTCTTTTTTATAAATTCCTCTGACAAAATTATTGTACCAGATCAGTCCACGGGCACTATTGTCAGCATTTGCCTCGGCAGAAACCTCTTTCAGCACAGTGTCTCCTCCTTCAGAAGAATATATTATCCAGTAAGCTCAGGTTATATTTTATCTCATTTGCTTTCATGTTCTCAACTTTTGTTTTATTCAGAAATTGTCCTAACAAACTGCACGGTACTGATCTCAAAAAAATTACATAAAATTTTCTAGATTACTTTTCATTTTCTTTCTGGGTGTGCTACCAGTGTTGTTATCCACGGAGACAGTGCCCCTTGACAGTGTCATTTGGTGTCCTGGTTACTGAGCTGCATTACTCAGAATTGGGGAGGGACATCACCTCCTCTCGTTCCCTCCTTCCCCACCTGAACACACATTTAGATTTGGAACCGTCCTTGAATTACCTTTAATCTTCACATCATTCCCATTGCAGAGCAGTTTCATTTTTTCATTGTTATCTTTTTATTTATATAGCTGAGGAACTATTTGTTATTTTAATTTTCCTTGCAATGCTTCACTTTCAACAGGTCCACTGTATTTCTAAACTCTACCTTCAAGTCAGTATTCTTTGCTGATCTGTCTCTTTTTCCATTTCATCTAAGTACTTAGATTACTTAGACTTCAGGTGATTAATTTTGCTTTGTTTTAAAAGGGACATGGGGTCTTGTGGCAAGTGACATATCCCTTGCATTGGGATGTGTGACCTGGCAAGGGGCTGAAGCTGTCCCTGTATTTCCATGGCAGTGGTATTGGGAACAGGGTCACTCTTTTTGCCTGGAGTGGGGAGAGGGAATATCCAGAGCTCCGTAGTGTCTCAGGAATTTTTTGGCAGGATATATATAGGACAATCTCTATATTTCAGGATGGCTGTGGTAATCTGGGATATCTGATCTCCCTATGAGTAGCAGCCATTTTGTAGTTATTATTCACCCTGTTAGATCTGAAGCATTTCATTAGAAGTTGCTGGGTTTTTCCCCAACTTACTAAATTTCAAGCCCTTCCTAAACTGAAGTCCCTGAGTTATTTGGTCAACTTATTTTCACTAGTTGTTTCCTGGTAGTTAGTTCGATAAACAGTAACAGGTCTGGTTTTGTTTATTATTTGATTTGATTTTAACTGAGCCAGCCCATGCCAACTCACTGCAGATTTTTTGTCTCTGATTAGCTCTTGTGTGATGCACTCCCTGATCACCAAAACCAGGCCTCAACTGCCACTCTGCATCTTGACTCGGAGTCCCTTTGATGAAGAAATCTGAGTCTCCTGATCCACAAGCATTTAGGCTGTAATAATAATGACAGTGGTGTTTGTTCTGCAATTGAGGCATGGGATGTGACATTTCTATGCCAGTATTAAGGAGAATTATAACCTTTCCTGATGCTGTTCCTGGGGGCCATCAGAGAAGCAGTAGAACCAATCTTTACTGTCCTTCCTCAGACTTTACTCTGATTACCTCTTATCCATGCTGCCTATTCTCTTTCCTTTATGAACTACCACATCATGTTAATCTGCCATGATAATCTCTATTTCCATGTTTCCTGAACAGCATGTATCTTTCAAGGACTTGTGAAACTCAGGCAATTAAATCAAGTCATTTTTGGGATAGCGTTTTCCTTAGGCCTTTCAAGTCCTTTAATCTGCACTAGTAAAGACTAAGTAGCCCTTTCACTAACTTTTTTTAGCCTTATCTTCTGCCTTAGGCTGACAGATAATAGAGGCACATACTTTCATCTGTGAATCATGCAGTGTTTCAGTTACACCCTTTTTCTTCTTGCACTGAAGTTTACTGTGAGATCTCAACAAAAACAACATTAATCATTTCCCCCCCTCCCCCCACCCACGCCTCTCTTTAAAGCTTGGTTTACAGATTAAAAAAAAAAAAAAAAGGCAGTATAATCTTCCCTTGGAAACCTGTTTGCCTTGTGTGAGGAACAGGTATTTCCGGGTCTTTATTGGGAATATCTGAGCTGTACAAATACTGTGCTAATGATCACCACCCCTCTGCAGGAAAGGAGTGCTCTTAGCACTTTTACCACAGACCATCCCTGCCTGAGGCATGCCAGAGACACCAGCCTCCTTGGTTTTCCCGTGTCCTTTATTATGCACTCCACTATCCATCTGAGTCAGTCATAAACCTAACCTAATCATGACAAATATGTGAAGAACTAATTTTCAGTTCATAAGATGAAGTGGATTGAATAATGAAGGCATTGATGCCACTAACTTGTTTTGATTTGTATATGCTTAGACACATTTTGAAGTCAACAGGGAAGTATATGCAACTTGTTGAGCTCAAATATTTCCTGGTTATTATCTTCCCTTTTCTAATAATCAAATTAATTTGCAAGGAACCACAATCAAGCAACCCAATAAGAAAATATTTATACCATGTTGGCAGTTGAAACAGTTATTTAATTTGCAATGGGTAACTGTTGTCAGGTAGATCCTCAACTGTGTTTCTCATTTTCAGATTTACTTATTTATGTAATCTTTATGATTTACCATGTCACAGAGAAGAATCCACTACAGTTTCTGCAAGTAAGCAAGATGCTACTTTAGATAACCAAGTTTGCTGGAGCCATTAGCCATGCATATTCCAGATGAATTGTTTTTCTTGTGTTTTGAAGTCAAAATAAACCTGCTAAAACAATAGCAGTATATATCAATAGCCTATATTTCCTATTAAGTTTCCTTTGCCTGTAGCTCCTCCAGCTGAGAGAAGACTGGATTGAATAGCTCAAGGAAGTAACATTTCTAGCATCCTAATATGAAACAGTGCAGGGCCATATTGTGAATGCAAAACTCATGTGTCATGAAGAAAGTAATGGTTTATTGAATCAAGAACTTGATGTCAGTTGTGCTGTTCAGTTGTGGAAGCCTGTTGTTTATTGCAGCAGCACATTTTGTGTAAGTTCCTTCCTGATTTACAATAATTCACAGTGATAGACTTCTAGTCTGACACTGCCACTACAAATGACAATTT
Source organism: Atrichornis clamosus (assembly GCA_013400975.1). Lineage (NCBI taxonomy): Eukaryota > Metazoa > Chordata > Aves > Passeriformes > Menuridae > Atrichornis > Atrichornis clamosus. The sequence goes on from WBMZ01005330.1 coordinate 145,334, forward strand.
ACAACAGCTTCAGCTCTGATCTTTCAGTGTTGGTTTTCAAGGACTAGAGCCAAGATCTATCCACCACAAGTAAATCTGGGAGGAAGTTTACTTACTACGAATATTAATTAATGTTCATCTCCTATGAGTTAATTTGTCAAGCAGAATTTTGGGGTTTTGAGAACAGGTCAGTTTACATGACACCAAGCCTGCTGGCAACAGATGGGGTACACCTGTCTCAAAGGGGAAAAAGGACAAGAAAGGCATTGAGGTACCAGAGTGAGTCCAGGGAAGTGCAAGGGGGCTGGTAGAAGCTCTGGAAAATATGAGGAGTGACTGAAGGAGCTGGAATTGTTTAGTCTGGAGAAAAGGAGACCTGGGGGAGACCTTAGCACTCTCTACAGCTATTTGAAAGGGGGTTGTGGCGAGGTGGGGATTGGTCTCTTCTCCCAAATAACAAGTGATAGGACAAGAGGAAATGGCCTCAAGTTGTGCCAGGGGAGATTTAGGTTGAACATTAGGAAAAATTTCTTCAGGGCGGTCAAACGTTGGAACAGGCTGTCCAGGGAAGTATGGAGTCACCATGCCTGGAAGTGTTAAAAAAAATGTGTAAATGTGGCACCTGGGGACGTGTTTTTGTGGTGAACATCGTAGTGGTAGGTTAGTTATTGTACTCAATAATCTTAGAGGTCTTTTCCAACCTTAAGGATTCTATGATCGTATGATTTAATTCTGAACATTGAAAATGGTGCTATATGGGTGAAAAGAAACAGCAGTCATGTGCTCAATTCATTTCAGAGGTAAACTTGGTTCTTTACAGTGAAACCTGAAAACAAGTAAACATGGCAGAATGGAGAGTGCATAAGCCAGTGACAAGTGGTCCTTCTCTGTTCTCTGTAATTATGTAATAAAGAGAAGATGTTCAGCTTCACCTTGAAGTCTTTCTCCTGCATTGCTCTTCCTATGCAATGGAGTGAATCTCTTCAATTTGCTACTTTCTTTTTATTCAGGCTAATGTGGAGATACTGGTGGAAGTGATTGAGACTGATTGAGAAGTGGTGTAGCAGCATCCTGATGCTGAAGGGCATTCATGGAAGCTGAGTGCATGACTCCCAAGCAGAATGAGAGGAGAATACGCAGAAGAATCATATTTTAGTTTGAGTGTAAGAAAAGTAGGAATGGCCAAGTCATTACAGATTGCTAGCATGCTTGTATTTTTCATGCTATAACATATAAAGGTATTCTTTTGTTTCATATTGTGTTAATACAAAGCCTGCACTACTCTTTTTTTGTGATGCCTGAAAAACATTTCGTTTGTGAGATTATGCTCTCAAAAGCACTCATATAAATTTGTGATATGAGTAGCAACACTACTGGTGGAGTGGTAGCCCCAACAAGTCTCTTTTCTGGCACCATCTCTTCCCTCCCTGAAAGTATAACCTTAAAGGCCAGTAATCCTCCCTGAAGAGGGCTGAGCATGAGTGGATGATGCTGCTACTCCCCTGCACCAGCTGCCTGTGCTGCCTTTGCAGCAGGGTTGCACTCCTCAAGTAGCATAGCTGGTGCTTTCCTAGCATTCACTATGGAGAGGTCTGGCAATGCTGTAGATCCTCCCTCTCTCATGTACCAAGAGGTGTGGCTGGCTCTCCCTTTCCTCAGGCTGCTCCACAGAGCCACCTCCTTGCTGGACCAGCACAAAAATTCTGCACTCACACAACGCCATTACGCTTTCAGTCTGGCCCCTGTCCTCCTTCACAAGCCAGCCCCAAGTGCAGCTTCTGTTCAGCACCTGATAGTTCCCAAGGCACGTCAGTCAGCAGCCTGTTGGGCTCAGGCCTTCTGCATCAGAGGGTGAAGCAGCTGCAGCCCCCAGTTGCTGACGACCGCCATGCTGGGATGTCTCTCTTTCCACCAGCCCGTGTGCGGAGCACAGCCCCTCCTCAGCCACCCCTTTACAACTGGTTTTTCTAAGCACCTCTTGCTCACTGCTGCTCTGTGAAGCTGGTGCTGCTGGCTGTCCTCACCCAGCAGGCACAGCAGCCTAGTGACACCTTTCCTTGCAATTTCCATGCAATGGTATATGTTAGATAAGCACTGCACCTACTTCAGTAAGTAGCTCAAAAGTGTAGCATGCCTCAGAAAAGAAAACCCCTTATTCCATTAAACTAGATGTTAGGCATAATGCGAGCTGCTTTCCTCCTTCATTTACACCCAGATTTCATCAATTAAGTCAATTGGAACTGCACCTTTAGGATTAAGAAAATAATTTGACCCAGTTAGGTGTCACAGAACAGACTTCAGTGGATTGCATAGACTGAAGAGAGAGCAAAATGTTGCCCATTGAATTTACTATCATGTTTGTTTTGGGAGCTAAATTATTCCTCCTAATTCTGCTAGCAGTGTAATATGCTGTCTCAGTAATGGAAAGCATATGAAAGCAAGCAGATGGTGAAAGCAGAAAAAAACCCCAGCATGTCCTGATAATGTAGTAAGCAAGTTCATTTTTTTGGCATTAGGCTTTCATAACCAAGGCAGGGTGATAACAAGTACAGACACATTTTTAGAGCACAGTTCATCAAAAAATACAGCCAGTTTCATTGCAGGCCAATGGAAGATTACTTTTTGAGACTTCTATATAGATAAAACCTAGATGTGAATGTTGTTGAATTAGACCCATCATTTATTACTGCTAGAAAATGAGTGACAGTACAGATACTGGTCAGAGTGATTCCATCACAGCTCCAGTGTTGTCTCATATCATTGCAAATGTAGACTCTTTTGCCCACTGATTTGCAAATATGCAGCCATCCTGCATTACAGAAACACCACAGACCCTTCAATATAGGTTGTTATCACAGGGGGCAGTATTGGAAATTCAAAATATTTTATTTTCCTTCAAAAGTATGCAGCCTCCAGGTTGAAATTTTGAAGAATGAGGTTGTTGCTGTGTGTTTATCTGCACTCCATGAAGCTCCCAGTCTGACTCCAACAGCCCCTTGCTTCTCCTACCCACATGTCCCATTCTTCCAGAACAGACGGCAGAACAGCCTCAGTGGGAAAAACTCCCATTTGTTTAGCAAGTCTGAGAAAATTGAGACACCCTTGACTCACTCACTGAGCAAAAGGCCCTGAAATGTCATTTCTGGGGAGGGCACTGTCCAGCCTGATGACCTTCAAACTACATTTTTAAGTCTCAGGGCAAAACATGGGCAGAAACAACGCCAGATTCACCACTTATCATTTTAAGATTCATCAAAGGAGGGATAAATTAATCTCTGTTATTATTTTCATTTGAAGCAATGAAGCCACATCTTCTTGTAGCTGCAACATGGACCAGCTTTCAGCTGTCAGGAGTTTCAGTTTCAGATGGAACAAGGGAGGAGGAGACATGAAAAGCACTACTGCGGTGCTGAGATCAAATGCCAGTGTACAACTGAGGGGATAAACCCAGATATGACCTCACTGATCTCTTGTTGGGAAATGGAATGAGGAGACACAGCCCCATTTCTCATTAAAGTATCTAATTGGTTACAATGCTTTTCTTTTCCACCATGCACTAATACAGCATACTAAGTAATGTGAAGGTTTCATTTAAAAAAAAAATTTCATATGCACTGGTTCACTCCTGACTTGAAGAAACACAGGCGAGAGAGTGGTTTTGATTGTTTGATCCACTTGAGGACCCTGTGTTTGCTGCTTCCTGAGAAAAGTTTTCTCCTTTTATAATTGTGGTAATGGCTTGCTGATTTAACCTCCCAGGAGTTAATGTTTTTTCTTCCAGATTCCTTTTAGTATCTTTGGGAGGTGGCAGTGACGTCACTCAGATTTCTTTGATGTCTCTATGCCCCCTTCATTTCATTACTTGGGCAGAACGTGAAGCAGGGAAGGAATGGACTTGACAGTCATGTCCCCCGGCCACAGCTGTTTTCCTGCTCCTTCACCTGTGGCACCATTTTTCCTGATGTCACCTCCCCTTTCCAGGTCTTGGAGACATGGTAGAGCAGGCAGGTGACCTTTGCTGCCAGGGTCAAGCGGCTTTGACAGCCTGAGCTGGGGTGAAGCCTGAGCATGTCACCTGGCAGAGCCTTGGGGCAGGGACTGACCTGGGGATGGGCCCCAAAGCAGCTGCTCACACCCACCAGCCGGGGCCGCGACGGGCTGGGCTGGGCTGAGCCCCTGGCTGAAATGGCTGTCAGGTCACCAGCAGCAGGTCCTGTCAGAGCGACGCCTTCCTCTGCTGTGCTGCCTTTCTGTAATCCATGAATCTCCTACAGGACAAGAGCCTGAGGTCCCTCCTGCAGAGAATTGAGACCTTGATCTCAAATTGCTTAGGCTGAGCTCAGCAAGCCTATTTTCAAAGCAAAGCCTGCTCTCCATGAGTAAATTTCCCTCTCAATTTTTCCTTGACAATCCCGCAGCAAATGGCTTTAAATGCAGTGTCTGTGTGTAACTGCTCTTTTTGGTGCGTTTCCCGTAATGAGCCATAACATATGTGTGTGTCTTTACACACCTCGGAACAATGCTATGCAAGCATTAAGGGATTTTTCTAACAACTAGTGAATGTGCTGCTTTTCACAGCTCACCCAAACACTCCTGCCTGATAAGCCTGCCTGCAGAGGGACGTTATCTGTATTTCTAGGATCAGAGGAAAAGAGGAAAAAAAAAAGGTGGGAGGCATATCTGAATTTTTTAAACTGCTAATTCTGATGGAAGCAAGTTGCACATAGGACACTTCTTGGATGGGGAAGCCTGAGGACTTGTGTTGGTGGAGCTGTAACACTGCCCAGAGATGGAAGTTCAGTGACAAGTGCAGAGCCTTGAACTCTTTGCTACTTCCTATCTCTGTGCATCCTTGAGTGTACTGTTCTGTTTCTCCCCCTGGCAAGGACAATGTCAGTACATCCGTAGGCCTCCTCAGACATTTCAATGCACAGTAAGTAATTAAAACCACAGCAGCACCCTACGTACCTCACACATACATAACAGTGCAGGAGCAGTACTTGCCCCAGTGATGTCCTGTCTTCATTAGCACAGCGAAGTGCAGCACACAGATGGTCAAGAGCCATCACTCACCATGGCAAGAGCAGCATCTCCAGAGCTGGGCATATGTGGTGCTCTCCCTGAGCCTGACTTCCCCTGAGCTCCTGACTCCTGAACTACCCTACTAGAAATGTTCTAGCCCTGGGGCTCAGGAAACATCTTTCTGAAAATTTTTTTGTTGCATTCTGATTTTTACCTGAAGATACCCATCCTGCAGTAGATAACAGGCGTTTTTCAGAAGGATCTTTAGGCCAAGTCCTTCATATTTCAGTACAGAGCTGCACTGTTGTTCAACACATTGCATTTTCCAGAAATAGACATTTCCAGGAAAATATAGCTGGATGTTTTTGCCCTGTGGTGGTTCTTCCATCTTTGGTAACTGTCACAAGCAAAAGACCTTGCTGTAGTCCACCTTCCCAGCAAGGATGAGCCCCTGAGACAATGGGGTTCCTGCAGGAGAAGCGATGCAGGAAGCAACATCTGAGAGCAGAGGACTGCATGGCTGGAAGGCACGCTTGCTGGGCAAAATATCATGTGCATCTTTTTTGAAAGATCATTTAAGTCCAGTTGTAGGCTCAGCAGGCACACAGCACCAACCCTCCGACCATGCCCAATGCTAGCACCAGCTCCACAGCCCTGCCCCGCTCTCACCTGGACTATGTCACTCTGTGCTGAGATTTTTGTCTGCACCAGTTAGGAAATTCATAGCTATAGTTCCCACAACAACCATAAACCCATGTATTCTGAACAAATACTGTAAAAACCCTGAAGTTAGTTGCACAAGTGTTTCTCAGTAGATGCACAAGGGACTCCATGGTACAGCAGGCTTGGAGATGCTGTCTGCAACCTTCACACCCGCCCTTGCAAAATCTGAGCATAGCTGAAATGGGGCTTTGGGGTAAAACCTTTCGACAGCTGGTGCCAGGCATCAGATGTTCTGGGGTAGCTGTGGAGTTTCTGGTGACCTGAAGCCATAATCCTGGTACTGGAGAAGGTGGCGACCCACACTCTATGTCAGCCAGTGAGCAGCAGGTGTCTTCTGAACTCCACAGCAGTGCAGGCTAACCAGCATCCCCGCACAATGCTGGATCTTCTGCTCTGTTTACTGCACTTAAGTGGACTTCATCACTTTGGTAGCTGAGGGCTTCACACTTGTTAACATGTTTATCTCTGCAGAGGCTTTGTGAAGTAGGGAAGAACTGTTATCCCCATTTAACCGGAAGGGACTGAACCAGCAAGAGGCCATATATCCACCCAATGGTCTCACAGAGTCTGCAGCAGAGTCCGTGCCTCCCAAGTCTGAAGATCATACCTCATTTTCCTGAAGTGACAGATTAGCATACAGAACCAAAATTTCATGGGTAAATAAGTGCCAGGACCTGCTGGCTGAAGTCCACAGGCTGTGACCTCGTGTCTCCAGCAGCACTTGTATTTTCCTCTAATATTTAAAATATTTTATTGCAGTTATCTTGTCTAGTCTAAACAATGGTCCCACTTGCTCTTGACAGCTGTACTCTGTGAAGGAAAATGTTGAAAAATTTTATTATCCCCAGTGTTTTGTCCCAGACAGAGGGGTGGCTGCTCCACAGTCAGGACCCCAGCCTCTGCTCTTCACCTGCAGTCACACAGAGCAAGAACCACCACCAGCCCCACAGTCCCTTCCCACCCATTCCAAGGCTGTGTTCCTTCCCCAAACACAGGGACTCAGCTATCTCTGCAGTGACAAGGACATGAGTGGCCTCAGTGGCATCAGTCTAGATACATATGGATGGCAGAAGAGAGAAAAAACTGGGTCCCTCATTCTGAGCTGACCCATCATAGAGAAAGATCTGAGCCTTGATGTTCCTGCCTCTGCATATGCTGTCTCTTCAAGCAGGCCGCAGTTCAAATCTCCATCTCTGTTTCAGTCCTATCCACTTATAAAAACCCCAGGTGTTACTGGAAGGACTATCCACGTCTGCTTTGGCATGTGAAGTGTGTGTCACTTGCCTCATTGCCTTAAAAGCAATAAATCTCTCTTTATCTTGATGCTCACTTAGTAATGAAAAGCAGTGGCCAAATCAGTTATCTGAAAGAGGCTAAATGACAACTTGCTCCACACCCTATGCAAGTCAGGCAGATAGCTTCAAAGCCCTTATCGGTTCCATGTGACTGGCTATACCCAGAGCACTCAAAACAGGCCAGCACACAGGGCTTTGTCATCCTGGCAGGTCCAAGCCATCCTGCTGCTGAGCAAACAAGGACACGCGGGTATTCCTTAATTTTCCACTGTGATTAGACACAGCATCTTGTAACAGTTTATGAACAAACAGCAACTGTATTTAGTCATGCCTTAAAATTTGGTAAATGTCCTACCCAGCTATCTCAAGGCATTTCACAAGCCTGGTCCTTCTCTTGACTCAGGAATTCATTGCTGTGGGTAAGACGCCTTCATATGGATTTGTTTTCCATTTTCCACCTGCAAGTTGGGAAGAAGTCTATTCAGCCACCTTTGTGAAGGGGTTTGGGAACTCTGCAAGGGGAGTGCAGTTTAGGTACCAGATTTCAGTAGCAGCCCGTCCCACTGAACTCAGCTGGGGAGAAACTGGCTCTGTTGCTGCAGCACTCACTGAGGACTCAACTCCCAGATGTATCAAGACTCTCTATTGCATCTTCCTGCCTCCTCTGTAAAATGGAGATGCTAATGTTTCACTGATTGCATGAATGTTGAGAGGTAGTACATTAATGGTACTGAGACCATCACCACATAAAAACCTGCAACAAATACTTCTGCAATAGCTGCACACTCAGCATTCATTTCCATTTGTATTCAGCAGATTGTGGAAGGAACCAGACTATTAACACCTCTCTTCTAGGACAAAATGCCTGGAGATCACATCCAGACATCCAGGTGCCTGCTGAACTTCATGGGGTGTGGTGTCCCAAGTTTGGGCTTGAATATAGATGGTGCAGCTAATTCCTATTTAATTTATAATAGCCTGAACCTCAACATGAACTCCAACCACTGACACTGAAAATCTGAATCAGCTGCCCTTTTTGTACCTTGGGTCTATGTCTTGAAATTACTCTATTGTCTGATGCAACCTACTCCGAAGTTGGAGATTTATTTCTACAGCAGGCAGGAAAACATTACGTTGCCAAACTACTTCCAGTCTTTTCCAGGATTACAAGTCAGGGAATGGTGGGTATATCTTGTGATTTCCATTCTACAATTTAAACCAGATGGGCTACCCTTGCAGCATAAACATTTGAGCAAGAAAAGCAAAAAATTGGCAGTAAAAGTTCTGTTTCCTGATTAACTGTGTTATTATGATTTACATTTTTTAACAAGATGCACATAAAGCTAGTTTACAAGATAACTTGTTCACTGTCTTTTATTCATCCCTATAAAATGTGGAGGTTTTGTTTTCTCAGGAAACAAGGAAGTAACTATAGAATAATACAGTGGTTGACCTTATTAGAAACAGAAAGCTCACAATCTGCAGAAGGAAAGACTCTCTCAGTAAAGTCCACATTAAAATAATCCAAACACATGAACAAGTAAACGTGATCCAGTGAGGACGTGCTACTGCCATCAGCTCAGGTGAGATTAATACAACAAAGCACAAACTTTGGCAACTGAGAGAGATTATGAGAAAATCTGTGGCCAGGTTTCTCCATCCCTGTCAAGACAGAACAATCAAAGGGCTCTTGTCCTCTTGCTGTACAATACTCCAGCCCTACTGCTTGTAGCAGGTACAGGGGCTAATATCCGTGAGGTTTCTCTCAAGAAAAAACAAGCTGAGGACACAAAATGTAGCAGCTGTTGCATAGCCAGAGCCCTGGGGATGTGAGTAGGACAGGAATTGTTGCAGACAATGAGACAGGATTTAACCTGAATCAAACTTCAAGATAAAAATGATAAACCCACAAGCCCATGCTGTATTTTGTTGTTTGTTGCCACCATGTTGTTTATTGCAGTTCCTTCATTTTGATACAGGTATCAGTCTTTTGTAAATACCTGAAAAATATAAAATGTATGGCTGGCATATTGAACTAATAGAACAGTCGTAAAAATCTCTTTCCTGTTCATTTACTCTTTGCATACATGAACGACAAGACAGTATCAGAAACAGAGGCAAAAAAAGAATTAGATGACACTCATCTCAGAACTTGAAAGCCGGTGAAATAACTAAGATGCTGTGAAAAAATACCTGCCATAATTAAAATGGCTGATTGGTGGGAGCTGCAGTGAAGGCCAGTGTGTAGTCTGTACAGGGCCTCGCTCAAAACTTTGCTGGAAGGAAGCAGATCGACATACCTGGGAAACTCAAAGCCAGATGAAATTACATGGGAATTTCAAATCACGGGTTTGCAGGATGAATGCTTAGCTTCAGTGGCACACAGCAAATTAGAATACCAGAGCAGACCTGAAGCTGCTCCTCCACGGCTCTGGGCACCAATAGAGCTAAAATTGACATCATCCGCCCAAGCCACGTCTTGGGAAGCTGTCAGGAACAGCCATCATGGCAGGTGAAGCCCCAAGTTTTGACAAATCCCAAAGTAATGGAGATTAAGAGATTAATGGTTGGATTTTCACTCTTTTGACTTTAATGCACATGCCGCTCTACCCAGGCCTCAGGCACTGTGGCGGCCCAAAGCCTCTGCAGCAGAACTGGGGATGGAGTGGCTGAATTTGCTGAGCTGGCAAAGCGCTCGGGAAGATCTGTCAGGACAGTTGCAGAAGCCACTTAGAGAGCATGGTAGCACTTTCTGACTGTTTCTCAACCGCAGTGAACTGGGATGCTCTACATTTTTAATCCATCTCTATGCTAAATATTTGCTTGAACCACCTGAGAAATTGGTCTGTGCTGAGTAGGGCTGGTTACCTTTTGCTGAAGGAGACTGGTGCAGTCACACAGGGCATGGTGGTTCAGCAGCGTCACTTCAGAGGCAGAGCAGAGCTACACCAGAGAGCAAAATCCTTAACCCTACCCAAGTCAGATGCAGGAAAGTGCAACTGCCTGTGCTCAGCAGCATGGTGGGAGGGCAGCATGGAGGATGCCAGACAGAGAAGGATAAGAAGTGGGAGAACTAAGGAGAAGGGGAAAGGCCTGGGAGCAGATGCTGATGTGAATGAGGAGGCATAGTGAGCATCCCTTTGCCTCAGGCTAGACCTAGAATAGCCAGAAAAACTGACTGAATTTTTGTGGTTGCAACCAAAGTAACACCTGTAACTACTGTGTAAATTCCAGAATAACTGATCAAAGAATTGAAAAGGAAAACTAATTTTACAAAACATTGAAGACTACCATGCTTCCTAACAATCTCTTCAGAGAGACAGGTAGGATTAACTTTGGAAGTAGCAGAACAGCTTCATAAATGTTTTCTGGTAATTTTACATTATCCTAAATTCTGCTTCTGAATACTCATCAGCCTTTTTTCCACTAACGCGTATGCTGTCTTGGATCCTGGTTGCATGAGATTAACAGATAACCTTATTTTTTACAGTCAGTCTTTCAGCGTTTCTGCCACTGAAGATCCTCTTCTACAGCTTCAAGTTGAAAAATCTTTGTGGCAGATTTGGCATTGCCTGTAATAATTTATGAATGTGATGTGTTGACATGTTTATTGTGTGCATACATTGAGCTACTTCAATAGTTGGATTGTCAAGACTTGTACCCAGGAGAGAAAAGATGGATCCAGGCATACATTTTTGAGGAAACACTTGGGAAACAAAGCAGGCGCTCCTCACTGTGATGTTTTGGCTGGGCCCCTCCTAGGCTCACTGGAGAGATTTCCCTGGGAGGAATGTGGGCGCCTGCAAAGAAAGACATGAAAGACCCCAGAGAATTTACAGAGCACCATTTAAATAGAAGCTTTGAGAGCAGGACTCCAAAAGGGGTTGAAAGTGCTCAGATCCATAGATGTTTAATTTAGTAGACGTTGGCAAGACTACAAAAAAAAGTGCATGAGAAATATTTTTTAACCAACATGCTTTATTTCACTGGTTAAGTGGCTCTTCTATTTTAAAAATGTTTGGGTCATGCAGGAAGGCTGAAGGTCTCTCTTCTCGTATATGTGTGTGAGCTTGGAAAATGCATGGGGTATGTAGGCTGGAGCTTGCGTTTATTATGTGGGAATCAGATTATCCCATGCATGGAAAGGTAAAAGCTCAAGGCCTGCCATAAGCAGAAGGTAAGTCAGAAACACCACTGGCAACCAGAGATATAGCAGTAACCATAAGAACACCATCTTTCTTTTAAGTTCTTACATATAGTCCTACTAATGACTTTTATTGAACATTTAAGCCTTAGCATTCAAGTGATTCATATTTGTTACAAAAAAAGCTGTCCCATTAACACAAAGTACAAGCTGAAACAAAATTAATGAGCCCTAATACTTGCAGGATAATTCAAAGTTTAAAGGTGGTGTTAACAAAAATAAAATAAGGAAGAGTGGAAAGATCCAGTTTCATTGTCCACCTGAGAACCTGATTTTTTCCTTTTGGCTCATAAAATTAAATCTATTGCTCAAGTGACTCTTACACTGTTACCGAAGTAGTGCAAGAACACATATATGTGCATAATTAAGTACCCCTATGTGACCATAAAAGGTCTGCCTGGCTGTCCAAGGGGAAGGCAAGTGGGACTTGATTCATCAGCATGAAAGAGGGAATGTCATTACTGTAATCTCCCTGTATTTCTCTGCTTTGATGGGGCTCAGCCTAATGTGGTAGAGTGATCGGGCGTACAGCACTGGCCACAGGAGTGTTTGGTGCAGAGTCTGGGCTGCGTGCCCTCTGCATCTGAGAGGCAACAGCAAATTGACCTGGAACTGCACAGGTATTTATCCTGTGGAAATCATACCTCAAATCAGACCTGCAAGAAAACTGAGGCACTAGGTATATTAGATACACCTGAAAAGTTAGGTGAAATTTTTTATTTATTTGCCTTCTGTTTTCGTAATGCCAGATATGAATGGCAGATGGGTAAGTGGAAAAAAGTCACTGACATCTTCCTGCCCTTGAAAATGTGATCTAGCTCAAAGCACTGGCATTTCAATCTTTGTGTTCAAATGAAGAGACCAAACAAGTTCAAGAAACAAAAAGGGTAAACAGCACAGCTATAAAATGACACTTTGGAGGTGACATGCAGTGGTATCATGACCAATTTCCGACCACACTTATGTTCAATTTCATGTGGCCCCCATTAACCACAACACCTGTCCTGGGAGCTCCCCACACATCCCAGTCTTGATAAACGATTTTGGATGTGAAAAAGGGGAATGGGTATCGACGTAACACAATGGAGCTGCGGAGCAGTGCACACACAGGAACACTGTGCACATCCCCTGTAACACCTAGCTCCACTCCTTGAGAAATAATCACAAAATAATCACATGGTGCTACAGCAAGATCTTGAAGAGACACAAGGGGTTTTACAGATGGACCTAGTGCTACTCAGTAAATGCAGTCAAGCTCCTTTTGAGCTGCCTCCCCCGTGAGACTGGAGCCTTTCCCAAGAAAGATCCCTGTGGCAAAGGGCCTCTCATCTGTTTGACCCTGGAGCAAGCACCACATTGTGCCGGCAGCAGAGAGGAGGCAGCAAAGACATTTTCTCTTGAGGTAGAAGAGTCACCTGTGCCCTGGAGCTGCTCTGGGGGCTGCAAACTCGGGCCAAGAGACAGAAGGACTTGTTAGCTGGAGAGCCTGGATTTACAGACTCTCCAGGAGAACAAGGCTTAATGAAAAACTCTAAGGAAAATTAGATAAAATGGACTGATGTGGACATCAGAAAACTTGTACAGCATAAATCATAAATTCTCCCCTGTTTGGAGAGAGGTAAGAATTTCATCTCCATTAATTTAATCCGGCAGATAGAGATAACAAAGCAGCCCACTACATGGGAGAATTAACATTGCTTGGATTGATACAGAGAGACAAGATGCACTTGCAGGCATAGGAAAAATGCATCTCTGAGAAAATTTCCACTATTAATATTTTTCCCTTGCAAATGTGGGTCTTCTAAAACACTCTTTTCTTTCGGAAGGATCTAAATGAGGAGGAGGTGGGAAGTAGAGCTACAAAGCGTGTAAGAAAGCCTCAAATACATGAGTGGGAGGAAGGAGGAAGAAATGAAAGAATAATGAAGCTTGCATCACTGGAAGCAAACAACAGAAGAAGGGAAATGCACGTTCTTCTGGCTAAATTTTGAAGGAACTTAGACTGAAGTTTAAAATGGCTGTGATTAGCATAGATGCAGGCACAGAGTAATTCAGACGACCTGATCAAAGGACAAAGAAATGTTACTACTGATTTCATTAGGAAAATTACCTGGCATAGAGTTAATGGGTAAGCACAGGAAAAAATGCCTTCTTTGTATTGTTGATATGAAGTAGCCCTGCAAAGGGTTATCAGTACCTGTAGTATCTGGGATCATTATGAGATTTGGGAATTGCTTCAATGGGGTCAGGATTTTGCCCTTCATGGAGAATCCTGTTGGCATCTCTGAGATTTCCTTATGTGGTGATGTTGCAAACAGATATCTACAACTTTAAAAACAATTAATAGAAATCTTGTTATCAACATGGTGCCTGGGGTCCCCAGCTCTAGCTGCATTGACAGCTGAGTCCAAATGCTCTTGGGGTGTCGTCACTAAATCAGGTGTTTCTACTTTGAGAGCTTCTCCAGTGGCCACCACTCTGATGGCTATCCATCTGAACCAGGAAACAAGTCTGGAAGAGGATCCTGGGTTTAGGTTCATTCCACACCTCCTGATTTTTGTCAGTGCTTTGATGCAAGGGCATTCAGCGAGCCGGGCTGATCCCTCCTGCCACAGTCTTTGGCATTTTGCAGAGCTGTCAGTAGAAAACTTTCAACTGAACTGAATGAGGGACCCGTGTGCCTTAGACAGGAATCCTGTGGGATGGGAATGTCTCTGTCTCCATGTCACCAAAACCACCTACAAAATGAAAACTGCAAGTTTGCTCAGGAAACCCCAGGTTTTATATTCACTTCAGAATAAACTGAGCCCATCCATCCATTGAAGAGGCGAGCATCAGAGAATCAACAGGAGGTTTTGCCATCTGCACAGACAAGCAATGCTCAGGGATATAACTAGGGCCAACGTGGGGGCAGGGAGAAGTTTCATGCCAGCAATTTTTACAAATGGAAAGACTGAGCAGCTACTCCAAGCTATGCTGGCTTTTCAAAATCCACTCAGAGACAGCAAGAAAAAAGGGCAGAAGAACGATTTTCCATTCCCTAGTAAAGGTGTATCTACTACAGATAGAAAGTTCCATTTATTTCCTTTTTTCAAATCTTGTTATCAAAATTGAGAGTTGATACTTTTTGTACATTGTTGACTTCTGAAGGCCGCAATATGCTGGTGCAACATCTGGGTCATGCCCACAGCAAAGCATGTTGATCTAGGCTTGGCAGTCCTGTACAGTAGAGTAGTGGAGCTCAGGTAGGCAGGAAAAAGAATTAGCAGCATACAGCTCTCATTCTGTCCTATGTCCAGGCTCAGTGTCCAGTAAAGAATGTATCCCTGGTAGACGGGTGGGAAATTTCATCCCATCTTGAACCAGCCATTCCCACATTACAACAAAATAAATCTAAAGGGATAAGCTAGGCTTTTCCTATAACCACTACAGCAATCGCACATACCTTGAGTAGTCACTCTACAGGGTTGGTTGAGAAAGCTAACTTACAATCAATAATTAAATGCCCTTTACATGCTTGACAGTTTCCAGGCATGTGGCAGTGCTGATGGCACCAGCTCCCTCTGAGACCCTGCCAGCCTTAGCACTTGCAGATGGGCCCCAGTTCAGCCCAACACTCCTCCTCACCTGCTTTCACGGAAGCAAGGCAGGAGAAGGGAGCAGGAGGAGGCTGGGGTGAGGGCCGCAAAGGGGCAGAGGAATGGGGAAGAGGAGGAGGAGGCAGGTGCACCCTTGGTACTGCAGGCTCTTCTAGCATGGGGAGTTTTCTCTGTTTTCAGACGTAAATACGGTAAGGGGGTGCCAGGCCTCGGCTGAGGCTCCCGGCGGGTAAGACGCTAACAAAAATAACAGTTTTAGTTCTGCATGTCTCCCTTTCTAACACGCAGAAGCCCAGCTCCGGTAGCACGAAGGCCGCTCGCAGCAGCAACGCGATGGCCGAGGGAAGCTGCCGAGGTGTGCGGGCACTCACCGGGGGTCGTGCCCCTCCGGGCGATAGGCGGCTGGGCTGGGCAGGCCAGGTCCCGCTGCGACAGCGGGCCCGAGAGGGTTCCCCGGCAGCGAAAGGGACAGAACGCGTGGGACCGGAATCTTCCGCCCGGCTCTACTGCATCCCCGCGCACCAGCAGGAAAACATCCCCGAGGGAGCAGCACCTCTCAGCCCGCCCCCGTCGGCTTCCCGCTCCCGAAGTTTCCTTCGGGGAAGCCCGGCGCGGACACCAGTCGCCAGCTCCGGGGGGCGGCTCGGCGGGGCGGAGCGGGGCGGGC